>PVHT020000062.1:373454-440611 GCA_004024745.2 Catagonus wagneri
TCCCTCAGGCAGCTTTACTCTGATTCCCAGTAACTGACTTCCAAACAGGCAGTGGGAACCTGCCCACACCTAACTTGCAGACAGCTCGTCCTGTTTCCTCACTCCAGCTGAAACTGCCACGTCTGAGCAAGGCGGCTGCCAAGCCGTATCTATCAGGATGACGGGCCAGCGGCCAAGCAGGTCAGAGTCTTGTTCCTCTTAGGCACTCAGTAAATGCTGAGTGACGACAACAGGGACACCTCGCATCCTATGTACAGGGAGTCCTCGGGCTCCGAGGCTCTCAGACGAGCTGTGACCTCCGTCGCCCGCCCCGCCCGCAGCCCCACGCCGCCCGCAGTCCCCTCCTACTTGCTGGCCAGCTGTTGCTCCAGGTCCCCGCACTGTCGCAGGAGCTCTCCACAGGTGGCTATGATCCTAAACAAAACAAAAAGCACTTCAAGTTCAAGTACCTGGAATGCCGACATTTGCAGGACAAACATTATCATCATTCATAAAAATTCTAACTATTCACCCCCTTTGGGTGGTGTGCTGGGTTCTGGGAAAGCAGTTAACCATTTGGTGGCCTCCCTGAAATGTCACCTGCCTTCCTAACGCCGCTCCCTTCTAACGTCCTCCTGTCAAAGGTCTCCGCCATCAATCGCATGATCTCAAACAACTTTACGTTCCCAAAGTACTGAGGTTGCCCCGGGGCTCTGTCCTTCGGAAAATGGGTTAGAAATACTCTGAATCTGAAATTCAAAAACCAGGAGCTCCCACGGTGGTGCAACAGAATCGTCAGCCTCTTGAGAGCACCGGGACGCGGGTTCAATCCCTGACCCGGCACAGCGAGTAAGGATCCAGCGTTGCTGCAGCTGCCTCTTAGTTCAAAGCTGTAGCTCGGATCTGATTCCTGGCCCGGGAGTGCCACAGGCCTCAGAGCGGCCAGGAAAATAAATAAAATTTAAAAATCAAACTTCATTACTTAACACTTGTGAGATGCTTGCTTTGCCAGGCAGAGGAGGAAACTGTTTTGATATTAGAATTATGTTTCTCTCTGACTCCACAGAAAGCAGATAAAGATTAAGCCATTTGTTTCTCAGAGATAAGCCTGAGTGATTATTTCTGTATCTAAGAATCTCTTAATTTGCAAGTAATTTCATGGTGGGCCTCAAACTCCAGCTACCAAGTCCTGCGACCCCAAATGGTGATGTCGGGACAAGTCCAAGGATTAAACACGCCTTAGGTCTAGTTAACTTTTAACTTTCTCTCAAAGCGCCGAGCATCCCTGGGCTATCTAGGCATTCCATCGTAAGAAAGGTTTATGAGAAAGTGAAATATTCCACTCATATCAGGTTCAGCAGAATGGCCTGTGCATAACATTCTCTGGTGAACCAGGCCGCCGCAGCTGATAAGGGACATTAGCATCTGGAACATTACATTTCATCCAAAAAAAAAATTAAAGTCCTGGAGTTCCCGCTGTGGCTGAACAGTTAACGAACCCGACTAGTATCTACGAGGACAAGTGTTAGATCCCTGGCCTTGCTCAGTGGGTTAAGGATCCAGCATTGCCGTGAGCTGTGGTGTAGGTTGCAGACGCAGCTCGGATCCTGTGTTGCTGTGGCTGTGGTGTAGACTGGCAGCTGCAGCTCTGATGTGACCCCTAGCCTGGGAACCTCCGTATGCCATGGGTGCGGCCCTAAAAAAAGCAAAATAATAATAATAATAATAAATAAGGCAGTTAAAAGTGGGGAAGAATGCCCGAGAAACACATTGTCACGTTTATATACCACGGTCAGCAGGCTTTCCCCCCAGTTTACCTAACGGAGTTCTGAAAAGCCGTCCAATCTTCTTGAAAAAGGGAGCTGCTGGGGACGTCCTCCAGCTTGCACTTCTTTCGTATGGACTGGAGTGTACTCGTGAAATCAGATGCGTACCTACGGGGACAGAAGACGATGACAGCGGTGTCACCAGCAACTCCTCAGATCTAAGGCCACCTGGAGTCACACGGCTTGGGACAAACCACGAAGGACCGGGAGAGGACCTTCGGAGGCCCTCCTACCGAGCACTGTCCCTGCCTATGAAGCTCGGACCACAAAACGGCCTTCTAGAGGCACCCAGACTCTCTCTCTCACCTGGCGGAGCAGCTTTAAGAGCCACTCAAGACGAGGGCGCAGGGGACGGCCACCAAGACCAGGCCTCTGTGACCAGCCCGGTGAGGGTGACGCCAGTAAGTCACTCCCGCATCCTAACAGAGGCATTTCCTTGGGAGATGATCCGAAGCACCCTGGTCCCACCATAAGGCCCGCCTGTCACCTTAAGGCTGCTCGCTGATGTGCGAGGCACTTCTGCAGCGTTCAGATCCGAGTTTAAACAGCCAAGCTTGGAGTTCCCGTCGTGGCTCAGTGGTTAACGAATCCGACTAGGAACCATGAGGTTGCGGGTTCGATCCCTGACCTTGCTCAGTGGGTTAAGGATCCGGCGTTGCCGTGAGCTGCGGTGTAGGTTGCAGATGCGACTCGGATCCCGCGTGGCTGTGGCTGTGGCGAAGGCCGGCGGCTACAGCTCCTGTTAGACCCCTAGCCTGGGAACCTCCATATGCCGTGGGTGCGGCCCTAGATAAGGCAAAAAGACAAAAAAATAAATAAATAAACAAGCAGCCCAGCTCCACGGCAGGCAGAGCCTGAGTAACGGCACGGGAGCAGGAAACCGGACGCAAAACGGAAGACCTTCCCTCCCGGACTGTGCTGGCTGCTCCACCTGCACCACGCACTTCCCTTCCCGGCACCTAACGAGAGCAGAACTAGTTTACTCAGCGTATGTGTTTAATGTTGGCTGCGGCCATTGCATCAGAAACTCTGGGAGAAACAGGGACGATCTACCGGGTGGCTCCTAACTGTACCCCCGGGAACCGTCGCAGGACTGGGCACTAAAGGAGACACCCAGAAACGGGTCCCGAGCAAACGGCACACTGGCACTGCAGTCTCGGGCAATACACAGGTGTCTCTGTGCCTCAGTTTCCTCATCTTTAAAATGGACTTAATGAGGTCTCCCGTACTGCCTCCGGGAGCTGCTGTGATGATAAAATAAATGAAATGAATTTGTATATACGGAAGTTCCCTGAAAAGTATAAAATGAAACCCCTTGTGCTGCGGTATTGTTTTTAAGAAGGTAGATGACTCCCTTGGTATCCGTGAGGTACTGATTTTAGGATCCCCTCCCACCAACATCCATGGGGTTGCAGGTTCGATCCTTGGCCTCGCTCAGTGGATTAAGGGCCCGGTGTTGCCGTGAGCTACAGTGTAGGTCGTAGACACAGCTAAGATCTGGCATCGCTGTGGCTGGCAGCTGCAGCTCTGATTCAACCCCCAGCCCTGGGAACTTCCGTATGCTGTGGGTGTGGCCCTAAAAAGCAAAAATATATATATATATATTAATGAGCTGTTTCATACTTTGGGTGTGTAATGAGTCTGGAATTTAGTACATATCTTACACACACAGCACATTTCACTTTTTACCGGCCACAGTTTCAATGCTTAATAGCCATACAGGAGTTCCTGTCGTGGCGCAGTGGTTAACGAATCTGACTAGGAACCATGAGGTTGCAGGTTTGATCCCTGGCCTTGCTCAGTGGGTTAAGGATCCGGCGTTGCCGTGAGCTGTGGTGTAGGTTGCAGATGCAGCTTAGATCCCGCGATGCTGTGGCTGTGGCGAAGGCCGGCAGCTACAGCTCCTGTTAGATCCCTAGCCTGGGAACCTCCATGTGCCTCAGGTGCAGCCCTAAAAAGAGAGAGAAAAAAAATGTATTTAAGTCCACAAAATCCTGATGGGCGGCAGAGAGAGCAAGAGGGCAATTTTATTTGATGAAACGTGTTGCTTTCGTTTCTCTTTCTGTGGGAACATGACTGGGCTCATCCAGGCCCCCACCCCACCCCCAGAAACCGTGCATGTGCCTCCAGCGGCTCTCAGTGTCTTCCATGAGCTGCCCTTGAAGACACAGGCTGCCCACGGCCATGACCTACAGCCCCAGGTTCAAGGACCCTCGGAGCTTCCAGGGCCATGCTCAGCATTTCTGGAATGACAAGAGCTCCCTCGACTTAGAGCAGCAAAGGAGCATTCAGTTCAACACTCGGAATTTCTTGAGACACAGAGCAAATTCGTTCCAGGAAAAGACCTCTTAAGCCTAAGAATGCCTTTGTCTACATGCTGGAGACTAAAGCAGAGAAACTCCCCAGGGCCCTTCCACCTCAATTAAACAGGTCAGAGAATCCAGCCTTATATTGACTTCTTTTTCTTTTTTCTAAGTAAACTTAATTGTGGTTTCCCCTTCTCTTTCTTTCAACAGCCTTACTGCGACGTTATTCACAGACCACACAAACTCAAAGGTTTTCAGGGTAGTCAAAGATCTAGTTAACGCCTTAACTGCCAGAGACAACTCCCCTCATGTGAACATGACATATCTTATTTAGCCATTTCCAATTGGACATTCGGCTTGCTTCAGATGCTCCACTCTCACAAACGTGCTGCAATGTTCTCCACGTCCCTAAGAGCATGCCCTTGTGCTCAGGCACAAGTGCCTCTCCAGGGCATAGAGCAGAAACACAGGACATGTTTCTCTTTCTTTTTAAGGCCATACCTGCAGCCTATGGAAGTTCCTGGGCTAGGGGCTGAATCGGAGCTGCAGCTGCAGGCCTACGCCACAGGCGCAGCAACGCCAGATCCTTAACCCAACGAGCAAGGTCAGGGATCCAACCTCCAGCCTCATGGATACTAGTTGGATTCTTAACCTGCTGATCCACAGTGGGAACTCCCAGGACACGTTGTTTTAACTGGAAGACACGGCACTCTTTCGCGAGGTCAGCCCAGCCTTACTTGGCAAAGAGGGACTTCAGGGCTGTCAGCAGGCCGCAGGTCCCCAGGCCGTTGGTGAACTTGATGCATCTGTCAACGGCGGCAGACGCCAGGCCAAAGAGCTTGTTCACGGAGTGGCTCAGCTCCTGCACACAGTCGATGACCTCTCCGTGCTCCTAGTCAGCAAACAGAGACCAAAAAAGCTGCCTCAGACTGGGGAGCAAATGAACAGACAACAGTAAGACGGGAGAAGCCCCGAGCCCCCCTCAGTCACGGTAAGATCACCAAACTGGGACAGCAGGAACGCAGTCCCAAAGGGCAACAGCTCTTAAGAGCCAGACCTGGGGAAGAACGGTCTAGGTGGCTAGTGAGACGACACTAACTCCTGGCCAAAACACACGCGCAAGTCCTCATATTCATCCTTATATTTTTCATCTCTTTCCTCTTTTTCTGTGATTAAGATGCCAACGCTCAGAGTTCCCGCTGTGGCTCAGTGGTTAACGAATCCGACTAGGAACCATGAGGTTGCGGGTTCGATCCCTGGTCTCGCTCAGTGGGTTAAGCATCCGGTGTAGGTCGCAAATGCGGCTGTGGTGCAGGCCGGCAGCTGTAGCTCCGATTTGACCCACAGCCTGGGAACTTCCGTATGCCATGGGTGCAGCCCTAAAAAGACAGACATAAAAATTAAATAAAGAAATAAATGTAAAGTCCCCAATAAAGGGTTTGCCAAACTGGAGGCTTAAATTCTCGTGAGAGCTGGTTGCTTATCTCCCTGATTCAGTCGTTTTAAAATCACGCGATCTTTTTTATTTTTTGGCTGTGCCCACGGCACGCGCAAGTGCCCAGGCCAGGATTGAACCCATGCCACAGCAGGGACAACCCTGGATCCTTAACCTGCCAGATCATCAGGGAACTCCTTAGTACACAGTCTTTGCAGACATGCAAAAGGACACGGGAGCTGAGCATTCACAAGGGATCCAAGCCGCACCACAGCTCAAGGCGACACTGGATTCTTAACCCACTGAGTGAGGCCAGGGATCAAACTTGCATCCTCATGGATACTGGCCGGGCTTGTTGCTGTTGAGCCACAGCAGGAACTCCAACTGGGGATTCTAAATAGAAAACTGGAAGCACATCTGAGGTCTGGTATTACATCTGGGTTGCAAGAACCCAAGCAGCACCTGAGGTCCATTTTCTGCACACCTGTCCCCGCCTTGGCGTGCCAGATGGTGGCTCACACCCTCTCCGGCCTGCCCCACCCCCACCCCCGTGCCCGACAAGCAGAATGGGTCCTAAGTGACCGCCGCCAGAGCGACGACGTACCAAGGGCACGGCACTGATCTGGATCAGCAGGTTCTTCTCTTCCATGTCGCCATACCTCAGCTGGTAGGGTCTGTACGGCCCATACACGGCGTCCACCAGCTCCGTGACCTTCACCAGGTTGTGCTCGTCTTCGGGGAACCAGAGAGGAGAAGCAGTAATGAACAAAGAATTGGAAATTGGCCGCTGACAAAACGGCAGGTGGAAGGAACGCTACTGGAACTTTCTCTGATCCATCTTAGGGGTGACTACTTTCTCTAATCGGCTTTCACAATTCGTGGGAGCAGCGACAGTCACACCAGTAAATCTTTTGAAAAACTAGAGCTTTGGCTATTATTTGCCTAAAGCACTGTTAAAGGTAGTGGTGCCCTTGATCCTAGAACTGCCATAGTCAAGGCTCTCTTCAAAGGACAGCTCTACTCAGGGTCAAGTTCAGGAACTGCTTCAGAGAAAACGCTCTGCAGAAAGAACAGTTTCTACCTGGAGCCTCCCCAAGATTTTATAACAACAGGAAGCAGGATACCTTATACGCTAGACATTCCCCAAATCCCGATACTCGACTACATAAAACTTTAAGTGTACGAATCTGACTAGGAACTATGAGGTTGCGGGTTCGATCCCTGGCCTCGCTCAGTGGGTTAAGGATCCGGTGTTGCCGTGAGCTGTGTGGCTCGGATCCCGCGTGGCTGTGGCTGTGGTGTAGGCCAGCGGCTACAGCTCGTTAGACCCCTAGCCTGGGAACCTCCACATGCCGCGGGTGCGGCTCTACATAAAGGCAAAAAGACAAAAAAAAAGAAAAAAGGAAAAAAAAGTAACTGCATGTGTAGAAAACACACGCGCGCGCACACATGTGCGCGCATGCTACTGATGAGAACCAGGATTCTCACCGTAGAAGAAAAGAGACACAACTGTGCAAGGCGAGAGGGAAGAATCTGCTGGTGCTAGACTTGACGTGGAAGTGTCAGTACAAACTGTATTTCTGAACTCCGAACACCCAGGGCCCGGGCAGCGGCAGCAGCAACCGGGCCGCCAGATCTTGGCTTCTCAAATACCGTTTCGCACCGCAGGAAACCAGGCTCTTTGAGAAAATGGCTGATTCCAGGTCTGAGGCCGAGAAGGTGCAAAGTGTTCCTGGAACAGTTTGTGCCAAAAAGCAATAAAGCACTCAAAGACTGATAAGGGCGTATATAAACGGTACAGGCCTCAGACGAAGGGGAGGGCAAGCACCGACCCGATCTGAAATAATGTGAGCATCCAAGTGAACAAAGAAGTGAGCTCCCATATGGCTCGGTGGTAAGGAACCTAACTTGTATCCATGAGGACATGGGTTTGATCCCCGGCTGCACTCAGTGGGTTAAGGATCTGGCGTTGCAGTGAGCTGTGATGTGGGCTGCAGATGCAGCTTGGATGTTTGGCTGTGGTGTAGGCCTGCAGCCGTAGCTCCGATCCGACCCCTAGCCCGGGAACTTCCATAGGCCACAGGTGCAGCCCTCAAAAGACAAAAAAAAAAAAAGAATTCATGAGTTCATAGTGATATTAATGAGAGAGAAACAAACAAAAAAAATCTCTCACAAAAGAATGCCAGTAAATACATGTGAACAGAATGGGAGAATGAGGAAATCACCATCTGATCATCAGCAATGTAAAAGTTTATTCAGACAGGGATTTCCAGTGGATGCTCAAGTCACTGGGGAAATGTTTCCTAAGGAATGGTGCATTTCCATGGGCTCAAAGCATCACCCACAGACAATTAATTACCAAGAGGAAAAGGCAGCGCTGCAGTGGAGCTCGCTCTCTCTGGCAACTGCATCCACGCAGTGGCTACCCCGGCTCGTCGCCAGCCGCTGGGCACCATGGTCTCCAGATGTGAGGCCACAGGAAGCCCGCAGCATCACCAGCGCAGCATTTTCACCAAACATGTTTAACTCTAAACCTAATCACAAGGAGACGATTAGATAATGCAGAATACGAACACTCTGCCGTAAAACTACTCTGTATTCTCCAAAAAGTCAGTGTCGTGAAGGACAAAGGATGACTGTCTTAAAGAGACAGGACAACCAAATGCACTGTACGCCAACTGGACTGCACTGGGGAAAGGAGGGGGCCCGCCACACAGACCTTTGCGCGGTAACCGGGCAGGTCTGCACACGAGACGGCGAGATGGGATCGACATTAAACTTCAGGGGTTTATAATGAAAATATTCTACTAAAAACACTGAAGTACACACACACACACAACACACATACACACACATACTTATATACAAAATCTGCATGGGTATATAATCCAAAATGCTGTTTCTGTTTGTTTCGGGTTTTGAGTTTTTATGGCCACACCCACAGTGGGCAGAAGTTCCGAGGCCAGGGATAGAACCTGCACCACAGCAGCGGCCCAAGCCGTTGCAGTGACAATGCCAAATCCTTAACCTGTCGCGCCACAAGGGAACTCCTCAAAATAAGGTTTCTGGATGGTTGGCTGAGAATGATCTTTTTCCTTCTGTGTATTTTCTGGGTTTTTCTATAATGAATAATATTGCTTGTTAGTTATAAAGTCAACAAATTATTTAAAATTTTGACTGTCTTAGGAGTTCCCGTCGTAGCTCAGCAGAAACGAATCCAACTAGGAACCATGAGGTTGCAGGTTCGATCCCTGGCTTTGCTCAGTGGGTTAAGGATCCGGCGTTGCCGTGAGCTGTGGTGTAGGTCGCAGACACGGCTCAGATCCCGCGTGGCTGTGGCTGTGGTATAGGCAGGCAGCTGTAGCTCTGATTAGACCCCTAGCCTGGGAACCTCCATATGCCGCAGGTGCAGCTGAAAAATGACAAAGGACAAAATAAATAAATAGATAAATAAATAAATAAATAAAATTCTGACTGTCTCATATGATCTTTTATATATTTTGAATTATACTATGTATATGTATTATTAAAATAGAAAAGTGTTAAAGGCAAAAAAGAAAAAACATCTGCAACTTATCTGACAAGGAGAAAAAAATCCTTATTACATAAGGACCTTTGGGGAATATACACTAAATTTTTAATAGTGGTTTTTTTGTAGCAAGGAGGATTATAGGAGACTTTTGCTTTGTGTTATAGGTATCTGTATCATTAATTTTTTTGGCCACACGGGCAGCATGTGGAAATTCCCAGGCCAGGGACTGAGCCCGAGCCACAGCAGTGACAAGGCCAGATCTTTAATCACCTGGCCACCAGGGAACTCCCCAAAGTATTTTAATTTTTTTTTTTTATAGCCACAGGTGTGGCATGCGGAAGTTCTCTGGCCAAGGATCAAATCAGAGGTGTGGTAAGGACCACACCGCAGCCACAGCCACACCAAATCCAAGCTGCATCTGCAACCTACACCGCAGCTTGCAGCAACGCTGGATCCCTAACCTGCTGAGTGAGGCCAGGGATGGAACCCATGTCGTCACAGACGCTATGTCAGGCCCTTAACCTGCTGAGCCACAACAGGAACTCCAGTATTTTTACACTTAAAAATATAAAATATATATACTGTTTTGAAAACCTCAATAGGAATCATTACAAAATCTAAATTTCCTTGGCTGATTAACAAAGCACTTTCTAGGAGTTCCTGTCATGGCGCAGAGGAAACGAATCCGACTGGGAACCATGAGTTTGCAGGTTCAATCCCTGGCCTCGCTCAGTGGGTTAAGGATCCGGCGTTGCCGTGAGCTCTGGTGTAGGTCACAGAGGCGGCTTGGATCTGGAGTTGCTGTGGCTGTGGTGTAGACTGGCAGCTGTAGCTCTGATTAGACCCCTAGCCTGGGAACCTCCATATGCCGCAGGTGTGGCCCTAAAACGAAATAAAGAACACAAAGCACTTTCTATATCAGATTCTTTAGGGGTGGTTCTCTTCGATAGCGTCCGTCACCGGGGGCAGGACGGGAACAGGCTCCTTGCTCTGCCTTCACTCCATTCCCGCGGGATGCCCAGCCCGAGCGCGCATCAGCCACCAAGACAGGAGCACCCGGCACCCTGGAAACTACCCGCATCCATCACGCCGCTCCGGCAATTGGGCCTGACCGGTGAGTGTGCCAAAAACTCCTGTGAATCATCAGGAACTCCAGCGACACACACACTCCCTGGAATGTACAAGGTAATTATCCACAAATGTAATTAGAGGGAATAAGTATTAAATAAACCAAGACACACAGCAACCGAGCGGCAGAGGCAGGCCTTCCTGAAGCGATTTCCTGATCTGACAGCAGCATTCATCACGAGGTCTGCATGACTAAAAAGTTTATGATGGTTGGTTTTTTTTTTGTCTTTTTAGGGCCACAGCCACGGCAATGGAAGCTCCCAGGCTAGGGGTCAAACTGGAGCTAAAGCCGCCGGCCTACACCACAGCTCACAGCAATGCCGGATCCTTAACCCACTGAGAGAGGCCGGGGATCGAACCTGTGTCCTCATGGATGCTAGTCAGATTTGTTTGTGCTGAGCCACGACGGGAGCTCCTCTGATGCTTTCAAAACATAGGTGGGAAACAGCTGGGGAAGGCTAACACAGCCCAGCCCTGTCTGCCCAGATGGGAGTAGGGCGTGCTCTGCCCTCAGATGGCAGCTGGGTTTGAATGCCTGATTTCCCACTGGCCACTCTAACTCCTAAAAACCTGCTGTTGTCCTGTCGAAAAGCTCCTCGGACCCATCTGCTTGCTCTTTTTTTTTTTTTAGGGCCGCATCTGCACCATATGGAGGTTCTCAGGCTAATGGTCATATCGGAGCTATAGCTGCTGGTCTACACCACAGCCACAGCAACACAGCATCCAAGCCGCGTCTGCAACCTACACCACAGCCACAGCAATGCCAGATCCTTAACCCACTGAGCACGGCCAGGAATTGAACCCGCAACCTCATGATTCCTAGTCGGATTCGTTTCCGCTGTGCCACAGCGGGAACTCCCCATCTGCTCTCTTAAAGTGACTTTTTAGGTGCAACTGTCTGAGGTTCTCTGATGCCTTGACAGGAAAAGCCCATGCGACACTCCGTGTAACTCCACCTCCACCTGCTTCTTTCAGATTCTCAACCCCTCCAGCGTGTCTCTCACCCCCCCAGCGCGTCCCCGCCTAGGTGTCCACAGCAGGTGTATTAAGCATAATGATTTCCGTAATGGCAATGTTTTCATGGAAAAGCTTTCCCTTAGCTGCGGAGAAGGAAAAACCGCGATCCCTTCTATTTCTATAAAATCAGTCCCCTGAAAAGGCAAACAAACCCAGGTCCCGGAGGCCTCGGGACGGGCGAGCAAAGGCAAGCCGGGGAGCCGGGGGGAGGCGTGCTTACGTGGCTGGGGGAGCGGTGCCAGCTCCAACCCCTTGGCAAAGTGGGCGGTGGCGCTGTAGAACTCCAGCAGCTTGCTAAGCTCTAGCTCGGGCCCTGCCCTCTCGACACTGGAGCGGAGGCAGATGGGCAGAGAGGGCACCAGCGCCCCCAGGGTCTGGATCAGCAACACGGTCACCACCTCCTGGGGGTTCCTGAAAACCTGCAGCGGGAGTGAGGTATGTGTGCATCGTTAGCACAGGGGAGCGGGCCTTCAAACGAAGCCTGGAGAAATCCGCGCCCCCAACGAGAGCCGGGAAGCGGGCCAACTGGAGGGCTATGAGCCCCCAGCATCCCTCGGTGCCCAAGGTGCTCAGAAAGCCCAGTAACCCGGCAAGACCTGACCCTTGCCCAGGACCACTGACCGTCCCGGCTCTGAGCGGCGATTTTCAAATCTCACAGTTTTAGCTAGAGGACAGCCCCTAATTGGTTCTAAGAGAGCATCATTAAACTGACACTGAAGCCAAACGAATACCTAAAGAAAATTACAAACCAGTGTCTTTTATAAAACACATACAAAAGCACTCAACGAAAAGCTAGTAAACCAAATTCAGCAGCACGGTCAAAGGATTACACACTATGACCAAACAGGACTGATCTCCAGAATGAATGGTTCAACATAACAAATTAGTCAATGTAATAGTCTATACTAACAGAACGAAGAGGAAAAAATACACATGGCCACCTCAATTAATGTAGAACAAGCATCTGACAAAATTCAACACCCTTTCATAATTGAAAAAAAAAAATTCAATAAACTAGGGATAGAAAGGAACTTCCTCAACATGATAAAGGCCATATCAGAAAAACCCAGAGCTAACACACTATATTCAAGGGTGAAAGACTGAAAGCTTTTCCCCTAAGACCAGGTACAAGACAAGGGCGCCTGCTTTCGCCACTTTATTTGACATAATATGGGGAATTTTAGCCAGAACAACTGGACAAGAAAAAGTAATAAAAGGCATCTCAATTAGAAAGGAAAAAGTAATCTTTATTTCACAAATGATGCAATCTTATATGCAGAAAACCCTAACAAATTTACACACACATACACAAAAAAACACACCCTGTTAATAAACAAATTCAGTTAATAAACAAATTCAGCAAAGCCGCAAGCTATAAATCAATAGGCAAAAATCCCTTACATTTTGGAGTTCCCTTGTGGCTCGGCAGGTTAAGGACCTAACATTGTCACTGCTGTGGCTCTGGTTACACCTTTGGCAAAGGTTTGATCTGAGGCCAGGGAATTTCCACGTGCTGTGGGCATGGCCAAAAGATAACCTGCGTTTCTACACTAGCAATCCTATTCTAATAATCTGAAAAGGAAATTCAGAAAATTATTCCATTTATGATAACATCAAAGAATAAAATACTTAGAAATAAATGTAAGGAACTGAAAGACTTGTATACCAAAAACAGGAAAACACTGCTGAAAGAAATTAAAGAAGACACACCAAAAAAACGGAAAGACATCCCATGTTCATGGACTGGAAGACGATACTGTTAAGATGGCAATACTATCCAGCGTATCTACAGATTCAGTGCAATTGCCATCAAAATCCCAAAGGTATTTTCTGGGGAAACAGGAAAACGTATCCTGAAATTCATATAGAATTTCAGGGAATCTCAAATAGCAAAAACAAATATTGAAAAACAAACAAACAAAAAATACACTGGCTCTCTCCACTTCCCAATTTCAAACTTACTACAAACTTGTAATAGTTAAAACAGTGTAGTACTTGCATCTAGACAGACATGCAGCTGGATGGAAGAAAACAGAGAGACCACAAATACACGATTCTCAGCAGGGTGCCAGACTCACTCAGTGGGGAAAGTTTCTCAGCAAATGCCACTCAGAAAAAACTAGATACCCACATTAAAAAAAAAAAAAAGGAGTTCCCATCATGGTGCAGCGGAAACGAATCCGACTAGGAACCATGAGGTTGAGGGTTCAATCCCTGGCCTCGCTCAGTGGATTAAGGATCCGGCGTTGCCGTGAGCTGTGGTGTATGTTGCAGACGCGGCTCGGATCCTGCGTGGCTGTGACTGTAGTGTAGGACAGCGGCTACAGCTCCTGTTAGACCCCTAGCCTGGGAACCTCCACATGCTGCGGATGCGGCCCTAAAATGACAAAAGGCCAAAAAAAAAAAAAAGACGGAGGACACTTAGCGCTGGCAAGAGTACGGAGCAATCAGAACTCTCACACTTTTGTTGCCTGTGTAACAAGCACAAACACTTTGGAAAAGTATCAATTTCCTATAAATCTAAATATAGACCTACCCTTTAACCCAGCAATTCCAATCCCATATCTGTGCCCAAGAGATATGAACACGTGCTGTCCAAAAAAAAAAAAGGAAACTTAGAGAACAACGTTCAGAGCAGCTCTATTTATAATTGCACCAAACTGGAAAGAGCCCGAGCGTCCATCAATAAAAGACTGAGTAAACAAAACTGCGGTACATTCGTGCCATATAAAAGTGTACAGTAATAAAAAGGAACAAACTGCCGATACACACGGCAACATGAACAAACTTCCAAAAACACGGCAAGTGAGAGAGGCCTCCCTTGCCAAAGAACACACACTGTATGACTCCCCTTACGTGAAATTCTAAAACAGGCTCAGCTAATTTACGGTGGAAAAAATCAGAACAGTGGCTGTCTTCAAGGACGCTGGTACAAAGACTGACTAATAAGGAACACGAGAACTTTCTAGGGTGAATGGTCATGTTCTGTATCTTGGTAGGGGATTAGGTTAAAGAGCATTGGTCAAAATTAATCAAATGGTGTATTTAAAATCATTGCATTTCACAATTTTATCTAAAAAAAAACCATTAAACTAATATTGCACTTGAGTTGGTAATACAGATGTTTTGAAGTGAATGTTTGCAACCTACTTTGAAGAGAATCAAAAAATAAGACACACTGGAGTTCCCTTTGTGGCTCAGTGGAAACAAATCTAACTAGCATCCATGAGGACACAGGTTTGATCCCTGGCCTCGCTCAGTGGGTTAAGGATCCAGCATTGCTGTGAGCTGTGGTGCAGGTCACAGACGCGGCTCGGATCCCGCGTTGCTGTGGCTGTGGTGTAGGCTGGCAGCTGCAGCTCCGATTCGACCCCTAGCCTAAGAACCTCCATATGCCGCAGGTGCAGCCCTAAAAAGGAAAAAAAAAAAATATATTGGCGGGGAGGTCTTTAAGAGACACGTTCACCCTGGTGCCTTGGGTTTTTTTCTGCTCTCTGGTGAGCTTCAGAAGCTGACAGTCATCTCTCATGCTCACATTCTGGAAAGAAAACGGCCCGTGGAGCAAAAGCACACAACAGCACAAACTCAGGCCTTACAAAGATCTGAGATGAGCCCCCAACCAGCAGCGTGAGAAGTCAAAATCCTCCGTCCGGGATGCTGGAGGCCGTTGTACACGTGCACACGAACTGCTTTTATCCGCATCACGGTACGAGCAGTAGACGAGGCAAGGACACGAACACGAGAGCCCGTGGGTGGGGTCATCGAAAACCGGTGATGACATAAAAACCATGGAACTTTTACGGGAGGTTGTTTTTCAGTTTGTCTGTTTCTGTTGTGGAAGTCTGAATGAGGCTGGCTCGAGGAGAGAACCCACGATGGAGAGTGCGCTTCGACTGCCTCGAACGGCACGATCCTGGGCGAGGAAGCCGCTCCAGCTACGGCGGGTTCTCCCCAGCAAGTGACTGACAAATACTTGAAGGGCGACTCTCAACTGATTTTGAAAAAAATCTAACAAGCCGCACCATAAACAGGCCCAGGCAGTCGTTACCCAGAGAAAAGACAGCTTCTCCCCCCTTTTGAAAAGCAAATCTAGGGCGCCTTCCGGCATCAAGCAAAGGAGCGGTGGTTCATACACCCCATGGCTGAAAACGCCTAGAAACTGTTGGAAAGTAAAGGATGGAAAGTCCCTAGAAGTAAATGACATGAAGTTCCTCTGTCTCAGCTCTCCCCTGAGTCAGCGGGTGCCCTTAAAAGTGCACCCTTCTGGAACCCTCCTGCACTGTTGTTGGGAACATAAGCTGATACAACCACTATGGAAAACAGCATGGAGGTACCTTAGAAAACTATGCATAGAACTATCGTATGACCCAGCAATCCCATTCCTGGGCAGATATCCGGACAAAACTTTTCTTGAAAAAGACACATGCACACGCGTGCTCATTGCAGCACTATTCACAATAGCCAAGACAAGGAAACAACCCAAATGTCCACTGACAGATGATTGGATGAGAAAGATGTGGTATATATACACAATGGAATACTACTCAGCCATAAAAAAGAACAAAATAATGCCATTTGCAACAACATGGTTGGAACTAGAGACTCTCATACTAAGTGAAGTATGTCAGAAAGAGAAAGACAAATACCATATGATATCACTTATATCTGGAGTCTAATATACGGCACAAATGAACCTTTCCACAGAAAAGAAACTCATGGACTTGGAGAACAGACTTGTGGTTGCCGAGGGGGAGGGGGAGAGAGTGGGATGGACTGGGAGTTTGGGGGCAACAGATGCAGACTACTGCCTTTGGAGTGTTTAAGCAATGAGAACCGAATGTATAGCACTGGGAACTGTATCTACTCACGTGTGACGGAGCAAGATAATGTGAGAAAAAAGAATGTATATACATTACGTGTGACTGGGTCACCTTGCTGTAGAGTAGAAAATTGACAGAACACTGTAAACCAGATACAATGAAAAAATAAAAAATCAGTATAAATGAAAAAAAAAAAAGTACAGCCTTCTGGAGTTCCTGTTGTAGCTTAGTGGAAACGAATCCAACTAGTAACGATGAGGCCGCGGGTTCGATGCCCAGCCTTGCTCAGCGAGTTAAGGATATGGCGTTGCCGTGAGCTGTGGTGCGGGTTGCAGACGTGTCTCAGATTTTGTGTTGCTGCGGCTGTGGCGCAGGCCAGCAGCTGTAGCTCTGATTCAACCCCTATTCTGGGAATTTCCATATGCTGTGAATGTGGCCCTAAAATAAATAAATTAATTAAATAAATAAATAAATACATAAAAGCATACCCTTCCTTGGAGTTCCCATTGTGGCTCGGTGGGTTAAGAACCCAACTAGGATCCATGATGTGGGTTCGATCCCTGTCCTCGCTCAGTAGGTTAGGGATCTGTGTTGCCGTGAGCTGCAGTGTAGGCAGCAGACGTGGCTCGGATCTGGCGTGGCTGTGGCTGTGGCTGTGGGGCAGGCCGGCAGCTGCAGCTCCGATTCAGCCCCTAGCCTGGGAACCTCTACATGTTGCGGGTGCAGCTCTTAAAAAAAAAAAAAAAAAGCACACCCTTCCTCTAATTCATGCGTATCGTGAGAACGAAGGAAACTAACTTCAGGCCGGGTAAATTTTACCCAAAGTCAAGATAAAAACCGTCTTGCTCAGTCAAGCGCCACCTGACTAAGGGCCTCCTGCTTTCAGATCACGAGATAACGGCCTCCAGGAATTCCACAGGCTTCCTTGCTAAACAACAAGCAACACTGTAGTCATGTTAGATTCTATTTAAGATACAGAGAAGAGCGATAAGAAGAGCCCGAATTGAGATCTAAAGACCTCCCCGCCTGGGGTCTCAAAGCTTATCTTTTAAGCTAGTTGGCGACGGCAGCGGACGTGGGGGAGGTTGTCCGGGCAGGCCCCGGGCGCTCTGCCATCCAGGGCACCCCCTCCCTCGGCGCTGCGGGCCCTGCTCACCCCGGGACCCGCGTGAGCGGTTACCTGCGAAGCCCACTGGAGCTGCGTGTGCCAAGCCTCGAGCAGGGCGTCGTAGAGTCCGGTGAGCTGCCGCTCCAGGGGTAGGTCAGCCTGGCACAGCTCCTGCCAGGCTTCCAGCAGCTGCACCTGCAGAGGCAGAATAAAAGGGGCCTTACTGGGTTGGCCAAGGCAGGCTGCCTGCTCACACTTGCCCGCTCTCCCTCCTGTGCAATCCGGTCCCCACGGATGGGCCCGCTCACTCCAAAAAAAGGCAGAAAAAAAAAAAACGTACAGTTGCCTGCTCTGACTGCCATCCAGAGCTCGAGTCGGCTGCCCTCTAAGTGAGCCTTTCTCCTTTTAATTTGCCCCAAAGGCACACCAATGTCCCTCCACCCGACCTACCATTCTACCCAGGAGACCTCAGAGGTGGGCGTGGGTATGTATTTTAGCTCTGTGTCCCAGCACCGCGTCTCAAAAGACACATGAGCCTTGGACTTGAAGGAATTAGGTTAGCCCTGGAAGACGTCAAGATTTTCAGCAGCCCGATTTCCACAAACCTAGCCAACGGGTTGAATTCTTACGGCTTGATGAAGGCACAAGAAAATGAGAAAAATTAAAACAACTCTTCACTCTACAAAGCGAAGTCTGGCGAGGCACACAGGAGGGGCTGAAAAACGGATGACTTTTCTGACTTGAGATGAAGTGCATCCACAGACTGGACCAAGAGCACCCCCTACTGGCTAATTAAAAGAAACCGGCCAGAGGGCACGGAAGGCAGCTGTTTCTGCCTCTGAGTGTGAACCTGGGACTCTGCAGCCCAAGCCCCGCTCCCAGCCCCTCACCTTGTGGCACTTGTAGTAGTAAGCGAGCAGCTGGGGCACACGGTCGATTTCGGTAAAAACCTTCACGAACACTTTGGACTGATCTAAAGGAAAACAACGCAGAACGGGTGCATGCTGTTAACAGGCTTTCCGAGGCAGGCAGGACCAGGAAGGCGGCGGGAGAAACGCGGACCATGTGTGAGCGAGGACTCGGACGCTCCTACCTGAACGTGAACTAACCCACGTGTGGAGGTCACAGACATGAAAAGCAAAGGGCGGCACACGCGACTCCGTCAGACACCATGAGCCCTGGCTCGCTAAGAATAGTGCATCAATAACCGTCACTGATACAGGAGTTCTCCTCATGGCGCAAAAGAAATGAACCCAACTAGTATCCATGAGGATGCGGATTCGATCCCTGGCCTTGCTCAGTGGGTTAAGGATCCGGCGTTGCCGTGAGCTCGGATGCCACGTGGCTGTGGCTGCAGTGTAGGCCGGCAGCTACAGCTCCAATTTGAACCCTAGCCTGGTTCAGCAAGGCCAGGGATCGAACCCGCTTCCTCATGAACACTAGTTGGGTTCGTCAACCACTGAGCCACAACGGGAACTTCTAAGCTACTTTTAAGTGGGTTTTTATCACCTGCAACCACAAGAGTCCTAAACTGACAAGGTCTCAACTGAACAAGATGGGGTCCCCTAGTCTCTGCCTCAGGCACTCAGAGCATAATGTATGGCCAATGCGTTCTCATCATTTCATGTTATAACTGATTTTTAGAGTTCCCATCAAGGCTCGGCAGGTTAAGAACCCAACTAGTATCCATGAGGATACAGGTTCAATCCCTGGCCTCGCTCAGTGGGTTAAGGATCTGGCATTGCTGTGGCTGTGCTGTAGGCCGGGAACTTACACATGCCACAGGTGCAGCCCTGAAAAGAAGAATAAAATAAAATAATAAAAATAATATCTGACTTCCTTTAAAAAAATTAATTGAAAAAAAATTTTTATTATTTTTTAATTATTATTATTATTTTTCTTTTTGCCTTTTAGGGCCACACCTATGGGAGATTCCCAGGCTAGGGGTTCAACCGGAGCTACAGCTGCAGGCCTAAGCCACAGCCACACCAGATGTGAGCCATGTACGTGACCTACACCACAGCCCACGGCAACATCAGATCCTTAAACCACTGAGCGAGGTCTGGGATCAAACCCGCAACCTCATGGTTCCTAGTCGGACTTGTTTCTGCTGAGCCACGATGGGAACTCCAAAAAATTGATTTTTTTTTTTTTTTCTCTTTTTGCCTTTATCTAGAGCCGCACCCGCGGCATATGGAGGTTCCCAGGCTAGGGGTCTAACAGGAGATGTAGCCGCCGGCCTTCACCACAGCCACAGCAACGCGGGATCCGAGCCGCGTCTGCGACCTACACCACAGCTCACGGCAACACCGGATCCTGAACCCACTGAGCAAGGCCAGGGATCGAACCCGCAACCTCATGGTTCTTAGTCGGATTCGTTAACCACTGAGCCACGAAGGGAACTCCTGATTTTTAATTATAATTTTTTTTTCTGTCTTTTGAGGGCCACACCCACCCCAGCAAAGAACCCTAAGAACTGCCCTGTCCAGCCGAGGAAAGAGCGTACCAGGAGGAAAGTCTCTGGGGAACAGCGGAACTTAGAAGAAGGTGTTATTCCCAAAATTCGGTATTTGGAAATAATCAGGGGATACGGAGACCTGGAAGGATGGGGGGGGATAAAAAGGAGACCAGACACTTCAGGACAGGAGCTCCTCATCAGCGGCCTCGCAGTGACGGGTTCGGTGTCGTCATTGGCGTGGCCTGGGTTCGATCCCTGGCCTGGGAACTTCCGCCGGCGGCAGGTGTGGCAAAGAAGAAACCTCTGGATAAACACGAAGCTGAACAGGAAAGGATCTGAAATCGGAGCCCCTGGCCTGACTGCAAAAATGGATGGGTTTATAAAGCTGTGCTAATATAAACACTATTTCTTGGTTCACTTCAAATAATGATATCAGAGAAGGGTGGGGAAGGGAAAACGAAATGGCGTGAAAGCTAAATCCCTGAGCTGTAACACACAAGTCAGCGGACACTGCCTAAAGTCAATATATGGAGAAACAGTGAATTTTTTTTTTTTTTTTGTCTTTTTGCCTTATCTAGGCCACACCCGCAGCATATGGAGGTTCCCAGGCTAGGGGTCTAACAGGAGCTGTAGACCCCGGCCTTCGCCACAGCCACAGCCACGTGGGATCCGAGCCGCGTCTGCGACCTACACCACAGCTCACAGCAACGCCGGATCCTTAACCCACTGAGCAAGGCCAGGGATCGAACCCACAACCTCATGGTTCTTAGTCGGATTCATTAACCACTGAGCCACGACGAGAACTCCAAACAGTAAACTTATTACACAGCAAGATAAAGTGAAATAGCACAGAATGACGGCTCTCAGAATTCTAAGTGGGGGCTCAGAGACGGGGACTGGCTGGAGAGAGAGAAGGTTATTTTTTTCCCTATGGACCTTCAGTACTATTAACTTGTTCAGCACTATAGATGATAGGGGAAATTTTAACTAAATTCAAGGGAAAAAAAAAATCAATGAAATCGGAGTTCTGGTCGTGGTGCAGCGGAAATGGATCCAACCAGGAACCACGAGGTTGCGGGTTTGATTCCTGGCCTTGCTCAGTGGATTAAGTATTAGGTGTTGCTGTGAGCTGCGGTGTAGGTCACAGACGTGGCTCGGATCTGGCATTGCTGTGGCTGTGGTGCAGGCTGGCAGGTGCAGCTCCCATTCGAACTCCTAACCTGGGAACCTCCATATGCCGCAGGTTGGGTCCTGAAAAGCCAAAAAAAAAAAAAAATCAGTTAACTCATTTGTGGGTCTGGACTTCCAATTTGTCGTTTAGCTAAATCTACTGAGCTGTGTGGCTTTTCAGAAATGATGCAGCTGTCATTCAAATAGAACCTTTGGGAGCTCTTTACTGGCCCCTTGGGATTTACTCCCTTGGAGATGCTGTGGGAGCTACAAGTCTCGAATGAGACGTCCTAGAGAAAGGAAGCAGTGTTCACGGAACACCTCCTCTGCATCAGGAGCGCCACACCTGTCATGTTTAATCCTCCCAAGAGCACACACGGCGAACTCTACGCCCGCTTTACCGAGCAGGCAGTGGAGATGTCTCTGCTAACATGCAGCAGCCCTAAGATTTAAAGTCAGGTCTGCCCAACGCCACAGTCAACAGTCCTTCCACTCTGCCCCAGTCCTCAGGAGGCAGACTAATAAACTGTTAACAACGATGAAATCATTCCCCGAATAGAAACGCCTCAATCCGTTCAAGGTCAGTTGTGCTCTGTCCCCACCTTCCTTTTCAGCCTCACCTTTGACCATTTCCCAAGGTCCATTCCACTGAAATGGGTTTAATTATTATTCCCCAAACGGCCCCTGAGCTTTCTCATTTCTGTGCCAGTCAAATGTATGTTGTTCCCTCTGCCCGAAATGCTTTTTCTCACCTATCAGAGTCTTACCTCATCCCTGAGAAAATGCGCATGCTATCCTGTTAGCTAGAAGCAAAAAGGATACAAAATTGCGGAGTTCTCATTGTGGCTCAGCGAGTTACAAGTTATGAACCCGGGTAGTATCCATGAGGATGCGGGTTCGATCCCTGGCCTCGCTCAGTGGGTTAAGGATCCGGCGTTGCTGTGAGCTGGGGTTTAGGTTGCAGACGCGGCTCGGATCCCGCGTTGCTGTGGCTGTGGTGTAGGCTGGCGGCTGGAGCTCTGATGAGACCCCTTAGCCTGGGAACTTCCATATCCGCAGGTATGACCCTAAAAAGCAAATAATAATAATAAATAAAAAACAAAACAGTATGACATTCTAAAGACTGAAGATTTGGAAAGCCCTATCTGTGTAAAGAGGTGTACACAGAGGTGAGAAAGAGCCAGCACTCACCTACAGACTGAGAGGTGAATGCTGCTACAATCTGGGGGCTGGCCAAGGCCTCCAGCCGGTTCTTCAGCGCCTCCAAATGCACACATTTTTCTGAGTAGTCAGGTGTATCAACAAGCATCATTAAGCTGTTTTGCATACCTGTCAGCTTGGCAGAAATCACAGCTATGTCCTATAAAAAGACCAGAATAGAGGATATTTATTTTAATACACCCCTGCTACTTCAATTAAGACTGGATAAAATACATGAAAAAGCAATTCACAAAATAAGAAAGTGGCTCATAAACATATTAGGTTTACTATTATCAGCATTCAAATAAAAGCAAACCAAAACAAGGAGGTGCCGTTTTCCTCCTAACAGCTCAGAAAAACTTCTGAAAAATTATTGTTGGAAAGGATGCAAAGAAAAAAGTTGTTTTGGGAGTTCCCGTTGTGGCTCGGGGGTAACGAACCTGACTAGTATCCATGCGGATGAGGTTTTGATTCCTGGCCTCACTCAGTGGGTCAAGGATCCAGTGTAGCCATGAGCTGTGGTGTAGGCTGCAGATGCGGCTCAGATCTGGCATCGCTGTGGCTGTGGTGTAGGCCGACAGCTGTAGCTCCGATTCAAGACCCCTAGTCTGGGAACGTCCATGTGCCATGGGTGTGGCCCTAAAACTATTAAAAAAAAAAAGGAAAGAAAGAGAAAGAAAATAAATCTGTCTGAATTTATATTCTTTCTGGAGGGCAATTTAGCAATATGCATTAAAAATATTCACAACCCGGAGTTCCTGTCGTGGCTCAGCAGTTAATGAATCTGACTAGCATCCACAAGGACACAGTTCGATCCCTGGCCTTGCTCCATGGGTTAAAGATCTGGCATTGCCATAAGCTGTGGTGTAGGTCACAGATGTGACTTGGATCCTGTGTTGCTGTGGCTGCGGCTGCAGTGTAGGCTGGCAGCTGTAGCTCAGATTTGACCACTAGCCTGGGAACCTCCATATGCCACAGATGCAGCCTAAAAAGCAAAAAAAAAAAAGAGAAAGAAATAAATTCAAATCCTTAGACTTGGTATTTCCTCTTCGAGAAATCTAAGGAAATAATCAGAGAGACACAAAAATATTAAAGCATTACAATTAATTAATGTGACTTGATAACAAATCACAGAATAACAAAAACCTGGAAGGAGCCTAAATCTTCCATAATAACAAATAAAATATAAAATATGGGTCACTCATAATGGCATGCGGAATATTGAACCACCATTAAAAATCATGTTTTTGTGGAGTTCCCATTGTGGTGTGGCAGGTTAAGGCCCTGGTGTTGTCACAGCTATGGCTTGGGCCACTGCTGTGGTGCCGGTTCGATTCCCAGCCTGGGAGCATCCACGTGCCATGGGTGCAGTCAAAGAAAAACAGCTGGGCTGGAGGCGGGTCTGGGCAGCAACGAAGCCAACGAACGGCCGCTGCAACGGCCCAGGAGCAAAATGGGTGGAGAGCCGACCAGGGGGTGGCAGAGGGACAGGAAGGACAGACGACTGAAGAGACAGAGGGGGGTCCGGGAGGAGGCAGCCGGGAAGGACTGGGGGCGTCTGGCTGGATGCCGGCTTGGACCATGACGCATGACCCGCGGCGGGGCAAGCAGGGAGTGGCCGGGACGGAAATAACGAAGCCTGCGGAGGCCGGCGGGACGCGGCTGGTCTTGAGGGTGGTTAGTTGCGGATATGAAGAGTTGGGAGGAGAAAAATAAGACCTAACTTCTAACTAAAAACATTTTACTTCTATTAAAATCAGAGAGGAGTTCCCTTTGTGGCTCAGTGGTTAACGAATCCAACTAGGAACCATGAGGTTGCGGGTTCGATCCCTGGCCTTGCTCAGTGGGTTAAGGATCCGGCGTTGCCGTGAGCTGTGGTGTAGGTCGTAGATGCGGCTCAGATCCCGCATTGCTGTGGCTGTGGCGAAGGCCGGCGGCTACATCTCCTGTTAGACCCCTAGCCTGGGAACCTCCATATGCTGCAGGTGCGGCTCTACATAAAAGGGAAAAAGACAAAAAAAAAAAAAATCAGAGACCCTCGGAGTTCCCGTCACGGCTCAGAGGTAATGAAGCTCACTAGTATCCATGAGGCTGCGGGTTTGATCCCTGGCCTTGCTCAGTGGGTTAAGGATCCGGCATTGCCATGAGATGCAGTGCAGGTCGCAGACGCAGCTCGGATCTGGCATGGCTGTGGCTGTGGTGTAGGCCAGCAGCTGCAGCTCCGATTTGACCCCTAGCCTGGGAACTTCCATATGCTGCGGGTGTGGCCTTAAAAAGAGAAAAAAAAAGAAATAAGAGAGCGAGAGAGAGAAACTTTACAACATCCCCTGGACAAGAAGCCTACTTGAGTCTTAAACGTCTCCTCGATGTCGGCGCTCAGCGTGCTCCACTTGTCCGCCTCCTGCAGCGACTCCGCGGCCAGCTGCATCCTGGACTTCACCTGGTCGATCTCCACCAACACCTCGGAGAGAAACGAGGGCTCAGACATGTGAAAGGGGCCCTTCCGCCTCCTCTGCCTTCCACCAGCGGCTCCAAACACAAGCACCGCGGCGCCCCCCCTGGCCTGCGCCCCCAGGGACACCGCTCGTCCCCGGGCCACACCTCAGAGCGGTGCTGAGCAGAGACAGGAAAGCTCCAAGAACCCAACGGCAGAGCAGCTGGAGCCCCGGGCGGAATTCCGAGTCCGAGCCGGGCCTCCCACTGGGACAGTGGGTGCCTTCCAGAAACAGGAGTCAACCCTTAAGACAGGGGCCAAAATACCTGCATCGACTGAGAGGTGTCCTGTTCAAATTTTCTGATGTCCTCCTTGACGACAATCATTTGTTCTTTCAGAAAAGACGCCTCCTGTTTAAGGGCTTCGATGTCTCGGAGCACCTTGGGCATGTTTTGAAGGGCCTGGTGGCTCGTTTCTGTCACAAGAACCCAAGAGCCCAAGGTGAACGTGGCACCGCGTGGTTCAACTTGGAGGGGACCGTCCACCCAACCCAACAGCAGCCGTCTGCCACCACCAGCTTAAACTGTCACCCCCTTTTCGAGGAAGGAGAACGGAGGAACCTGATGCTGGAGCCGGAAGCTGTATATGCGGTTCCATCATCTGAGGTCCAAGACAATCATTAGTGGCCACCGCTTACAGACGAGAAAACTGAGGCTCAGGTTAAGTGACTTGCCCGAGACGTCAGAGCTGAAACCAAGCCTGCCTCTGCTTTCCGTGGTCTTTCCAAGGTGTAGTCCGCAGACCCCGGCACCAGCTGGGATGCGGTTAAAACGCAGGTCCCCGGGCAGCACGGGTTCAATCCCTGGCTCAGCTCAGTGCGTGAAGGATCTGGCACTGTTGCAGCCGCGGCGCAGGTCGCAGCTGGCATGTGACCCCTGGCCTGGGAACTTCCACACGCTAGAATCGCTCGGGCCAGGAATCGAACCCATGCCACAGCAGCAACCCAAGCCGCAGCGGTGACAAACACCAGAGCCTTAACCTGCTGCACCACCAGAAAACGCCAAGAGATTCTTATGCAGTTATCCTGGTTGGGTCCTGATTTCAAGTGAGATCAAGGAACCTGCATTTTTTCATATACATCCCACGTGCAGAATAAAATTTGAAAATCTTGGCGCTCCCACTGTGGCACAATGGGACTGGCAGTCTTAGGAGCACTGGGATGCGAGTTCAATGCCCAGCCCGGCATAGTGGGTTAAAGATTGGCGTTGCTGCAGCTGTGGCTTAGTTTGAGACCAGCCCGGATCCGATCCCTAGCCCAGGAGCTCCAGATGCTGTGGGGCAGCCAAAAATGAAGACAAAAAAAATTGAACACATTTGCAGACCATCATATGTGATCTGCGAACGGGAAGGTTCACAGCACAACCCTCGAACCCTCAGAGCCATTCACTGGGGAGTCAGCCTGCAAGGGCCAGAGCCCTCTGCCCCGCAAGCACACCGAACGGAAACTTAGCATCTTGAAGACACACTTCGGGAACCTGTTCACCCAGCTCTGCCACAAAATAACACTCTGGGAGTTCCCGTCGTGGCGCAGCAGTTAACGAATCCGACTAGGAACCATGAGGTTGCGGGTTTGATCCCTGGCCTCGCTCAGTGGGTTAAGGATCCGGTGTTGCCGTGAGCCGTGGTGTAGGTTGCAGATGCGGCTCGGATCCCACGTGGCTGTGGCTGTGGCGTAGGCCTGCGACTGTAGCTCCGATTAGATCCGTAGCCTGGGAACCTCCATATGCTGCAGGTGCCGCCCTAAAATGACAAAAGCCAAATAAAAACAAAAAAGGAAAAAAAACCTCTGTCTCCGGCCCCAACCCAAGGTAAAGTTCTGAGACTAAGAAAACAAGCAGAGCACACAAAGCTTTCTTAGAAGCATAGAGACTTCACTGACTTTTAACAGCACTTTATGGCCCCAGCCTGGTGGCTGCTAAACCCGCGTCACTCTTCAGGCCTGACTGGTTCCCAGCAAACCTCTTTTTCCCTCTCCACAGCCGCCTCAAATTTAGTTCATTCCTTTTTTTTTTTTTTTTTGGTCTTTTTAGGGCCCCCCTCTTGGCATACGGAGGTTCCCAGGCTAGGGGTCAAATCAGAGCTGAAGCCGCCGGCCTGAGCTGCAGCAACAGCCGTGCCTGATCTGAGCCTATCTGTGACCTACTGGCAGCTGCGGCAACGCAGGATCCTTAACCCGCCGAGCTGAGGCCAGGGATCGAACCCGCAACCTCGTGGATACTAGTTGGGCTCTTAAGCCACTAAGCTACAACAGGAACTCCAAACTGAAATGTTTAGGAATGAAATGTAGTGATGTCTGCAATTTATTTTGAAATATAACAAAAAGTGGAGTTCCCTTTGTGGCTCAGTGGTTAACGAATCCGACTAAGAACCATGAGGTTGCGGGTTCGATCCCTGGCCTTGCTCAGTGGGTTAAGGATCCGGCGTTGCCGTGAGCTGTGGTGTAGGTTGCAGGCGCGGCTTGGATCCCGCGTTGCTGTGGCTGTAGAGTCGGCCGGCGGCTACAGCTCCTGTTAGACCACTAGCCTGGGAACCTCCATATGCTGCGGGTGAGGCTCTAGATAAAGGCAAAAAGACAAAAAAAATAAAAAAAAGAAATATAACAAAAAGTAAGATGGATGGCTGGATGGCTGGAGAGATGGGCAGGTTTATCATAAACAGGAACAGCATACCGTTCATTACAGAATCCAGGTAGCGGGTATCTGGCTGTTCACTACAGCTTCTCTCAACAGTGCTGTATGTCTGGCACCTCCATGCACAGTTGCTCAGTTCAAGAATCTGCTATCATTCTTTTTTCTTTCCTTTTTTTTCTTTTTACAGCATATGGAAGTTCCCGGCCTAGGGGCTGAAGCGGAACTGCAGCTGAAGCCTATGCCACAGCCACAGCAACACCAGGTCCAAGCCGCATCTGCGACCTACAACCGGAGCCTGCTGCAACAACAGATCCTTGACCCATTGAGAGGGGCCAGGGATCGAACCTGCGTCCTCACGGATACTAGTTAGGTTCTTACCTGCTGAACCACAACAGGAACTCCTCTGCCATCTTTCCGGTTTTCTACCCCCTCGCATTCCTCGTTTCAAGACATCAGCAAGTTCTCCTCTTTCTTCTTCCTAAAAATACCTTAAATCTACCCATTTCTCAGTATCTCCACTGTGGAAACACTGTCCCCTTTCTTCCGGATGATAGCAATGGCCTCCTGAATGGGGACATAAATCAAACCATCTCGTTTCCCTGCTTCAAAAGTCCCGAGTACCTTCCCCACTCAACCCAGACTCTTTCGTATGACATTAAAGTCCCTGTGCGATCTGGCCCCTGCCAACCTCTCCAACCTAAGAATGGATCTTGTTCAACAGTTCATCTCTGGGAGTTCCCGTTGTGGCTCAGTGGTTAATGAATCCGACTAGGAACCATGAGGTTGCGGGTTCGATCCCTGGCCTCGCTCAGTGGGTTAAGGATCCGGCGTTGCCATGAGCTGTGGTGTAGGTTGCAGACGCGGCTCGGATCCCGCGTTGCTGTGGCTGTGGTGTAGGCTGGCGGCTACATCTCCTGTTAGACCCCCTAGCCTGGGAACCTCCATATGCCGCGGGTGCGGCCCTAGAAAAGGCAAAAAACAAACAAACAAACAAAAAACAACAGTTCATCTCTGGACCCGGAAAAAAAGAGTTTGTGCCCAACAAATATTGGTCGCGTGAATAAATGAACAAATCAGTCCTCCTACCAGGCGCTCACAGCAGCTTCTGTGCGACCCTTGCAATAAGTTCCCTTCACTGCGGACTTGGGCCCTGTCTCGCCTGCCTTAAAAATAAAGCGTGAGACCTCCGAAGGCTTCTCACTGCACACAGGGTGGAGCCCACATCTTCAGGATGGCCAAGAGGCCTTTCGCAGTTTGGGCCTAATCTATGCCTCCCCCATAAAAGTCCAAAACTCCAGAAATAACAATAATAACTTCTTGATGTTATTCAAGCTCCGTTTGAACTTCCTGCCTTTCTCTGGACTGGCTAGGCTTTTTTGCGGGGGGGCACTGCCACTGCATATGGAGGTTCCCAGGCTAGGGTTCGAATCGGAGCTACAGCTGCTGGCCTGTGCCACAGCCACAGCAACGCCAGATCCGAGCCACATCTGTGACCTACATCACAGCTTACAGCAACATGGGATCCGAGCCACATCTGCAACCTACACCACAGCTCATGGCAACGCCGGATCCTTAACCCACTGAGCGAGGCCAGGGATCAAACCTGCATCCTCATGGGTACTAGTCAGATTCGTTTCTGCTGCGCCAAGACGGGAACTCCTAGGCTTTTTTATATCCACCCGCCTCTGTGTGTGTTCCCTCCCCTCTCCCTTTAAAACTAGTAGTGAAGTATAATGGATAGGAGTTCCCTGGTGGCCTAGACATTAAGGATTCAGCGTTGTCACTGCTGTGGCTTGGGTTTGATACTTGTCCCGGAAACTTCCCCATGCCAGGAGTGCAGCCAAAACAAAAAAAGTAATGGATAAGAGCCTGGGATCTGGAAACAAGTGCCTGGGTTCAAATCCTGGCTCCCCATTCATTAGCAACATGATCCTGGGCAAGTTACTTCCCTCAGCCGCAGTTTCTACAACCATAAAGTGGGAATGATAGCCGTGCCAATCTCTAAGGATTACTGTCATGTTTAAAATAAATAATCAGGAGTTCCCATTGTGAGCAAGCAGTAAGGAACCCGACGAGTATCCATGGGGCATGCATGCGATCCCTGGCCTCGCTCAGTGGGTTAAGGATCCGGGGTTGCCATGAGCTGTGGTGTAGGTCACAGACGAAGCTTGGATCTGGTGTTGATCTCCGATTCAACCCCTAGCCTAGGAACCTCCATATGCCACAGGCACGGCCCTAAAAAGACAAGAAAAAAATTAAGTAAAATAAAAATAAATTAAATAACCATGCCAAAAGCAGGGGCGCTATTACGATTTTGGCCAGGACACTTCTTCACTGTGCAAGACTGTCCCCAGCACTGCAGGACGTTAAGCATTACTAGGTCACTTCCACGAAACGTCCAGGACTGTGACATTCACCGCCGTGGCAACAACTAAAACACTCCCACCACATCCAAATACTGAGGGGTGAGGTGGGAGGGTGGCACTACCAGCCCTGTTGAGAACCATTAGTTAATATGCATACAGCACTTAAAACAGCGCCTGACACACAGCAAGCACGCGAATATTTGCTATCGCTATCCATGCTCTTTGCCCTGTGAAGTCTTCCTTCAAAGCCTAACGCAGGGAAACCCTTTAGGATTCTCCGAGAATCATGAGAGATAATTGCTCCCCTCATCCTGCTCTCACAGCTTCCAGTTCTACTCTCAGTAAAGACAGGCTTCGTTGCAATTCAGCTGTTCATGAATTTTCCCCACAAGACAGCAAGCTCCAGAAAAGTACATTTTTTCCTCCCCAGTGCTCATTTCTTGACAGGTGAATAGGAGACGCTGTGTAATTACTAAAAGAGGCAAAGTACCATCAACAAACTGCAGTGTCCCCCATCCCCAGCTCTTCTTTGTTTTGTTTTGCTTTTATAGGGCCGCACCTGCCGCATGTGGAAGTTCCCAGGCTAGGGGTCGAACTGGAGCTGTAGCCGCTGGCCTTCGCCACAGCAACGCGGGATCCGAGCGGCATCTGCAACCTACACCGCAGCTCGTGGCAACGCCGGATCCCAACGCACTGAGCGAGGCCAGGGACTGAATCCGCATCTTCACGGATACTAGTCAGATTCATATCCGCTGCGCCACAACGGGAACTCCTCCACCTTTTCCTAAACACTGGACACATCTAGAAAACAAAGTCCTATTTATTGGGCCATAAGCTCCGGGTCTGGGCCGCGGTCTTTCCCACAGAGCCAAGCAGCGGTGCAGTAGGTACTGAATAAACCTACAGCGAATTTTAACCAAGTCAGGGAGTTAATGAAACGGCTGCCTGTGTGTGTTATTTTTTTTATAATTCCCTCTTGTGGTTGGCGAATGCGATCCTGCAAGTCTCCAGTCAAGTCAGCCTATCTTCCTCGCTGACCTGAGGATCCAGTGGAACAGGCACTGGGCCCCCCCAACACCTTCTATGCGCTTTCTGCCAAATGCAGGACTGTTATTTAATATTCTTACCTTTGACTCTTTCAAGTTTGAAAAGGGAACGTGACAGCGCCGCCAGAGGTGGAAAACAAGAGCCCAGGTCAACAAGCGTTGCAGACGCACCCCGTAAGGACAAGCCGCGGGCACCTGCGCTCGCTGTCCCTCCCCGCCAGGCGCTGGCGCCCCCGGCCCCCGCCCCGGCCCTGCAGCTCACCCTCCACGGCGTGGTTCACCTCTTGGATGAACAGCTGCAGCTTCATCACCAGCGTGGCCGCGTGGCCGTCCGTCCGCCCGGCCGCCGCCGCCTCCTTGGGCCCAGCCCTGAAGGCCGCATTGATCCAGTCCTTCACGTCGAAGTCTTCCGCCAGGAACCTGGAGAAGTCCATGACCGCGCTGCCGCGGCCCGCCGTCCGGGCCTCGAGAGCTGGCTCCGGGCGCCACGGGGCTGCAGAGGCCGGCAGCACTGCGCGAGCGCCCAGGCCGGCGAGAAGCGCCGCGGGTCGGAACCGACAGCGTCCCGGACCTAGCCCGCGGACGCCAGCGTCCCGGATTGACCCCCGCTGCGCGCCGTACTTATTCCGGAAGTGGGTGGCCGTTACCATAGTGACGCCTGCGTTCCAGGAAGTGCCGAGCATCCTGCTGCTTCTGGTATCGAGTGCCTGTTAAGCACTTACAACGGGCTTATTTTATTATTATTATTATTTTTTTTTTTTTAGGACTGCGCCCGCGATATATGGACGTTACCAGGCTAGGGGCTGAACTGGAGTTACAGCTGCTGGAGTACACCACAGAAACACCGGATCCGAGCCTCCTCTATGGCCTACACCGCGGCTCACTGCAGCTCCAGATCCTGAACCGCTGAGCCAGGCCAGGGATACTAGTCAGATCTGTTTCCACTGCGCGCCACGACGGGCACTCAAATACGTGCTTATTTTAAAGCCTTTACTTGTATGAGCACACTTAGTCCCCATAGTTACATGACTACTATTCTTCTCCCCGACTGAAGGACTGAAGCAGTGAAGCCAGTGGGCCAATGTCACATACCTAGAAAGTGGTACTGTGGGGATCTGAACTCAGGCAAGCCTGCTGCTGGAGCCCGAACTCCTTAGTACCTCACTACCCTCCCCCAAAGGGCATGAACACTAAGATCGGGCGTCTGGCCACCACGCTTCCCCATCCTCTCGTTGCACCAGCCACGCTGGCCTGGAACACCCCACTCTGGAATTTACCAGTCTGCAGCTACTGTTTTCCGCCGCTTAAAGCAATGTGACACCTCAGAAAAGACAGACTGTCTGGGAGGGCCTCCTTTGCCATAGCAACCAAAATTTTAAAAGCACAAGTAAAACATCCTTTGTGTACAGTTGTAATTTTGCCATTCATCTGTTCTCACTCTAGGCATACTCTGATTCAAAGCAGTATGTAATTCTTGAAGACTAAGAACCTAAATCCACAAATTAGGAAAACTGAGCTATTTGCCTAGTAGGTGCAAACTGGTCAAGTCTGAGAAAATATCGCATGCTGTAACAGTAGACAAAGGATGTCACAGTCAACAGGGATCGTAGTCAGCTCCAAGGGTGATCTGGTGAGGCCTGAGGGAACTCAGGAAGGAAGTAAAAATAGCTGCTGTCCAGCAGCCAACGGACTGCAGCCACCCCCAACGGTTAGCTCTGAGGAAACTCAGGCTGTGAAACACAGGATACTGGCCCAAGATAGCTGAGGTGCTTATCTAAGAAATGATTTCATTGAGCCCAGACCTTTGCATATTTCCATACATAGAAAAGTGACAAATCCCTTGAGATTTCTACCCTTTTTTTCCTTTTTTTGTCTTTTTAGGGCCCCATCTGCAGCTTATGGAAGTTCCTGGGCTGGGGGTCGAATGGGAGCTGCAGATGTCGGCCTATGCCACAGCCACAGCCACACCAGGTCCAAGTCCACATCTTCGAGGCTGGATCCTTAACCCACTGAAGGAGGCCAGGGATCAAACCCACATCCTCAAAGGACACTAGTCAGGTTCTTAACCCACTGAGCCACAACAGGAACTCCCTCTAGTTTTCTGTTATTACCGGTAATCTTTTGTTCCTTCCTGCCCTTTGCTGTAAAGCTGTATATCCTAGCAATCTCGGAGAGATAACAGGGAGTGATGACTTGGAGTTAGATCTTAAATTTCTGCTCAGGAATTGAACCTGGGCAGCCTGGATGAAAACCAGGAATCCTAGCCACTAGACTGGCTAGAAGCTAGAAGCAGAATTCTTTCCCCTGTTGAAAGAAGAATGCTAAAGGAGTTCCCATCGTGGCTCAGCAATTAACAAACCCGACTAGTATCCATGAGGATGCGGGTTCGATCCCTGGCATTGCTTAGTGGGTTAAGGGTCTGACGTTGCTGTGAACTATCGTGTAGGTCAAAGACAAGGCTTGGATCCCTCATTGCTGTGGCTGTTGCATTGGCCAGCGGCTACAGGTACGATTCAACCCCTAACTTGTGCACTTTCAAATATCGCAGGTGCGGCCCTAAAGACAAAAAAAACCCAAAAAACCTAAGAATGTTTCAACTAGGCAAAGACTGAGGACTGGTGCAAAGTTTGCTAGAAGCACAACACTGCATTTGGGAGAGTACATGGAGAATTCGCCTATTTTATCTGAGGCGGAAGCAAAGCAGTAATACACACCTGAAAAAGCGCGGGTGTGAGCATCCATGAATGATGAGGTGCGGGTGTCCCCCTGAATGAGGGGCACTCCAAAGGTGATTTAAATCACTTTTATAGGGCAGTTCTTCTGGGTCTTTGTCTTCCTTTGGTTAATTTTCTTATTTGTCACACCTGAGCCGACCCAGGGGACAACCCCACCACCACCACCGCGCACGACCTGCATGCGCATCTCTCGGTCAAGATGGATTCCAAAGCAAAGCGTGGTAGGGAGATTATCTAGACTTATTATGGCCCGGTGCCCCCTCCCTTTGACCCAGAGGGGGTCTCTCTGTGCACGTGTAGTTGGAACCTCCCTAACCCCAAGGATGGGAAGGATGTGACCTCTTTTTTCTTTTTTGCCAAGTAGGGCTTAGCCCCTCTTTTGATTCTATCATTACCAAGTTCGAAAAGACAAGTATCAATTATTTGCCCTGTGCCTATTTTTATTTGTCTTGGAGTCTAGATGGGTGGCTGGTTGCAAATGCTCATCACAGAGCCCACCTGTCTGCTGCCTCCCTCCCTCCCTCCCAGCCTCCTCGGAGCAGTTCTCAGGGTTAGTTGACACGCTGCCTCCCACGCTCAGGTCCTCAGTTTTGTCCACCAAAGAAAACATCTCTCACCTTTTAGGTTGTGCATATTTTTTAGGTGACAAGCCCCATGGCATCCTCAGAAGCCTGAGGTGCCTCTACAATACGCCCCTTCTCTTTCGGAGGGGAAGCGGGCAGGCCTGCAGCACATGGAACTTCCTGGCACAGAGATCAAACTTGCGCCACAGTAATGACAATGCCAGATCCTTAGCCCTTTAGGCCACCAGGGAACTCCAGAGATGAAGCTTTTTTTTTTTTTTTTTTTGTCTCTGTCTTTTTGCCTTATCAAGAGCCGCACCTGCAGCATGTGGAGGTTCCCAGGCTAGGGGTCTAACAGGAGCTGTAGCTGCCGGCCTTCGCCACAGCCACAGCAACGCAGGATCTGAGCCACGTCTGCGACCTACACCACAGCTCACGGCAACGCCGGATCCTTAACCCACTGAGCAAGACCAGGGATTGAACCTGCATCCCCACGGATCCTAGTCGGGTTTGTTAACTGCTGAGCTACCACGGGAGCTCCCAGTCTGCTCTTTTCTTGACAGAGGATCCCAGAAGGGGAGGGAGCATACAAGCTACGGAAGGGGACGGACGCCAGAGCAAACAGGCAACCTGAATTCTGCGGTTTTTCAGGGCATTAAGAAACCATTCAGAATTTTTCAGCAGGGACCAAGCGCCCAGATGTTACGGAATTCTGGTGGCGGCAGATACAAGGGCTCAGAGGGTCAGGGGGGAACCGGGAGGCAGGATGCTGCCACGGCAACGTCTGAAAAACAGAGGGTCGAGCCAGGACAGTGACAGCGTGGACGGCCGGCGGGTAAGAGGCGGCAGCATCTAGAAACAGACTAGATGCGACCAAAGTCCTGAGGGGTTGGAGATGGAGTGGAAAGCCAGGATCCACCAGGCCCTGGATAGGTGCTGCCGAACAAAAGAACAAAAGAGAAGTGGGGGGAGAGCAGCAGTGGGGTACGGAGGGTGGGGTCAGCTCACGGAACTTCGTCATCAGACGGACCTGCTGACCTTGACCTTCACCAGGGGCGCCTCCAGGACAGCCTCCCCTGCCTCTTCACCGCGTCCAACTCCAGCCAAGCAGAGCCCACCGGGGTCCGTCTCCCAGACAGACAACGTCCACACATAAGTCAGTCTACCTGTAAACCGTGGGGTAGAGGCCTTTCCATGTGAAGGCCTCATTTACCCATTTTGATGGCCGTTCTTCGTGGGCAGGTACCATCCATCGCTGTGACGGGTACCTCTAGGAGGCTTTCTGAAACAGCCAGAGCCTACGAAAGCCTGGAGAGAGTATCTGAACACAAAATTTCAGATTAAAAGGAGCCTTCCATGAGTTACGCCAAACCAGGAAATCACCCCATCAAGTCTTTATGTTTTCACGTACAGTTTTTTTTTTTTTTTGCCTTATGTCATTTTAGGGCCGCACCCGCGGCATATGGAGGTTCCCAGGCTAGTGGTCTAACAGGAGCTGTAGCCGCCAGCCTTCGCCACAGCCACAGCCACAGCCACAGCCACGCGGGATCCGAGCCGCATCTGCAACCTACACCACAGCTCACGGCAACGCCGGATCCTTAACCTGCTGAGTGAGGCCAGGGATTGAACCCGCAACCTCATTCGAACCTAGTCGAATTCGTTAACCACTGAGCCACGATGGGAACCCGTTTTCACACACACTTTGGAAGCGCACGCCTTGACGGCTTACAGCCCCCATCCCCACCACTGCACCGGCAGACCCCACTATACACGGAAGGTCAAAGGGCAGACGGCACGGCACCCGATTTCGTGATCAAGAGCCCCAAAGAGAGCCTTGCAGTTTCTGAGGTAGGATCCTGCCCACACAGCGGAGCAGCTCGGGCCTCGAGATCGTCCGTCAGGCCCAGCAGGGCTGTGAAACACACACAGGGGCCCAGCCCACAGCGGACACTGAATGTCAGCTGACTCTAAGCCCATTATTCCCTCACGGCTCCGCGGCGTAACCAGGATCCCCTCGCCTCCAGCTTCGTTCAGGTCCTCGGGGCTTCTCTTCACTGGGGCGGCTTCAGGGCTCCACACCCTCCAGGAAGTCTTCCTTACTTGGGGGGACGCGCGTTCCCTTTAAGCCTGTCACCTCCAAACGTCCCGGGCTTCGCGCCTCCTTCTACCCAAAGTCCACAAAGTGCATCTGCCACACGGGTACTGATTCAAAGACTTTCTGTATTTAGTCACGCTTACATCACTGCCAAACTCTTTCTGCATCACAGCTCTTCGTCTTGGATTGTGACGTCACGGGCCAGGGCGAGCCCGTTAAGGTGTCACAAGCAAAGAGCTCTGGGTACCTGCTCGTGGAGGTGAGGGTGGAGGTGAAGGTCCCGAGGAAGGACCCAGACCGGCTGCCCAACCCGCGGGACCGAGGCCTGAGTACGGCCTGGGATCTGCTTTCCCTCTGCCCTGATGGTCCAGCGATGGGGGCTCTAAGGCACAGTGGGCAAGGCCACGACCGGCCCCCCCAAGCGCAGTCCTCTAGTCTAACAGCAGCCCCTGGCCTGGGACGCGCGGCGCAAGCGCCCCGTCTGGCAGGTCCTCCTGAACGCGCAGGCAGCGGCCTCCAGTGGAGGAGGAGACCGGGTCCCCCCGGAAGAGCATCGCAGAAGACACTCTGCCCCAAGACCAACCGGGTCCCTTCTAAGGTCCCTGAGAACAGCAGCCTGGGCGCAACCGAGACTTTGAAAGGCTGACAAGGCACAGAGTGGATGAAGGAAGAGATAATAACACACAGAAAGCAACAACAACTTTGGCTTAAAAAAACCTCCAACCTGAGGCAGGGAGGGACCTCAGTGTTTGCCCACATTCAAAACCAGACTAGGGTCGTAGCAGATGGTGACGGGAAATGCTTTAGCGTCTCCCACACTGCCCGCGTCCCAAGCCCTGCTCTCCCCTCCCCGCCTCAACGCCCTGCAACACACACACACACACACACACACACACAATTATCTGCAGAGTAAGTCAGAGGTCAGCATCCAGAGCCTGACGTCAGGATCGAACTCTTGGCACTTGGCACTAAATCACCGTGACTAGTCCTATCTAGACAGCAACAGTCATGCTGGCCTCAGCTTGAAGGACAGGGTCTGTCCTGTGACAAATTAGGCTGCACCCAAGACGGCCAGATCCGGAAAGTCTTTCACTTCTCCTACTTCACTGAAAGGCTGTCCGCCTTGGTTGAATGTCAGCTTATACCGCAACCGGATGGGCTCCTGGGCGAAGACAAAAGACGCTCCGTTAGTGGGGAGGGACACAGAGCCCGGCCCAGAGCGAGAGCCTTCACCCACCCAGCAGTCGCTAAGTGAAGACACGGGTAACTCCACCCAAGCGAGGGCTTCAAACAACTGTTAAGACAGGAAGCCCCCGGCCTAGCCCCTCGGACAGCGAGCAGAAAGGGAGCCAGGGGTTCACCCTGGGCGTCTGCCCGGCTTCCACAGTCCTAAGGTGGAGAGCGGCTGAGGAAGGCAGACTGGCCTCAGCCTTTCGGAGGATGCTATGGCAGGAGGGTGTGTGTCCCCAGCTACGACAGCCCGGTCACAGACCCCTCGATAGGCCCCAAAGGATAAGGAACCCCAGCAAGGATATTCCCCACTGTCCCAACCAAAGCAGAGACCTGAGAGCAAGACCCCAGTCCACCGCGCCCTCCACCCTCCCAACTGCCTCCCCCGAGGTCGGGGGCCCCCACTTCCCTGTTACCATGGATACCAGGACATACTTTGTGGGGGTTGTCGAGCAGCAGTGTCTGAGAGATCACGGCCGGAGGCACCAAAGGGCTGAAGGCGGGAAGCTTGGAGCTGGACGCTGGCTGCAGTTTCACTCTCATTGACTATCGGGAGAAGAAATCCACGACATAACTCATTCCTAAAGACTACAGCCTTCGTGAGGGAGAGCAGATGAAGAGGAGAGCTCGGCGTCCAGCCCAGCAACCGACGGAAGGATGCACAAGGCCCTTCCCTCCATACAGAGAATCCGAAGCTGTGTGGTCAGCGGCTGGATTCCGAGAGGCAGCATGAAGAGTAAGCACATCTTGGTCTGCATCCTAACTCTGCCTCTTACTAGCTGTGTTTTGGGGCAAAATATTTAACCTTTTATTCATTTGTTTGTTTTGGTCTTTTTAAGGCTGGATCCATGGCATATGGAAGTTCCCAGGCTAAGGGCTTGAATTGGAGCTGCAGCCACCGGCCTACACCACAGCCATGGCAACGCCAGATCCGAGCTGCACCTGCAACCTACACCACAGCTTCTGGCCACGCTGGATCCTTAACCTACTGAGCAAGGCCAGGGATCGAACCTATGTCCTCATAGATACTAGTCAGGTTTGCTACCGCTGAGCCACGGCGGGAACTCCCCTTTCTGCACCTTGAACTGATAATTCGTAAGACAGAGGTATTAACGGTACATGCTCTACGGAATTTCCATGAGGATTAGAAAACACACAGTTTATTTTCACCTGCCTTGAATCCTTCCTTTGAGGACATGCCCGTGCCCGTTTCTTGTTAATCTGTGGGGACCTACTCCCCTTGAAAAGGTGGCCTAACATCCAACTTGGCCAGAGGGCTTCACGTCTGGTCCACAGGATGACGTCACACCAAGGCCAATCCCAGTCCTTTCTGGGGTAATCGACACGCATGCATCACGTGGGGGGGGGTTTCTTCCGGAGATAAAAGGGGGCTAGGGACCACCTAACTCTGGAGCTGCTTTGAGGAGAGACACTGGGAGAGAACAGGCTCCAAAGAGGAAAAGCGAAGTCAAGAGACGGAAAACCGGAGTTCCCGTTGTGTCGAAACAGGTTAAGAATCTGGCGTTGTCACAACAGTGGCGTGGACTGCAGCGCAACTCGAATTCAATCCCTGGTCCGGGAACTTCCATATGCTTTGGGTATTCCCCCCCCAAAAAAAAGAGAGAGCAAAAGATGGGAAAGTGACAAAGTCTTAAGGGACTGCCTAAGTACCTACCTGAATCCAGCCATATCTGAAGTCAGACATTCAGGAATCCCCAGTTCAATGAGCCGACAAAATTCCCGTTTTCATCTTACACTACTCTGGGAGAAGATTCTCACCCTTATACCTAACAGATAATGTCCCAGCCAAAGACCTGGTGCCCAAAACGATAGCCTTTTTCGAAAAGTTCCAAGGGGCTGGTCGGCAGCTGACTCACCTTTGGCACGGCCACCTGAAACATGATGTCCCAGACAGGCTGGGTGGCTGTGCTCATCATGGTCAGCAGTAGCACCTGCACCTCTGGGTGGCCAGGGGCCCCGGTCTGGGAAAAGTGGAGCAGAATTCTGAATCCATTCCGGTCATATACGATAACAGGAGGCAGGCTGCCTGGGAGAGGAGGACCCGGCCGAAGAATTAGCTCCCTGACAGCCATGCTTGAGAGAGGCGTGCTCGCATCACAGCAGCTCCTGAACCAAACCCTCATTTCCTCTCGCTGGAACCCTGCGACACTCCAAGCCCATCTCCCCCCGTCATACAACCCTCCTAAGCACACGAGCAGTTAAAAAACAAATAATAATTCTTTTTCGAGCAAGAAATGATGATGATTGAAATAATGTAGGAATACAACAGAAAATACAGGATGTCACGAAGAATGAAATAAAAAGTAGCCTTAACCGTACTCAAAAAAGAGCCACTGGTAACACCTGGGTCTACACCCTCCGGTCTCTTTTGTCTGACAATAAGAGCATACACACCGCTTGTATTTAATCCTACAAAAGTAAAGACATTCTCTTTAAATTAACAGGTTTTTGGAAATACTAAAGGGACTGCTCTAATTTAGCTAAGAAATGATTCTCAAGTTAATTTGGGGAAAAAAGCTACGTAAGATCATTAAAAAAAGGAGGGGAGGGAGTTCCCACTGTGGCTCAGCAGGAACAAACCCGGCCAGTACCCATGAGGATGTGGGTTCCATCCCTGGCCTCGCTCAGCGGGTTAAAGGATCTGGTGTTGCCTTGAGCTGTGGTGTAGGTCACAGATGCGGCCGGGATCCAGTGCTGCTGTGGCTGTGGTGTAGGCCGGCAGCTGCAACTCTGATTTGACCCCTAGCCTGGGAACTTTCATATGCCACAGGTGCGGCCCTAAAAAGAAAAAAGAAAAAAAGGAGGTGGGAGGCAGGGCTACTTGCATTAACAAATACTCAGATATGTACAACACTGTAACTCCAGCAAAGCAGCCTAAAACACAGCATTCAGAACAGACCCAAATATGAGAATTCCGAAGTATATGCTCTTACACGTTAAGAGTGTATATTTCAAAATCACTGGCTAAGTCAATAAATGGCAGACAAAGGGCTAAGCATCTGGAAAAAAATTTTAATGAAGACCTTATCTCATGCCAAACATCACTTATCAAAATGCATGTTATAACAATATAGCTGAACAACGAAACTGCCAAAGACTGAGAGAATTGAAAATATTCATGAGGTACGACGTGAGGTCAGGGGAGGAAAAGGCAGGCTCTCCAAAAGGGAACCCGGCAAAAAAGATCTAGGTCTTAAACGTCTATACCTGCGTACGAAGATGCAGGTCTTAAATGTCTACACCTGCATAATATACCTTAAGGAAATACCCAGAAAAGTGTAAAAAATGGCTCTTCCTGGAGTTCCTATTGTGGCTCAGAGGAAACGAACCTGACTGGTATCCATAAGGATACATGTTCAGTCCCCGGCCTCGCTCACCGGGTTAAGGATCTGGCATAGCCGTGAGCTGCGGTGTAGGTTGCAGACGCAGCTCAGATCCATCATTGCTGGGGCTGCGGTGCAGGCCGGCAGCTGCAGCTCTGATTCAACCCCTAACCTGTGAACTTCCATATGCAGCAGGTGTATGCGACACTAAAAACAAAAAGCTGGGCATCTAATAGAAAAGGGGGGTGGGGTGGTTTAAAACTGTACTTACGTGGCGCAGTGGTTAACGAATCCGACAAGGAACCATGAGGTTGCGGGTTCGATCCCTGGCCTTGCTCAGTGGGTTAAGGATCCGGTGTTGCCGCGAACTGTGGTGTAGGTTGCAGACACGGCTCGGATCCTGCGTTGCTGTGGCTGTGGCGAAGGCCGGCAGCTACAGCTCCTGTTAGATCCCTAGCCTTGGAACCTCCATATGCTGCGAGTGCGGCCCTAGATAAGGCCAAAAAAAAGACAAAAAAAACGTACTTACTTGGCTTAACAGACTCCAAAGGGACGAACACATGAGCCAGAGGTGTGTTCTGGGACGAAGGGGAAGAAGCCAAAGGCCCAGCCTCCCAAGACCAGCCTGGAGAGGACTTAGTACCTGGCAGCACTTCCTTGGGGATAGCTTTTTGTGGAATATAATTCCTGCAAGGAAATAAGAAATATCAAGACTGGCAAACATTGTAGAGAATTCCAGGGATCTGTGATCGGGCTTTCCGAAGAACAAGGCGGCGGGGGGGGAGGCCTGAATACAGATGCACGTGTCTGTGTGTGTGTGTGTGTGTGTATGTTCTAGGGTATATGACTTTACACAAGCAAGATAACCCAGGCCTCAGTCTCCTTACTGGTAAAATGGGAACAATTTAGTATCTACCCTCTAAGAATTAAATGAGAGGGTACAGGAGAAGTGCCGAGAGGAATGTGTGCACCACAAGGGGCCTGATAAGCTAATCAGCTCTGTACTTGTCAGGACGTCTCTGACAAGGAGCTCGGTTTCCTGTATGCGATCACCAGAGTGACGCAAGCTAGGAAGGTGACAGCAAATATCACACTGACCGTCTCATCCATACTTCTTCATGACTTTGTCCATTTCAAATAGAAATCAAATACCTTTTTGGAAAACTGAAGTCCAGACAGAAGTAACCCACCCAAACCAGACTAACTACTGGCCCTATGTCAAGCTGTCAGAAAGAGTAGAATTCAGAAGTCCCCTGTGTGGGGACAAGCAAGAATGACCTCCCAGCACATGGCCGTTTCCTATGCTCTCCGCCAGAGACACTGGCTGCCAGGCTGTGTGATGGGAGCCACATGCTCCAGCCTTGCCAGAGGCAAAGGGACAAGACATATAAAAATGGGGAGTTTCTATTGTGGCTCAGCAGTAATGAACCTGACTAGTATCCATGAGGTTGCAGGTTCGATCCCTGGCCTTGCTCAGTGGGTTAAGGATCCGGCGTTGCTGTGAACTGGGGTGTAGGTTGCAGACGCGGCTCAGATCTGGTGTTGCTGTGGCTGTGGTGTAGGCCGGCGGCTACAGCTCCTGTTAGACCCCTAGCCTGGGAACCTCCATATGCCGCGGGTGCGGCCCTAAAAAGCAGAAACAGAAAGAGATAAAAACGTATTTAGGAGTTCCCGTCGTGGCTCAGTGGTTAACAAATCCGACTAAGAACCATGAGGTTGCGGGTTCGATCCCTGGCCTTGCTCAATGGGTTAAGGATCCGGCGTTGCCGTGAGCTGTGGTATAGGTTGCAGACGCGGCTCGGATCCCGCGTTGCTGTGGCTGTGGCGAAGGCCAGCAGATACAGCTCCTGTTAGACCCCTAGCCTGGGAACCTCCATATGCCGCGGGTGCGGCCCTAGATAAAAGGCAAAAAGACAAAAAAAAAAAGTATTTATATTCACAGCTGAGAGCACCTCTACTTTACAAATCTGTTCTAGAAAAATACTCAAATCAGAGACTACGTAAATACCCACAAGAGGGAAGTGACTAAAAATATGTATTACATGTACCTGAATTACTGTACAACTATCAGAATGAGGCAAATTTGACAAACTGATACAAAATATATCAAAGATGTGATATAAAAACCCACACTGGAGTACAGTTTGTAAATCATAATCTCATTTGTGTAAAAATAAGCCACAACACATTACTACATGTGTAAAAAAAAAGTAAAGAAGGAATATTCGACATTGCCTTTAGTGAGTGATATTTGGGACTTTTTTTTTGTCTTTTTAGGGCCACACCCGCGGCATGTGGAAGTTCCCGGGCTAGGGGTCTAATCGGAGCTACACCTGCCGGCCTACACCACAGCCACAGCAATGCGGGATCTGAGCCGCGTCTGCAACCTACACCACAGCTCACGGCAACGCCTGATCCTTAACCCACTGAGCGCGGCCAGGGATTGAACCCACAACCTCATGGTTCCTAGTCGGATTCGTATCCGATGCACCACGACGGGAACTCCAGGACTTTCTATAGTATCTATTTCTCTAGTGATCACATTTTGCTTAACTTCACATTACTCTGAAGTCAGGAAAACAAAAAACCAGCCCCAAAGACCAAAATCATCATCATCCCCTCCTGCAGTTACTCCTTAAACCCCTTTCCGGAGGCCCTGGCCGAGGCGCCCGCGTCCCGGACTCGGGAAGGGGCGGAGGAGGAGACGCAGTACTGCGCGTCGGCAGGAAGGAGGCTCCCACCCGGGGCCCCTGCCCGCCAGACTCACGGAGGCCCCGGCGGCGCCGCCGGCTGCTGGGCGAGGAGGCCCAGCAAGTCCCTTTCTGCCGAAGGGCTCCGAGCAGCGCCACCCGGCGGGGTGCTGGCAGCGGGGCGGTTCTGACTGGCAACCTGTTAGGGCAGGAATAGCTGAAGTAAGGCCTATGAATGACGTGAGCGGTGGTGACACCGCAGCACGGCTCTCCTGACCACAGAGCCGCTGCGGCCCAGGCATACTTCACCCCCTGGGGCAGGCGGAGGAAGGGGACGAGGGCAGGGCTCCCGAGCGGACCTTCAGGAAGCAGGAGCCCGGACGCAACAGAAGGCGCAGGGGCGGAATCCGCCCAGGGCCGCAGCCAGACAGCAGCAGTCAGGGTGCCGTGGCCCCTGGCCCCTCGGCAGCGCTGCCGCCCAGGGCAGAGGTGGGCGGACGTCCCCCTCTCCTCCCCCGGCCCCAGGAGGGCCTGCTCACCTGGCTGGGTCCGGGGGCATCACTGATCCCTGTGACGGAAGGAAGAGAGCAAGACACGCATCAGCAACCCCTCCTGATCTGAGCGGGAAGCGAGAGCTGCGGCCCCCTCCCGAGAACAACTGCAAAGTCTGGACAACATCAAATGACCCGCGGTCACTCAGCTCATCCACGGCCGCAAACGTGGGGCCAAGTGCAGGGGGGGCCGTCTCTGAACTCCCCACCACACCCAGTCCCTTCGGCAAACAGGCGCGGCCTCCCCGGGGCCTCGGTCCCACTCATCTCCGCGAGAGCCGGGCCCCTCGCGCCTGCCACCCCCGGGGCTGCCCTCACCTAAGGCTGCCAGGTCCTGATGCAGCAGGGATGGCGCTGCAGCCCCGGCCTGGCCAGACCCGCTGTCCCCCTCCAAGTCGATCAGCGCGCAGCTCCTCACACAGCCTGCTGGATTCTGAAAGGCTAGAGAACAGACAGGAAAATAAGTTGGGCGGAGTGAGAGCCACATCTCCAGGCAAAGGCCGGCGGCTTCCGTCAGGCCTACCCCCTGGCAGCAAGCACCGCGCTGCCCCTCGCTTAGCACCCCCAGAACCTTGCCCTCCGCTGCCTGGCCTTACAGCCCCAGGCGGCATCTGAAATACGAAGCAGCCAGAGGAAGGGCCCGCCTCAGTCCCCGCGCCCAGCGATCCAGCGCCCTGGGCCCGACCACGCGGCCTGGGCAGCAGCAGAGCCGACTGCTTTCTGAGGTTCTGACCACAGCCCATCGGAATCACCCCAAAGTGCTTGATAAAAATGCAGTCAGTCTGGGTCCAGAAGGCCCAAGGATTCGGCTCCAGTTAGTCTGGATTCAGAAGGTCCCAGAATCTGCGCTGTAACTGATATTTCAGAGGTTCTGCTTTAGCCAGCCTGGCTCTAGGAGCCACTGAAGGTCATTCTTCTCGTGTCTGCATCCGTAAGTAAGCGCTCCCGAGCGGAGGGGCCCACACGTGGGCAAAGCCACCCGCTTCTGCTTGCAGCCAAAGCCGGGGTGCAGCGTGGCAGGCAGTGCACGCGACAGCACGCAGGGCAGGGCGGGCCACCCGGAGCCACGGGACGCCAGAAGAGGACACCGTCTCCCTCCTCCAGCCCACAGCCCAGAAGGTTCTGACAGTCTGCTGCTCTCCGGGGATGTGCGGGCTGCCCCGGGGCTGAGGGTGGGGAGAGGCTCTCGGCACCTACCTCTGGAGACAGGTGCGTCTCCCACGGAGCTGGCCGCTGTGCTCCCAAAGGTGACGCGGCCCTCCATCACCTGTTTGTACAGCAGAACTCCTTGGGTGAGCAGGTCATTCGCCTGGAGAATCTCCGCTGAAGAACGAGCAGAAAAATGAGAACCCCCCTGGTTTAGCCACCGGTCTCAGTCTTTTCTTTTTTTTTTTTTGCCTTTTGTCATTTTAGGGCCACACCCGTGGGATGTGGAGGTTCCCAAGCTAGGGGTCTAATCGGAGCTGTAGCCACTGGCCTACACCACAGCCACAGCCACACAGGATCCGAGCCGCGTCTGCGACCTACACCACAGGTCACAGCAACGCCGGATCCTTAACACACTGAGCGAGGCCAGGGATCGAACCCACAACCTCACGGTTCCTAGTCAGATGTGTTAACTACTGCGCCATGACAGGAACTCCCGGTCTCAGTCTTTTTAAAGTCAGTCCACAAAGCGGCTCTGCCGCGTTCAGAACATCCACGCCTCTGCCCCTGATCATGAGATCAGGCCCTCGGCGGAGCCAGTCACTCAATCTCTGACCCCCACACTTCCCGCCTGGGAGGTGGGGGGAACCCAACTTCCCCACTTTCTTCGCTTATACTGTCAGCTGCATGATGGCCAACATTTGAACTATGGCTCGCTCAATTGAGGAACTAAAACCATTTAATTTAAAATTAAAACTCAGGAGTTCCCTGGTGGCTCAGGGGCTAAGGATCCAGTGTTGTCACTGCTGTGGCTCGGCTCACTGCTGTATATTGCAGGTCGGATCCCTGGCCTAGAAACTTCCACCTGCTGTGGGCATGGGCAAAAGCCAAACAAACCAAAAACTTAAAGCTATTTTGTCAATGTGGATACAAGTATTAAAAGACAGGTTTGGACCTCACTCAGTTATTAGACGGCTTTAAGTGTGTAGGGAACAACCTGGTACCCAATCTACTTTTTCATCTGTAAACTTCATAAAATCTAAAATAAGTGGTTTTTTTTTTTTTTTTTGGCCATGCCCTCAGCGAGACGTTCCCGGGCCAGGGATTGGACCTGTGCCACAGCAGCAAGCCAAGCCACAGCAGTGACAGATCCTTAAGCCACTGAGCCACCAGGGAACTCTCAGATCCAGTATTCTTGATGAAAATTTGACGTCCAAATCGAAACACCTTGTAAGTATAAAACCCTCAGTGGATTTCAGAAACGTCAAGAGTATCTCATGATCTGCTTTACTTGTAAAACAAAAAGAAAAAAATCTCTCCCAGGAGAGAGAGAGAGAGAACAGCCACGGGGCCAGGGGCTGTATATAACTCGGGGCCAGAAGGGGCCTCCAAGAGCAACAGCAATTCGTTTTCTGTCGATTTTTAAACTGGACGCATGATGTAAACTAATACAAGGCTGCATTCACCTGGCAGAATGTTTATTTGGCACGAGCTTAAAAACTAAAATTTCATTGTAACTTTTTTTTTTGTCTTTCTTTTTGCCTTATCAGGGGCCGCACCCGCGGCATATAGAGGTTCCCAGGCTAGGGATCTAACAAGAGCTGTAGCCGCCGGCCTTCGTCACAGCCACAGCCACAGCCGTGCAGGATCCGAGCCGCGTCTGCAACCTACACCACAGCTTCACGGCCACGCCGGATCCTTAACCCACTGAGCGAGGCCAGGGATCGAACCCGCAACCTCATGGTTCCTAGTCAGATTCGTTAACCAATGAGCCACGATGGGAACTCCCTCACTGTAACTTTTTAAGCTCATGCCAAATAAAACATTCTGCCAGAGAAAACAACAGGCTTAGATGATAACCGTATCATACACACAAAAGAAGAAAACCAGATACCACTGGGCCTCTTTACATCACCTGCGAAGTATTTTTGCTGCCCTCCACCCACTGTCCCCGCCACTGAACCTAATCTGTACAAGCCTCCTGATCTGATTATAAGAAACCAGGAACCTCAGAGATATCAGGAACAGGGAGACACTGAACACCATGAGACCTGCCATCAGAAACTGAGACCAGGGAGTTCCCATCGTGGTGCAGCGGTTAAGGAATCCGACTAGGAACCATGAGGTTGTGGGTTCGATCCCTGGCCTCGCTCAGTGGGTTAAGGATCCGGCGTTGCCATAAGCTGTGGTGTAGGTTGCAGACGCGACTCGGATCCTGTGTTGCTGTGGCTGCGGCGTAGGCCAGTGGCTACAGCTCCTGTTAGACCCCTAGCCTGGGAACCTCCACATGCCACGGGTGCGGCCCTAAAATGACAAAAGGCAAAAAAAAAAAAAAAAAGAAAGAAACTGAGACCAGGAGAAGCTCTTACAAGAACATGTTTTTTACAGGGGCGGGGCGGGGGGATCCATCCGTTTAAAGAGACTTAAATACAGAGTTTCCGCCGTGGTGGAAACAAATCTGACTAGGAACCATAAGGACGCAGGTTCGATCCCTGGCCTTGCTCAGTGGGTTAAGGATCCGGTGTTGCCATGAGCTGTGGTGTAGGTCGCAGATGCGGCTCTCAGATCCCATGTTGCTGTGGCTGTGGCGTAGGTTGCAGACTTGGCTAGGATCCTGGGTTGCTCTGGCTGTGGTGTAGGCCAGCAACTGCAACTCCAATTCAACCCCTAGACTGGGAACCTCCATATGCCATGCATGTGGCCCTAGAGAGCAAAAAAAAAAAAAAAAAAAAAAAGACTTAAATATTAACCAACTACAAAGCATGTCTTTTTTTCCTTTTTGGTTCTGATTTAGAACCAACTTAAAAAAACAAACAAACAAAAAAACAGGAGGGTTGGAAAGAGATGATTAAAACAGAGAAATGCCCAGGAACATCTCAACACTGACAGATTACTTTGAACTGTTTGGAATTTGCTTAAAAATAGAACTGTGGTGTGAAGGGGGCACAGAGGGAGCCGGCAGCACAGATAAGATGAGATCACAAGACCAGCCTGGAGTTAGTAATTATAACAGAGGGCCAAGAGTACACAGGGACAGAACAACCCGGTCTGTGTTTCCCGATTTCCAGTAACAAGTTTAAATGTTTCGACACCTGCACAGGTGCCCTGACTCCCCACACTCCCTCTCACCCACGTCAGCTCACAGCCGTTTCCAGCGCCCCCTCCCCAGCTCCAAGCCCTCCGTGCTATCTGCGCTTTCTTCCAGCCCCTCACACCCAGGCTACAGGGTCAATTCCCACCCCTCCCTGCGTTTTCAGACCTGCTGTAGATTTCTTGAGCTCAAGTCGAGATCCCCGCAGATATCCAAAGAATCGGCTTGGGCCACGCCCTCCCAACCACCACAAAACCCAGAGGCCGCCGGTCTGGTACACACAGCAGGAAGCCCCATGTCGGTCCTGCACCCCGGGGGCGCTGTCTACACCGCAGACTAAGGCAGTTACCAAGGGCGTCGTCATCGTCCGTGGTGTCACTGGCCAGCCGGAACAGGGTGGGCCGGAGTTTCTCGCACCTCTCGTACACGACCTAGAAAACAGAGCTTGTCGGAGTTCCCGTTGTGGCTCCATGGTTAACGAACCCGACCAGCATCCATGAGGATGCAGGTTTGCTCCCTGGCCTCGCTCAGCGGGTTAAGAATCTGTGTTGCTGTGAGATGCGGTGTAGGTCACAGACGCGGCGGCTCAGATCCGGCGCTGCTGTGGCTGCGGTGTAGGCTGGTGGCTACAGCTCCTGTTGGACCCCTAGCCTGGGAACCTGCATATGCCGTGGGTGCAGCCCTAAAAAGACAAAAGCCAAACAAACAAACAAAAATCCGTCAACCGATGAATGGACACACATAATATGCATATACACCACAGAATACCACTCAGCAATGCAAAGGAATAAAACATTCCTTTGGATCCCAAATAAGTATGCCAAGGGGGAGGGGCCAGACCTAAGGAAAAAGAGTAATACTGCGTCACTGCATTTGCATAGGACTCCAGGCAGTATAAACTAGTCAGCACAGAGAACAAAGCAGCGCCTGCTCGGGGGCGGACAGAAAGGCAGGGACAGACAAGAGGGCTGCCCGGAGCGAATGAGGACATTTGTGAGAAGGGACGTGTTTACGCTTTGACCGTGCGGTGGCTTCTGGGCAGAACACAAGACACACTTTTGGTCTGTGCGTACTTCTGGTGTGTTGGCGACCCTCACTCGGCCCCACGGGGCTCACTTTTGAACAGCGCACCTGCAAGGCCTCCTGGTCGGGCGGGGCCTGCCCGGGCTGGCGGTACCTGCTCAGCATCTCCCGCAGCGCCTGCACGTGGCTCCGGACCCCCTCCACGGCGCTCACCCTCCGGGACACCCTTTCTGATTTCTCCTGCTCCTTTTGGGAGAAAGAGGGCGCGAGTCAGCGAGCAGAGCCCTGGACAAAGCTGCAACGAGGGCTGGGGAGGGGGCCCTGCGCCGCCGCAGCCGCGCGCCAGGCGGGCCACCGAACGCCGAGTGGAGGGAGCGCTCCTCGGGCGGGTGGAGACGGTGCTCAGAGCCCGGAGCTCCCGGGACAGACCCGGGGCCTCCTCCTCTGCTCCACAGGTCGAACAGATGCCCAAACACGGACTCTGTCTACAGCACACCAGTCGCTGGGTCAGGAACCGGTGCCCGTGGAATGCCTTGAGCCACCAGACAGAGGACGCAGGAAGCGCACAGCACGGTCGCCCCCTTGCCGCCCTTCGGGGACCCCACAGCTGGCCCCAGCTCAGGGCGAGGCGGCCGTGCCTCCTTCCAGCCGGCGGTGCACCCACGCCCTCGAGCGTACACACGGATGCCGTCTAGCCCCTCACAGAGGCTGGCTCTGCAGAACCCACGGGAAAACACCCACCTCTTTGACCAAATTCTTGATCAGCCGGTTGGCAGCCTGGAGATCCTCAGGATGGCTGCTCTTCAGAAGCCGTGTCAGAAGCTGAAGAAGGAACAAGACTTGGTGAAACTAGTTCCGGCTGGGCCAGAAGGCCCAGGGCACCAGCGCCAGCAACGGAGGAATTAATGCTTGCTACCAGCTCACACAGCTCACATGCACCACCTCAAGAAACCCTCAGTCACCCAGGTACGTCACTATCCCCACAGACCACCGGTCTTCAATGAAGACATCTGGCAAAGGCCCACAGACATCTGTGGTTGTCACAACTCGGGGGGCAGGGCTGGGGGAGTAGGTGCCACTGGCATCTGGCGGTGGAAGCAGGGATGCTGCAATCCTACAATGCAGGACGTCCCCAGTAAGAAGGGGAGCTGCCGTCGTGGCTCAGCGGTTAAGGAACTCGACTAAGAACCATGAGGACGCAGGTTCGATCCCTGGCCTTGCTCAGTGGGTTAAGGATCCGGCGTTGCCGTGAGCTGGGGTGTAGGTTACAGACGTGGCTCGGATCCCGCGTGGCTGTGGCTGTGGCGAAGGCCGGCAGCTGCAGCTCCTGTTAGACCCCTAGCCTGGGAACCTCCATATGCCGTGGGTGAGGCCCTAGAGAAGGCAAAAAAAAAAAAAAAAAAGAAAGCAAAGAAGGGTCACAGGCCCAGCAAATCGACGGTGCTGAGGCCGTCTCGGACTGCGTGCTCTGATGCCACAGACTTTGGCAATCTCGTCCACTGAAAGATGGAGACACTGAGCCTCAGAGTCTAAGTAGCCGCCCAAGGAGACCCAAGACGTTGTGTCTCGGCAGTCATGCCACACCCCGTCCCCGCTCCTCCCCACCCCCGGCAGAGGGGTGAGGCACCCGGACGAGAGGAGCCAGAGAGGAGCGCTGCCCGGAACCTAGCCCAGCCCTGCTGGTTCCGCCTACGGCCAGCATCTGGATCCACGGGAAGGGGGCAGCTGAAAGGCAGAGGGGACCACAGGAGACGCGTCCTCGCACTGGGTCCTTCCTGGCTCCACGCATCCGGCTCCGAGAGAGACCTCAGCCGCAGTGGTCAGAGCACTGCCACCTTGCAGGGGCGCCCCAGCTATCCCGGGGGCCTGGCCTAGGTTCAGACCACCTTGCCTTTTTTGTTTTCTTCCCTTTTTTTGTGTGTCTTTTTTAGGGCTGCAGCCACAGCATAGGGAAGTTCCTGGGCTAGGGGTCGAGTTGGAGCAGCAGCTGCCAGCCTGCGCCACAGCCACAGCAACGTAGGATCACGGCAACGCTGGATCCTTAACCCACTGAGCGAGGCCAGGGATTGAACCCGCATCCTCATGGATACTAGTTGGGTTCATTACCACTGAGCCACGATGGGAACGCCCCACCTTGCTTTTTCCCTTCCCTCTTCTTACTGATGTTGAAAAGGCATCGATTCTCAGAGGCAGTCGTGGAAGGACTTTACCGACACTAAAAAAGATCTGAGCCAACATACAACCCATCTCTCCTCTCCACTCTCTCCCCTAACGCCACCCACGTCCCCACCAGGCTTCTCCCCTCGTACCTTCTTTCTCTCAGACACTGAACAGATGGCGTGGAAGACATAGAGAGTGGGGCCCCTGTGACTTGGCCCGCGCATGAAGAATCCATCCAGACCCAGTCCACCTCCCTCGTGAGGGCCTGCTCCGGACAGAAGTCACAGTCCACCACCCCACGCTCCCCCACACTCTGGTTCGGGGCCCGGGGGACCTTCCAGGGGTGTCCCTAAAAGCAGGGCTCCAGTTAGACTCCAGGGAGCCACGAAGGGCAGCGAGGGAGACACTTCGTACCTTGGACTTTTCTTGGTCAGCATCGAAGATGGAGCTCTCGGGCCAGGGAGAAGGCGGGGGCAAGATTTTATCCACCGGCAGTTTAGGGTCTTGCTTTATGATTCCTGCAACACGCAATTCGTGGAGTGAACGTGCTGATGTAGGTACCTGTTGGCTTCAGCAGGATCCACTATAAAGGCCCCGGCGCCTAAGGTCCCGCCTGGAAAACGACACCGTCATCGACCTTGGAAGGACACACCCAGAGTATGAGCAAGGCTCCGCACCCTCCCCGGGGAGAGCGCCCAGCATCGGCACGAAGAACAGGACGCCCGAGCCAATGAAACCGGAGCAGAACCACAGCCTGGGGCTAGCGGTCTGCAGGCCCTTCGCTATAAAAATACTGATCATTTTCTGCAGGGGCATTGCCTCCTGGGGCCCAGAAATTAGTATAGGATCCCCAATAATTCAAAAACTGTTACAAGACTGCATGCGACGGGGGAAGAAATCAGTTCATCCCGAATCCAGGCTCCTCCAAAAGGACTGCACACTCCCCGCTTCTACCCAGGACACAGTCTGGGGCCCGCAACACAAGAGGACGAGGCCCATTCCCCGAGGGCCTTACGAAAAAAGAACGGAAAAGGCCACACGTGCCACTGAAATCCTCTCCCCAGAAGGGAAGCCTCACGCTGGTGGGGGAAGGACCACAGAACTGCTGTCCTCGGGGGCAGCGGGGAAGACCTACTACAGCTGGAAAAAAAAAAAAAACAGGGAAGAAAAAGCCTACGCCCTGGGGCAAGGGACAGGGTTGTGAACCAGGCCCAGAGCTGAGCGGGGTGGGCAGGGTTACGTACGCTCTCCAGCCTCCACCCCCAAAGGACAGCAAAGCAAGAAGGACCGTCTCCCGCGAAAGGGAAGGCAGGCAAGCCACAGAAGCCAGACCTTGCTTCTTCAGCATCTGGTAAGCATCTCGGATCTTGATGTCTTCTGGAAACCAGACTGTCCAGCTGTAGAGAATTTCAATGATTCTTCCTTTGACTTTTTCTGTGGTCCAGGAGCCCAGGTACTGAAGATAGAAAGGGACGAACTGGAGCTCCCGTCACGGCACGGCGGAAACGAATCTGACCACTATAAGAATTCAGCTCTCACAAACCTGGAGCAGGCGGGCAGGCTCTGCCTTAAGCAGACTCACCTCTGGACCAAGAAGGGAGAGGGGAGTTTGGAAGCTGGCAGGCGTGCAGCGCGGTGAGCAGGGCCAGCCCAGGGCACTCACCTTTGGGGACAGCACTTTGATGAGCTCGTTCAGGAAGCGGAATTTGGCCACCTCGCCGTGGAACTTCTCCCCACAGTGGTTCACACACATCTCCAGTACCTGCAGAGACACAGGATCCCCAGCCATGACACGTGGAAACCACCAGCTCCAGGGCTCGTTTCACATCTGATAAGTATTTGCTGGAACCATGGCTCAAGACCGTGAGGACACTAAAGTTTGGGAGAAAGGGTGACACTTTCAGATGAAGAGTGCTGATTTGCTTTTGCGGTAACTGATAGGTTTGTGCCCGCCAAACAGCCACATGGGGAACTAGAGGTCATCTCGTCTCTCTTTTCTTTTAGGGCCGCACCCGCGGCATATGGAGGTTCCCAGGCTAGGGGTCTAACAGGAGCAGTAGCCGCCGGCCTTCGCCACAGCCACAGCAACGCGGGATCTGAGCTGCGTCTGCAACCTACACCCCAGCTCACGGCAACGCCGGATCCTTAACCCACTGAGCAATGCTAGGGGTCGAACCTGCATCTTCATGGATCCTAGCTGGGTTTGCTAACCAATGGGCCACAATGGGAACTCCTCACCCCATCTCTTAAGACAGCCCTTTGAGCAGCAAAACTGGTCAAAGAATCACTTCCTCCTTTCTCCCTGGAGGCCGAAATCAGACATGTAGTACCCAAGAACTGTTAATCCGTGGGTTTCAAGGGACAGGGTGGGCCTGTAAGGTCCCAAGTTTGGTCCACATTATTGTTTAACATTTTAAATTAGGGTTCCCGTTGTGGCTCAGTGGTAACAAACCCAACTAGCATCCATTAGGATATGAGTTTGATCCCTGGCCTTGCTCAGTGGGTTAAGAATCTGGTGTTGCCGTGAGCTGTGGTGTAGGTCGCAGATGTGGCTCAGATCCAGCGTGGCTGTGGCTGTGGTGTAGGCTGGTGGCTGCAGCTCTGATGTGACCCCTAGCCTGGGAACCTCCATATGCCGCATTTGTGGCTCTAAAAAGCAAAATAAGACAAAACAAAACAAAACAAAAGTTTTAAATTAGTCATCGATACTGAAAAATTCAGAGGGTTTATATGAACATCTGGATTTCCAGTTTCTCTTAAACGACAAAAGCTTCTAGCAACACTGGACCCAAACTCATACCTGGCAATAGTCAGCCGGTCCTGCACTGTAGCTGCCCTCTGCAGACTGGGCCCAGGCTCTCCAGGTCTTTGGTCCCCAGCCAGCAGCTCCCTCACTTCCGCTACCTGTCTGGCCCTGGGCACCTGACCTTGCCAGCCCAGGTCTAAAAAGCTTGCCTTTCCTTCTTCCCCAGGGGGCCCGATGCTTCTCTCTAGAAACAGATCTAGGAAGCGGCAGTCTGAGCCCAGAATACCCCCGGCCTGCCTTCTCAAGGGCAGTGAAGGTGAGCCTCTCAGAGGCGCCCCCGCGCTGAAACGCTAGCCTCGGGACACGAGAACTCAGGCCACGGGGCAAATGACACTCACCGTTAAGGCATAAAGAGCTTCCTTCTCCTGGGGAGACTGGATCTTGTGGGCCAGCAGCCAGGGCGCCTGGGTTGGGCTGAGGGCAAACAAAGGCACCTGGGGCCTGGAACCCGACAGCGGGTCCGGCCGGGCGCGCGCCCCCAGAGCGGAGGGGACATGCGACTGCCCGTGGCCATGCGCAAGCCCCTGGGGCAGGGACCCCCGCCACCCTTCCGCAGCTGCCCCTCCCAGGGCACACGGCCCTCTCCCCAGCCCCCCACCCTGCGATCCCCAGACTGCATGTGACCAGGTGGCGAGCCCGTCATGCGACCGCTCAGTCGACACCAGGGCGGAAAACCTCATCGGACTTCTTGCTCATTTCGCAACGCTGACTATCCAGCCACGTGGGGCTAAAACATCTGCATGACTGGCTGATTTCTGAAGTTCCTATCCGGGTATTCTGGAAATGAAATCCTACGAAATTTTACCCCCCTTTCTGCTTTTTCTTAAGAAGAGTCATGTTTAAGTTAGAAAGATGGCACCACGCTGCCGCGCATGCGCCCTGGCCTCACTTCATCCCTGACATTCACAGGCCTCCTCAGGGTTGCGTTTCTTAATACTATTTTATTTTATTTTGTCTTTTTGCCTTTTTCTAGAGCCCCACCCGCGGCATACGGAGGTTCCCAGGCTAGGGGTCTAACAGGAGCTGTAGCCACCAACCTACCCCACAGCTCACGGCAACGCCGGACCCTTAACCGAGTGAGGCCAGGGATCGAACCCGCCACCTCATGGTTCCTAGTCAATTCGTTAACCGCCGAGCCACAACGGGAACTCCTCTTAACACTATTTTAAATCCTTTAACTGACTGCCTGTTACAAACTGACTGTCCTGGAGTTTTTGAGAAAACCGCATGAATTTTCTATTTCTAGAAAAACAATGTTCTCAGTGGATCATGAGAAGAGCAAAAAAGGAGATAACAAAGCCCAGCCAGGGAAACAGTCCTGAGAAACAAGGGCACACGGTTGGAGGCGTCCCCAGACTCCAGCGTGTGTCCAGTCGCCTTACCCGTTAGGATCGGTGTTCACTTGGTCACAGAAATTCTGGATAGCTGACCAGTCCTGTTCCGACATGCTCGGGTCTGTGGCTTTATCTGTCAAGGAAAGTACAGGAGTCCCCGTTGTGGTTCAGCGGGTGTAACCTAATGCTGTCTCTGTGAGGACGCAGCTTCAATCCTCGGCCTTGTTCAGCGGGTTAAGGACGGGCACAGCAGCAGGCTGCGGCTCGGATCTGGTAGCGCCACGGCCGCGGCACAGGCTTCAGCTGCAGCTCCAATTCCACCCCTGGCCCGGGAACTGCCGTATGTCGCAGGTGAGGCTGTAAAAAGTAAAAGAAAAAAAAAGCATAAAGTGTAATAGAGAGAAACACACACCTCTCTCCCCACCCCACACCCCCACCCCCGCCACCCAAAAATAAGACAGCTGAGGACGACGACATCACGCCTCTAGGGGATGAGCAAGGCCCAGCAGGAGGGTCACTGACAGGGAGCGGCAGGGCCTTGCCATGCACCACTGTCACGCACAGTGTCTGACCCGAGATGCAGGCCTCAGGGAATGTTTGCTGATCACATGAACGGGCAAACTGGTGAACACGCTACTGTCCTGAAAGGGCTCGATTCCCAGGGCAGGGCCGGCCGATGGGCACCTTCTCGGGGCCCGTGTCAGGACTCCCCACCGTGGCCCTGCACGGAGGATGGCACAGGCCAGCACCCCGAAGTCTCTTAGCTAGGCGACGGGAAGACTAGAATGTGCCACGAGGCCCTAGGTGGCTCCACCCGGTCGTCCGAGCGCATCCTCAAAGCCGAGCCTCTGCTCACTGCATCCCCACCTACGGGGCTTTATACAGCCTGATGAGAGGACTCCCTTGCCTTCGGTCCTCAAAGGACTGATTCTCTCCGCCCCCTTAGAGATGCCTCGGGAACCCAGACCCAGTCTCACGAAGTCCTCCCCACTGGAACATTCCTATCTGGATAAGATCTGAGGACGCTCAGGCACAGCCAGGGGCAGGGGATGTACCTGCAGAAAGGGGAATTCTCAGAAGTCCTAACGTGAGACAGTGCTCCACGGAGGGGAGGGGCAGTCCCTGACCTTCCTGGACTAAGGGGCTGTGTGTGTACTTCCTGATGCTAAACGGTGGCAGATTTGTCCTCTCCTTCCCCTGCTGCTGCCTAGAATCCCTGGCCAGCAACCCAGCAAGGGCACTCATTCCACATGCCCTGCCCCAGACTGCACCAGTCCTCATTCTCACAAAGGAGCTGCTGAGACTCTTTGTCCTGCCCTTTCATAACATTTCCCCTACTTCCCACTGTCCAGCCCGTCCCAGTCTATGTGCCCCTCCAACAAAATCTCTTACTGGTCCTTCAGTAGATGCAAACTCTTGCATTTGGAGCGGATACACAATGAGACCCTGCTGTACAGCACAGGGAACTGCATCTCATCACTTGTGATGGAGCAGGAGGGAGAATAATGTGAGAATGAGCATGTATACATATAAGTATATATATGGCTGGGTCACTTTGCTGTACAGCAGAAATTGACAGAACATTGTAAATCAACTATAATAAAATTAAAAAAAAAATAACTTACTGGTGCTGACAGAAAAGCTCTTTCAGGCTCTGCAAATAAGTAATTTTTTTTTTTTGCCTTATCTAGGGCTGCACCCGCAGCATATGGAGGTTCCCAGGCTAGGGGTCTCACAGGAGCTGTAGCTGCCGGCCTTCGCCACAGCCACAGCAACACGGGATCCGAGCCGCGTCTGTGACCTACACCACAGCTCACGGCAACGCCGGATCCTTAACCCACTGAGCAAGGCCAGGGATCGAACCCGCAACCTCATGTCGGATTCGTTAACCACTGAGCCACGACGGGAACTCCTCTCCGACTTTCTTATCACTAAGTTATCAGCTCGCTCAGGCAGCAAGACGGTCTGTCTGTCTCCCCTTCCCCAGCCCCGGCAACGAGAAGAGTGGCGGGCATGGGGATCCGCTTAGGAATGGAGCGCCCATCTTTCGTTAGGCAGAACTGAGCCGCTTGGCTGGACACATTGCTGACACCAGAAGACGGCTGTTCCAGTTCTGAAATAACCGGCTTTCTGAACCCCTGATCCAACGCTGCCAGGCTGTTTCAGCGGCCTTGAGCAGCTCCAGGGGAAATGACCAGGCCCTGGCAACCCTCCACGTCTGTTTGGCCCCAATCTGCCTCCAGGAGTGGCTACGGGCCAGACAGGCCCTGGCCAGATAGAGACCAAGAAAAAAAAAAAAAAACCCTTCTCTAATTCCTCGATCACAGCCCCATCAGTGCACCAAGCATGGCTCTCCCGGGCACGAGGGTGGCTTCTTTAGTGGCACTTGGGCAGGACAAATATAGGACCACTGCCGTGGAGCTGCTTAATAAAAGCAACGTCTGCATGCATTTTAAGTCAGCTACAGAGTGAGGGGGATTAAGAAAACAGCTGAGATCTCTAGCTGTGAGGGAAACGGTTCATCTAAGAGTGACTAATTCAAAAGCCAAATCCCAGCTCACGTCAGCTGCCAACCAACCACACCAGGTCACAACCCTGCATGGGAGCAACCAGTGCTGCTAAAGGGAGCCCTGAGGCTGCGGGGAAGCATTCACCTGGAGGAACGCTTAGAACTCAATCCAGGAGTTCCCGATCTGACTCAGCGGAAACGAATCCAACTAGGAACCATGAGGAGGCGGGTTTGATCCCTGGCCTTGCTCAGTGGGTTAAGGATCCAGCGTTGCTGTGAGCTGTGGTGTAGGTTGCAGACGCGGCTCGGATCCTGCATTGCTGTGGCTGTGGTGTAGGCTGGCGGCTACAGCTCCTGTTAGACCCCTAGCCTGGGAACCTCCATAGGCTACAGGTGCGGCACTAAGAAAAAGACCCAAAAAAAACCAAAAACTCAATCCAGCAGTGGCGCAGCATGTACAGGAGGCGCCCACCACCCGTTCAGACCTGCAAACACTCCCCAGAGCACGGGCAGAAAGCCCAAGACCCACCGCAGGAATGTCCCATGCGGGCCTCCAAGATAAAGAATGCACTCAGCCCTGAGAAGCCTGGAGGGTATAAATAGATGGCGATCCAGACCACTCCCGCCCCCAAGGGAGGCAAGAAAGTGAGGCCAGGAGGACAGGACACATGGCCTGGGAGGGAGGAGGTCCAGCTGGAAGAGGAAAGGACTTTACTGAGCTTCCGCTTCAAGCTAACACATCGCTAGCAGCAGCGCGGCCAGAGCTAGAAACCCAGAGACCGAGAGGCCCCGTGCTGCCGTTAACAGCACAAGACTCCCGACCACTCACAGTGTCTATTCCGCAAAAAAAAAAAAAGTGTCCATGAACAAGGAACTGGCTCAGTGGAGCGTGGTGCCCCCACGCATGGGGCATAGGAGGCTTTTCATGAAGGAGAAGGAGGCGCTCTAGATGCAGTCACGCGGAACAATGACCAAAATAAACTAGGTGGGGAAAAAAGCTGCAGAAGGCACAGAAGCTGCTGTTTGTATTTTTAAAGCCTGAGCTTCTGGTAATACAGCTTCTTCTCCCCCCCACCTTTTTTTTTTTTTGGAACCAGATTCTTGATGTTACTCCGTGGAACTAACACCCCCCCCCAATTCTAGGTCTGATATGTTTCCTTTCTTTTTTGGTAAAACAGTGTGAGTTAGAGCTAAATGCACACTACGAAGGCGAGCGATAACAATACCAACCCACGTGCCAGGCCCTACCCTCTAAGTGCTGCACGTGCATTAATTCCTGTGAGCCTCGCATCCCCAGAAAGGACACGTTATTATTCCCGTCTCAGAGACACCGCCGCCGGGCTTGCTGAGGCAAGATCTGTGGGTCGGCTGAGCTCTGGGGTCCTGAAACCGCTCCCCTGGCCCGCGCCCACCCCCGGGGACTTCCCTTTCCATCAGCAGCCTTTGACCGCAGACCTGTCCCTGCCACTGCCACACCACCAAGCCCTCCAAGTCTCGCCTTTCCATCCACGCACCAGCGCCCACAGTGAACCGCCGTTCACAGGCTTTGCTTCCACGGAAGCGCCGGGGGGGGGGGGGAGGAAAATCCCAGAACCACGCATGCCACGGAGATGCATTTCTGAAGTCCACTCACCCCTCCAGGGCCGGTACTCGGGGGATCAGGCGTGGGTGTGGGTCCCTGCCATCCCTCGCAAGGCATATCCAGAGACATCCTTGACTTGTCAAGTGTGAGAAAGGGATGTGTGCTATGCTCTAGGTTCTAGCCCTGCGTCAACAACTGGAAGAGCCCACAAGTTTGGGACCACACAGGTCCAAGGCGACTGGAGCTGAACAACCCCCCTCCTTGAGCGGCCGCAGTTCCTTTTCCTCCTCCACTTGGGTCGGGCGGCTGACTGGCCTCTAACCCAGCCCACTTGACTCTTGCAAGTCTATGGCCTTGCAAGTCTATGGCCTCCTACTGTCAACCGTCTTTGCTCCAGAGCCTTTTGCTTGCCAAATTCAAAGCTCCCCCTCCTTCTTCGCACCCCAACTCTACCTCTCGGCAGCAAAACCACCCACCAATTACACCATGCTTAGAGAGCTGTGCTTCCCACCCTCCCAGCTGTCCCGCTGCCCGCAAGCTCAGCCTTCCAGCGCCAGGCTGCTCCTCCCATCTGCCGCTTCAACGCCAAGGTTCTCCAAGCTCCTTCGGCAAAGCTCTGCTCTTCCCAATGCGCAGTCTCCCTGGGGGGAGCTCAGCGCCAGCGAACTGAAGGCTCCCAGGCCGACCTCCAGCTCTTACCCTCTCTGGAGCCAGACACCTGCCTGGAGAGCTTCTCTCTGTGCCGCAAGTACCTTGAGCTCCACTCCTCAAAAGGGAGGGATCTGTAGCCAACCAGCTACCTGAGCCTGGAACCTGGGATCCATCCTAGACTGCTCCTGGCCCCCTGCCTCCATTCCAAGGCATCAAGGCTGATCACACCAGCTAACTATTTCTATTCTCCATCCCATACCTCTGTTCTAATTCAGCTCCGACACACCACCAGAAAAGCTTTTTCTCTTGCTCTCTCTGCCTTGAACTTTCCTAACCCACCCCGCTCTTCACTAGGCTGCAGGTGACGTACTTGATCACAGAATCCCAGGCTGAAAACCCCAACATCTGCCTCCCCCCACCACATCGTGCGACAAACTCTGCACTCCTTTCTGCAGCGTGGACCCCTGAAGATCCTGCCCCAGTTAGCGGAACTGCCTTCTGCAGGCTTTGCGCTCCGGCACGCAGCGGTGACCTCCTTGTTCCCAGAATGCTTCACCCTCTCCCGTCCCCCCAGCTTCTGCACAGTTTCCCATACAGGAAACGCTGCCTCCATTGTCCACTCAAATGCTGTGTCTGAGACAATCCCCAGGTTAAACCAACCAACTCCCACCACCAGACATTAAACAAACGTGTCTCCCTCCTAATCTGTCCTAATTACGCCCAAGTGCTGGTGCTGCCGGCCTGCACCCACCGAAAACACTTCTTTGTGAACAAGGACCCTGTGTTCCGCATCTCAGTATCCCCCCCCACCTCAACGCAGAGCCCAATACAAGCAGCACAGGCTTTAGCAGCTCTTTGCGTTTCAAGTCCCCAGCGATAACACATGAGTCCTACCGCTAGGACTGTCATTAAGCTTACAAGGGACGATACACATAAGTCCAGCCCGGAACAATGTGCACAAAAGGTATGAAGGGCTCGTTTTGACATTAAAGACGGCAGCCAGACAGAGATCTTTCCCAGAGGCTGCTTATTTTTTCCACGACCAAGTCTCCGTCAACGTAAAGGGCCCCACCTCCAAAACGGGGTTCATAATAGAAGCGGTCTCTTGGGGTCCTAATGAGGATTAACCGTGGCTGAAATACTTTCGAGCGCAGGGCCGGGCATAAAAGCAAAGCTCAAGAAACGTGAAGCCATTATGTTGTTAACGACATTTACGCCCCGAGACCGGGAGTGGGGGTGGGGGGGAGCCCTACTGGACTCCTGGGGCTCCTCTCGGGGCGATCCTTCCTGCGGCACCCGGCCCAGCCCAGTCCCCGCCGCCACCTGCCCGCCGGCCTCAGAAGAAAGGCCGGGGGAGGCGGGAAGCGAAGCCTCCCGCTGGGCGCTGGGTCCGCGCCGAGGGGACGGCCCTGGCTACTCACTGAGCCACAGCTCCAGCGCCGCCGCCGGCCCCGAGGGCCCCTCGGCCGACTCGGCCCCCGCCGTGGCTCCGGCCGCCACCGCCGTCGCCGTCGCCGTCGCCGCCATGGGCCCAGCCCCGCACCGAGCCCGCGGCCGCGCGTGCCCTTCAGCCGCCAGCCGCCGGCGCGTGCCCGGGCCGCAGACGCGGCGGGAGTGCTCGGCACGTGACGGGGCGGGGCCTCGGGCCACGCCCCCGGCCGGCCCCGCCCCCCGCGCCGGCCCGCCTCGTCGCTGGGAGACCACAGCCCGCTCAGGTCTGGCTCCCCACCCGGCCGGGGCTCATCAGGCCTGCCTCTGCAGGCCTGCGCCCTCTCGTCTTGCAGAGGAAGGCTTGCCCGTTAGGAGTGAGGACCATGCGTTAAATCCGCGTCTCAGAAGACGAAATTTTCTAACGTTTTTATTCCAGGCCACCACCTCTGAAAGGACACGCCTGCCTCCCTGCATATTCTCTCCAGAGTAGCTGACACCCCGAGCTTACCATTTACTCACGGTGTCAAAGGATCATCGCCCCCACAAAAACGTCGTGGCTCTCAGACATTATTAAATGAAGGAGTGTTAAACATTTTAATCAAATCAGGCAACCAAGCGGATGTTACAGTCTGTGCAAAAAAAAAAAACAGTCAAGAAAGGGCAAGTTGAGGACTTCCCGCTGTGGCTCAGCGGAAAAGAATCCAACTAGGAACCATGAGGAGGCGGGTTTGATCCCTGGCCTAGCTCAGTGGGTTAAGGATTTGGCGTTGCTGTGAGCTGTGGTGTAGGTTGCAGACACGACTCAGATCCCACGTTGCTGTGGCTGTGGTGTAGGCCAGCAGCTCTAGCTCCGATTCGACCGCTAGCCTGGGAACCTCCATATGCCGCAGGTGTGCCCCTAAAAGGACAAGAGACAAAAAAAAAAAAAAAGGGCAAGTTGATACAGAACAAAAGAATGCTGGAACGGATGTTCAAAGGGACACACAACTAGCTCTGAAAACTAACGTGCCTGTTTAGAGGCAAGAAATATTTTCGTTCCTGTCAGTTATGTACAGGTAGCAGAGTCGTTAAGACATGCCTGAGACTGTGAAAGAAAGGCTAGGAACTGGAAAGGTGTGCCCTCTAGACAATGCCTAATTTTTCTTTGAAACGCAAATTATCTGTACTTCATTACCTGCTCCACCCCAGTAATACAAGCAGGAACTCTGTACCCTTTCAAGTCCTCTTTGGGTAGTGCCTGGTACACTAGTGCCAAAAACTATTTGTTGAGTGGCCAAATGAACAGTAGAAGCAATAAGACGTAGGCTATAGGACTTTAGGTCCCACCCCTACTCCTAATAAATACATAATCTAAGTTTAAAAAGTACCTTTGCTGGAAGTTCCCGTTGTGGCGCAGCGGAAATGAATCCCATTAGGAAGCATGAGGTTGCAGGTTCGATCCCTGGCCTCGCTCAGTGGGTTAAGGATCCGGTGTTGCCATGAGCTATAGTGTAGGTTGCAGACGTGGCTCGGATTCTGCTGTGGTGTAGGCTGGCGGCTACAGCTCCGATGAGACCCCTTGCCTGGGAACCTCCATATGCCGCGGGTGCAGACCTAAAAAGCAAAAAAAAAAGTACCTTTGCTGTGTTATCTCAGCTCCAGAACAAGTCTAGCCACGCACACCTCCATCTGACAGGTTGCTGCACACAGAAATTACCTGACTGGAGTTCCTGTCATGGCTCAGTGTAAATGAGCCCGACTAGTATCCATGAGGGTTCGGGTTTGGTTTCAGACTGAACAAGGCTGTTTGCCCCACAAAGCCTTCCTGGGCCCCCTCTTGAGTGCTTGTGTTCCTGCCCCAGCTCCGATCTGCTTTCCATGTCTTTGCCTTGGTCATGCGGACAGCCAGTGTTAGGTCTCTCCTCTCTTGGCTTTGTAAGCAGGGGCCGTGTCTATCTAATTCACTGAACTTCTGGCACTTTTTTTTTTTCCTTTTTAGGGCGGCACCCTTGACATGGAGGTTCCCAGGCTAGGGGTTGAATCAGAGCTACAGCTGCCGGCCTACACCACAGCCACAGCCACGCGGGATCCAAGCCGAGTCTGTGACCTACACCATAGCTCATGGCAATGAGGGATCCTTAACCCACTGAGCGAGACCAGGGATCGCACCTGAATCCTCAGAGACTATGTTAGGTGCTTAACCCACTAAGCCACAATGTGAACTCCAAAATGTATATGCTTTTGCAGTACTCTATACAATAGCCAAGATATGGAAACAACCTAAACGTCCATCGACAGAGGAGTGAATAAAGAAGATGTGGTACACATACACAGTGGAATACTACTCAGCCATTAAAAGGAAAGAACGGCGTTTGCAGCAACATAGATGGACCTAGAAATGACCATGCTAAGTGAAGTTAGTCAGACAGTGAGACACCAACGTCATCTCCTATCACATGTGGGATCTAAAAAAAGGACACAGTGAACTGCTTTGCAGAACAGATACTGACTCACAGACTTTGAAAAACAGTTTCCAAAGGCGACAGGTTGGGGGGTGGGGGCTGGGCTGGGGGTTTGGGATGGAAATGCTGTAAGACTGGGTTGTGATAATCTCTGTACAAGTATAAATGTAATAAAATTCATTGAGTAATTTAAAAACAGTGTATACGCTTTGATCATCTTAATCCCTTTTGCCCACCTCTACAAAATTACAAATAATTTCTCAACATAAATATGTCCCAGACACCGGAGTTCACGTCGTGGTGCACCAGAAACGAACCCGACTAGGAACCATGAGGTTGTGGGTTCGATCCCTGGCCTCGCTCAGTGGGTTCAGGATCTGCCATTGCCATGAGCTGTGGTGTAGGTCAAGGACGCGGTTCCCATCTAGCATTGCTGTGGAGGTGGTGTGGGCTGTCAGCTGCAACTCCAATTCCACCGCTAGCCTGGGAATTTTCACATGCCGCAGGTGCGGACCTAAAAAAAGGGAAAGAAAAAAAAATGCATATCCTGTAATTCACCAATGAAAAGAGTAAGCACAAATGATGCGAAGTTCCTGAACACTGCTGAACAGTACCCCGACCAAACACGGAGCCTGTGACCTTGACTGCTCACCCTGAGCATCCAGTCCAATCAGACATGCGTCTGGCCTTTCACTCAAGAATATATATATATATATATTTTTGGTCTTTCTGCCTTTATCTAGAGCCGCACCCGCGGCATGGAGGTTCCCAGGCTAGGGGTCTAATCGGAGCTATAGCCGCCAGCCTTTGCCACAGCCACAGCAACGCGGGATCCGAGCCGCATCTGCGACCTACACCCCAGCTCACGGCAACGCCGGATCCTTAACCCACTGAGCAAGTCCAGGGATCGAACCTGCAACCTCATGGTTCTTAGTCGGATTCGTTAACCACTGAGCCACAAAGGGAACTCCAAGAATATTTTTTGAGCACCTGCTATGTGAACAGGTGTCATTCTCAGCACTGGGGGGGGGCGAATAAGACAGATGAGGTCCCTGTTGTCACAGACTTTATCATTTTGACACTAATACATATCTGCAGGATTACTTACACACTTATTTACACAACCAATTCTTTTTTTTTTTTGTCTGCCTTATCTAGAGCCGCACCCGCGGCATATGGAGGTTCCCAGGCTAGGGGTCTAACAGGAGCTGTAGCTGCCGGCCTTCGCCACAGTCACAGCAACACGGGATCCGAGCCGCGTCTGCGACCTACACCACAGCTCACAGCAACGCCGGATCCTTAACCCGCTGAGCAAGGCCAGGGATCGAACTGCAATCTTATGGTTCTTAGTCGGATTCGTTAACCACTGAGCCACGACGGGAACTCCTACACAACCAATTCTGATTGCATGTTATGGAAAAGAATAGGGTACTGAGGGTTAACCCCGAGGAAACAGAGCTTCTGGGAGGAAGTCCAAGGCTCTCCTGCAGAGAGAGAGTGCAGCGGAGACCTAAAGGCTAAGAGAGAGGAGACCAGGCAAAGAGGCAGAAGAGGCGTGCTCGTTGTGCCTCAGTGGTAAGGAACCAAGTCAGAATCCATGAGGGTTGATCACCGGATTAGGGATCCGGCGTTGCCATGAGCTGGGGTGAAGTTCACAGACTCGGCTTGGATCTCGCGTTGCTGCGACTGCGGTGTAGGCCGGCAGCTGCAGCTCCGATTTGCCCCCTAGCCTGGGAACCTCCATATGCTGCAAGTGCGGCCCTAGAAAGCCCAAAAAATAAAGAGGCAAAAAGCAAGCAGGCAGGAGCAGTCCAGGCAGAATGGCGGCCCGAAGGAAAGCTTACGCGGCTGGAGAAGGGGCTTGTGTGCTGCAGAAACGGCTGCAGTGAAGCTGGAAAGCATGGCTTTATCGTGTTTTCCTTCATGCCTCATTTTCCTGCCAGGGCCCCCCTGCTCCTGGGCCGGCCCTGCTCCAGTCTCTCTTCAGCAACGCTGCCAAAATGATCTTTCAAAGAAACACACATCTGGAGTTCCTGTTGTGGCTCACTGGGTTAACCCGACTAGCATCCATGACGAGGCAGCTTTGATCCCTGGCCTCGCTCCGCGGCTCAGAGGATCCAGGGCTGCCGTGAGTAGTGGTGTAGGTCCCAGACGTGGCTCGGATCTGGTGTGGCTGTGGTGTAGACCGCATCTGTAGTTCCCACTCGACTCCTAGCCTGGGAACTTGCAAAATTGTGGCAGGTGCAGTCAAAAAAGAGAGGGAAAATAAAATGAAGACACATCTGCTCATGTCACTTCCTCACTTAGAGCATTTCCGTGGCTCCTGGCCTTCCACTTCCAGCACGTGTCTTCACTGACCGAACCCCTGCTTCGTCTGGGAACCCAGCCATGCAGCCCGGGGATGACCTGGCCCAGCCCCCGGCTCTGGGTTTGACCGATGCATGCGGGGACCCGCTTCCCCAGGAGGGACGGTTCCCTTGCTTTTTAGGGAACCAGCCACGGAGAGCCCACCGCCCTCTGACTCGACAGGAAGGGGGAGGCGCAGAGAGACCCAAGCATTTCAAGCAGCCGCCTGTGAGCCACGCGGGGGCCAGCAGAGCAGGGAGACGGAAAGACCCCGGGTCCCCACCGGGGGCACTGAACGCGTAATTAACCAACCCCAGAGCCTGCCCTTCCCCTGAACTTCTGCTGTGCGGACACTCTGTCTTCTTGTTTAAGCGGCTTTGAATCTAGATATTTGCTTTGCCTGTTTTTTTTTTTTTTTTTTTTTTTGCTTTTGCTTTGCTTTTTTTAAGGTTACACCCTCGGCATCCCCAGGCTAGGGGTCCAATCGGACCTAGAGCCACTAGCCTACACCACAGCCACAGCCAACGCTGGATCCGAGCTGCGTCTGCCACCTACACAGCTCACGGCAATCCTGGATCCTTTAACCCACTGAGCGAGGCCAGGGACTGAACCTGCATCCTCATGGATACTGGTCGGATTCGTTTCCTCTTTGCCACAACGATAACTCCCTGGATTTTTTTCTTACTTGCATCAGATGGCACCCTAACCCCCTTCACCCAGCAAAGAAGGGCTGTTTGGATCTCCCCTCCGCTGTGTTTTTCAGCCACGTCTTCTACTCCCTCAATTCCTACCCTTGGCTCCAGTCATGCCCAACTTGGTGAAATTCTCTTTTTCATCCCTCTGTTGAAAATCCTTCCGGCCCCCACTGACCTGGAAACTCCTACTCATCCCTCAGAACCCCGTGCAAAGTTCAT
>PVHT020000062.1:441611-461825 GCA_004024745.2 Catagonus wagneri
CCTTTATCTAGAGCCGCACCCGCGGCATATGGAGGTTCCCAGGCTAGGGGTCTAACAGGAGCTGTAGCCGCCGGCCTTCGCCACAGCAACGCCTGATCCGAGCCGCATCTGCGACCTACACCACAGCTCATGGCAATGCCGGATCCTTAACCCACTGAGCAAGGCCAGGGATCGAACCCGCAACCTCATGGTTCTTAGTCGGATTCGTTAACCACTGAGCCACGAAGGGAACTCCCTTCTTTCTTTCTTTCTTTTTTTTTTGGCAGCCTGACATATGGAAGTTCCTGGGCCAGGGACTGAGCCTAAGCTGTGGCGATGCCAGATCCTAAACCCACTGCGCTGGGGCCGGGGATCAAACCCATGCCTCTGCAGACCCGAGCTGCTGTAGTTGGATTCTTAACCCGCTGCACCAAAGCAGGAATTTCCAGAGAGTCCTCATTTTCTAAGATTTTCCCTACCAGGTAACCTGGTCCTTGAGAAGGTAGGGAATTTTATCAAAAGACAAAAACATTAGCTAATCAGACAACTTCTAATTGAGGCCCCAACAAACATCTTTCTATATTGAACTAACCCATTGATGTCACCCTTCACTTCAAAGTCCAAGGTCAGTCTCTCGCACTCATGGCTGGATTCCATGAGTGCGATTCCAGGCAATGCATCAGATAGCCCATGACAACGGCAAGTCTTGCAAAAGGGTCAATGAAAGTGAAACTAGGAAACTCTAAACGCTTGATATCGTCTGGCGGTTAGACCAGCTGATGACTGCCACTTCTGAGGAAGTGACTGATGAAGGCTCAGTTTTTTTGTTTTTTTTTAGTCACGGCCTCAGCACATGGAATTTCCCAGGCCAGGGATGAAAGCCCAGCGGTAGCTGAAAGCTTCTCAACACTGAATTCTTAACCTCCGGCACCACAAGGGAACGTCCATGAGAACTTTACTCAGTTCCCTGCTGTGTGCCGGGCAATGTACAAAGCGCTAGGGTTACAGTCAAGCAGCTAAAAACCTTCCAGTTCCCATTGTGGCACAGCGGAAATGAAACTGACTAGTATCCGTGAGGATGTGGGTTCGATCCCTGGCCTTGCTCAGTGGGTTAAGGATCCGGCGTTGCTATGAGCTGCGGTGTAGGTTGCAGACGCGGCTCAGATCCCGCGTGGCTGTGGCTGTGGTGTAGGCTGGCAGCTGTAGCTCCAATTAGACCTCTAGCCTGGGAACCTCCATGTGCCACGGGTATGGCCCTAAAAAGCTTAAAAAAAAAAAAAGGAGAGAGAGAGAGAGAGAGAAAGGCAGTCTGCAGAAGAAAGATAAGGAGAGCAGACACCCAGACAGGGATGAGGATTAGAAACTGCACTTTCAGAGGGACTAAGATGAGTGTGTTTGGTCCTAATGCGTTTCTGGGTACAGATTCTAGTCTCTCGTAAGGTCCAGCTGGAAGTCCTGCCCTTCAAATCTGAGTCCTGATTCTTCAAATAAATTCCCTTCATGATTTAAGTTAGTCTGAGTGTGTGTCTGTGTCTTGCAACCAAGATCATCATTTCTGGGAGTTCCCGTCATGGCTCAGTGGTTAACGAATCCGACTAGAAACCATGAGGTTGCGGGTTCGATCCCTGGCCTTGCTCAGTGGGTTAAGGATCCAGCGTGGCCGTGAGCTGTGGTGTAGGTTGCAGACGCAGCTCGGATCCTGCGTTGCTGTGGCTGTGGCAAAGGCCGGCAGCTGCAGCTCCTGTTAGACCCCAAGCCTGGGAACCTCCATATGCCGAGAGTGCAGCCCTAGATAAGGCAAAAAGACAGAAAAAAAAAAACAAACCAAGATCATCATTTCTAAGAATGAAAATACTGGTGATGAGGATAATGATATAGATAACACTAAGTGCCAGGCACTGTTTTAAGAAAATACGTATGTCATCTAGTTTTTCTTTTTTTGTTGTTTTTTAGGGCTGCACCTGTGGCAAATGGAACTTCCCTGGCTAGGGGTCCAATCGGAGCTATAGCCACTGGCCTACACCACAGCCACAGCCACGCGGGATCCGAGCCGCATCTGCAACCTACACCACAGCTCACGGCAACGCCAGATCCCTAACCCACTGAGCAAGGCCAGGGATCGAACCTGAATCCTCGTGGATACTAGTCGAGTTTGTAACCCACTCAGCCACAACAGGAACTATGTCATCTATTTTGAGTCTTACAGTTCACTGAGGCAGTTACAATTGTTATCCCCGTTTTACAGATGAGGAAACTGAGGTACAGATGTCACAGAGTAAGCGGTAGAACCAGTTTGTGAGTCTAGACAGTTGGCTTCCATGGCCTTCAGCACTTTGCTACACTGCGAAAAAACACTGGCAGATGGATTTGGTTATTTATTTACTTATTTATTATTTTGGGAGGTCTTTTTAGGGCCCGAGCTGCATCTGAGACCTAAGCTGCAGCTTGCAGCAATGCCAGGATCGAACCCAAATCCTCATGGATGTTAGTTGGGTTCTTAAGCCACTGAGCCACGAGACCTCTGGATTTGGTTATTTACAATCTCTTAAGTCCCTTCATAACACTCCTTCTGACCCTGAGCGGAACCCCAGTCCCGAAGGTACAAACTGCCCCTCAGATGGCTCCCTCCAACTGAAGAAGTGGCAGCAGATTTTTCATCACACTTTGTTATTATTATTATTGTCACTATTTGGCTTTTTAGGGTCCCACCTGTGGCACATGGAAATTCCCAGGCTAGGGGTGGAATTGGAGCCGCAGCCACAGCAACTCGGGCTGCAAGCCACATATGCGACCCACGCCATAGCTCACGGGAACCCCAGATCCGTGAGCCACTGAGAGAGGCCAGGGGTTGAACCCGCATCCTCACAGATACTGGTCAGATTGTTTCTGCTGAGCCCCAATGGGAACTCCCATTTCCTTATCTAAAACATGGAAACGACAATAATGCCTCTCTCTAAGCCTGTGAAGACGGAAAGAGGTGATGGACTAAAGGGTTTTCTAGCATAACTTGAAACCCAGAAGTGGTTGAGGCGCGTGTAAATGCACAGTAAACTGCAAGCATTATTATTCCATGTCTCCTTCTGTGCAATACCTGTTGTTGAGCCATTATTGCTTCTTCTGGAAAAAGCACCCTACTGGAGTTCTCTTGTGGTGCAGCAGGTTAAGGATCTGCCATGTCATTGCATTGGCTCAGGTAGCTGCTGTGGGTATGGGTTCGAACCCCTGCCTGGGAACTTACAGTTGCTGCTGGAACACCTAAAAAAGGAAGGAAAGAAGGGAGGGAGGGAGGAAGGCAGGGGGCCCCTACCTCTCCTTGGGGACTTTCTTCCGCGGGACAGAATTCTTGAGGAAACGCCCATCCCTGGCTGAGGAATGGCAACATGACCTCGGTTAGGCAATTGCACTCTCTTCGTAGAATCTGAATCCTCAGCTGAGTCATCTAAAACTGAAGGCAAAAAGTACAGAGAAACCACAGCTAAGACTTGAAGTTCCCTCGTGGCCTGTTAGGTTAATAAGTCTCCAGCGTTGCCACTGCAGTGGCTTGGGTCACTGCTGTGGCACGGGTTTGACCCCCAGTTGGGAACTCTACACCAGGGGCATGGCCGGAAAAAAAAAAAAAAAAAGCTAAGAGCTCCTGTGTCTCCAGTGAAGGGCACAGACAGGTCTGGCCATGAGCTCCTGTTGCCTGCATGACGAGAGCTGCCCTGGCTCCTGACTTTTCCAAAACCTAGTTCTTTGGCTTTCTCGTAGATTCTCTTTCTCAAAAACTTAAGTTCCCATTATCTTAAAGTCTCCTGTAAACCTAAGTTAGGCAGAGCTGGTTTCCACTGCTTGCGTGCACAGAATTTTATGTGATGTACTTAAGCAAAGGTTGGGTCTACGTGAAACTCAACAAATTCTTTAATCCCCTTGCCCTACTCTCCTGGACAAGGAGAGTGTATCAGCTACCTGCTGCTGTGTAACAAATAAAGCCAGAACTAAGTGGCTTTAAACAATAAACATTTATTGGAGTTCCCTTCGTGGCTCAGTGGTTAACAAACACGACTAAGAACCATGAGGTTGCGGGTTCGATCCCTGGCCTTGCTCAGTGGGTTAAGGATCCAGCGCTGCCGTGAGCTGTGGTGTAGGTTGCAGACGCGGCTCGGATCCCGCGTTGCTGTGGCTGTGGTGAAGGCTGGCAGCTACAGCTCCTGTTAGACCCCTAGCCTGGGAACCTCCATATGTCACAGGTGCAGCTCTACATAAAAGGCAAAAAGACAAAAAAAACAAAAACAAAAACAGTAAACATTTATTATCTCATGTTTGTGTGTGTCCGAAGTTCGGGAGAAACTTTGCTTGGTGGTTCTGACTGAGGATCTTTAAATTTGCAGTCAAACGCCCATCTGGGCTGCAGTCATCTCAAGGCTTGACTGGGGCTGGAAGACTGACTTCTAGGATGGCCCGCTCCTGTGGCTGCTGTCGGGGAGCTCCTCATCACATGGAACTCTCCATCATGCCGCCTGAAGGTATTCAGGATGTAGAAGCTGGCTTCTCGCGGAACAATGGATCCGAGAAGCATTGCACCCAAGCCAGCCCTGCTTGGTGTGAACGCTGGGCAGTAATGACAATGGGCAGCACACAGAGGAAGCCTAGAAGCCCTTTGGGGGGTCTTCGAGGCCGGCACCCCCCATCCTCCTTTCACTTTAGCTATTCCTACTTGCCCTAAGAAGAAATGTCACTTCGGAAACTTGCAGACACGGACTTACGAACAACAGGTGGAAGCAGGAGGTGGATACAGGAAGAAAAAGATACAGAACGGACAAGGTGAAGGTCTCCAGTCCAATGACCGGGGCTGGAGAACTGGAAAAGACGGAGAGACAACCTTGAGGGAAGAGAGACACAGGCTGCCCCAAGTCCAAAGACAAAGAGTAGGACACAACGTAAGCACTCCCGCCGGGCGGGTGAGTGGTTTTTCCCTTAAAATCCCAAAGAAAGACGGAGGCCAGTTCAGCCCTGCTTGCCAATTACTGACCCAAAGTCAGCCTGGGCCTGAGAACCGGGATCCTGGGTCCACGCAGCGGCCGCCCCCTTCACAACTCACGTGCTGAAGCTCTGACCCGCCCCCCCATCTCAGAATGGGATTAAATTTGCAGATAAGCCTTCATTTACATTTATTTCTTTTTTTTTTTTGGCTGTGCCTGCGGCATGTGTAAATTCCTAGGCCGGGGATCAAACCCAGGCCACAGAAGTGACCAGGCGGTGGGGAAGGGGCAGGGGGTGGAGGGTGCTGCAGTGACAACGCCAGATCCTTAAACCTCTGCGCCACGAGGGAACTCCCACATAGGGCCGTTAAAGAGGTGATTAAGTTTGAACTGGGCTGTTAGGTTGGGCCTTAACCCAACCTGACCGGTGTCCTCTGAAGAGGACATGGGGGGACCAGGGGTGCACACATAGGGCATACTGCGTGAGAGCAAACAGGCAGCATCCGCGATCCGACGAGACAGGCCTCAGGAGACAAGCAACCCGCCAACAACTCGATCTTGGGCTTTCAGCCTCCAGAACTGTGAGAAAACATCCTGGCCTATGAGCCGGCAGCGCAAGCACACTGAAACAGTAGCCTTCCAAGGAGTTCTCCTGCGGCGCGGCAGCTTAGGGGCCCAATGCAGTCACTACCGCGCCTTGGGCAGCTGCTGTGGTGTGGGTTCAATCCCTGGCCTGGGAACTTCCAAATGCTGCGGGTGCAGCCTAAAATAAATAAATAATCTGGACGTTTTCCTTGTGGCCCAGCGGGTTTGGGATCTCACGCTGCCTCCACTGTGGCATGGGTTCAGTCCTTGGCCTGGGAACTTCCACAAGCCATGGGTGCTGCCAAAGAAAGAATAAAAAAATAAATACATAAAATAAGACACGAGCCCTCTGGCCTGTTCTGTGAGCCAGCTCCTAACCTCTGTTGTGTCCTGCAGGGTCAGAACCACACCCGAGGCCTCCCCTGCCAGAGTCAGGGAGGTGAGAGGGGCTGGCGTCCCCAGGCGGCGGATGCCAACGGGCCTGCCGTGGAGCCGTGAGACACCTGTGTGCACCCACGGGCTGTTTCCACGCCGGGCTCCTTCCGCGAGCTTCAGACGGGCCCAGGCCTCCGGCGGCTCCCTCGAGGGCAGTGCCTGAAAGGACCGGCTCCTGCAGCCACCTCCGCGTCCCGCCCACCTCCTCTCTAGGTGGACATTGCCTTCTGTATTCGCTCTCGCACCTCCTCCGGTCCCAAGGACACCATCATCTCCGCTACGGGAGGTCCTTGCTGAGAACAGAGAGAGAAAATATTGCCTTGAGCTGCCTGAAGAACTAACGCCCAGCCTCGGTCTGCAGAAGTGACGACCAGGCCAACCCCAGCACTGCTGCCGCAGCCCGAGGAGCAGAGTTTGCATCTTTTAATTTCCAGGGCTGAGGACGGGTCCCAGGAGCCAGCTCCTCCTGGGCTGGTATGTCTGTCCCCATCCCGCCATCGTCACCCACCAGCTCCATGAAAGCAAGGGGCATGTGTGTTTCACTCACTGCTGTATCCGCTGTACCCAGCACAGTGCAAGCGCACTGTGGGTATTTACTACGGACTGTTTGTTGAATGACTGAGTGAGGGGAGTGGTCAAGTCTCATTCCTCTTTGCAGCCCCCAAACTGTGCCTAGCGCTGCCGGGGAACGTTAGCTGAGTGGATGAACGTGCAGCCCAGGCGCCCGCCTCACCAGCTGCCCACTGAGAGCCACTCGCAGGAGCTTCATCACGTGACTGTGTTTGGTGCCCTCCAGACCTTCAGACAGCTTTTTCAGTTCTCTGTTCAGCACGTCCTGAGTTAAACTCGTACTGGGTCCTTCTAGAAGCCTAGAAGAGGGGACGGTCGCTAAGGGGCCAGCGAGGGCCGAGGGCAAATGGGTAGACGGGAGGACCCGAGAAGACCACCTGTCAGCTGCAACATCAGTTAATAGCACAGCCGAGCTGTCCCGTCACGGCTCAGCGGTAACGAACCCGACAGGATCCGTGAGGACGCCGGATCGATCCCTGGCCTCGCTCAGTGGGTTATGGATTTGGCGGTGCCGTGTGAGCTGTGGTGTAGGTCGCAGATGTGGCTCAGATCCCGCATGGCTGTGGCTGCGGCTGTGGTGTAGGCCGGCAGCTGCAGCTCCGATTCAACCCCTAGCCTGGGAACCTCCATATGCCATGGGTGCGGCCCCAAAAAGACCAAGAAAAAAAGCCAAACTCCACCCCAGCCCTGTGCTAGAGCAAGAAGCGGGAGCCCGTTCCAAGCTGAAGGGGGACCGAGGCCGGGATCTTCACTAGCGCAGGGCATCCCAGATGCCAACTTTGACACCGCCTGCCCCCGAAAGGGCCCGGCCGCTCCATTCCCCACACGGGGAGGCGCTACTGGCTCCGGGGAAGGGCTCATGAGTCACTGGAACAGACAGCCTTTTGGCACAGACTTCCTTCATCACTCCCGTATGTAAGCAACTCAGTTCCATTTTGAGAAATACAATCTTTCTGTATTTTTTGGCTTTTTAGGGCCACACCCATGGCATATAGAAGTTCCCAGGCTAGGGATCCAATGGGAGCTGTAGCTGCCGGCCTACACCACAGCCACAGCAACGCCACGTCTGCAACCTACACCACAGCTCATGGCAACGCCAGATCCTTAACCCACTGAGCGTGGCCACGGATCGAACCCGAGCCACAGCGGTGACAATGCCAGACCGCTAACCTGCTGCACCAGCAGCTTCACTCCAAGGAGTGTGTAACTTTAAGTCAGGTCCTTGGGGGAACCCAAGCCCCTCTCCCTTTCCTCCTTCCTCCTCTGGTTGAGCCGTGAGCTGCCCGGGGGCCGTGCTGACAAGAGCAACACCTGCTGGCGGCAGGACCCCGGAGGCCTGAACCGCCTGCTCTGGAAGCTGGTGACGGAGAGCTACCCCCGTCTGGGAGGCGACCCCACACTCCGCCTGCCTAACGCGGAGCCTCTACAGATGGAGCAGCTGGCATGGGGGCGCGGCAGAGCCAAAGGGACAGAAGAAGAAATCGGGTCTCGGTGCTGTATTTTTGGTCCCTGCTGGGGCCCAAAGGTCAGCCCTTCGAACCAGCACATGAGCCAACCCCTCCTCTCTTGCTGAAGCCAGCTGGGGGTGCGTTTCCCGTGGTCATGATCCAAAGAGTTCTGTTACAGTAAGAACTCGCGTCACCCACACCCCACAGGCAAGGAAACGGAAGTTCAAAGACGGGCGCTGACTTGGGCACCGGGAGGCTACCTGGGCAGGTGAACCAACTCCCTCCCAGAGCCAGAACCACTTACCGGGCCGGGCTGAGCCTGGGGGCCTTGGGGGAACTGTGCCGCCAAGAGAGCCAAGAGCCAATGTCTCCCCAAGAAACTCCCCACCGGCCCTGGCACTGGCACCGCGGGCCTGCGAGCCACGCTGGGACGGAGAGAGGGAAGGAGGGCGTGGAGCCCCGAGCGCAGCCGGCGGGAACTCACCGCAGCACACACTTGGCGATGACCTCCACCCGCTCCGAGATGGCGCCCAGCTGCGCTCGGCCCACCGCAGGCCGGGTCCACAGGTAGGCGTGTGCTGGGGAGACCAGATCCTGCAGGCGACTGATATGGCCCTGGGGAAGGAGGCGGGTCACTGAGCGCTCCGGGTGGGGCCTCTGACACACTGCGGGGGGCTCCCTGACACACGGGGGGGACACCCTCTCCCTCTGTCGCCCCCTACCCGGGGCTCCCGACCCACGCACCTGTCTCAGCAGGATGATCCTTTCCACGTGGGCTGGGTCCAGGACGTGCCTGTCCTGTAGCTGGCTCCCAAACGCCTCCTCCACGAGGGCCTGCAGCTTTCCCACCAGCTGGCGTCTCTCGGTCTCATTGCCCACCAGCCGACGGAGGTGCAGCCTGCAAGGAAGAAAGCCCTGGTCCAGCCGCTGGGCTGCCCCCCCCCCCGCACCCCCGTCTGTGGGCTGCCTTCCCCCCAGCCTGGCTGGAGGGAGGGGAAGCTGCCGGCGGTGGTCTGACAGTCTCTGTTCCCCAGGGTCTCTCACCCGGCCCGCCGCCCTCCCCTGAGCTACCTGCCTCGCCAGGACAGGCACCTGAGTTTACCAAGCAGAACCTGGGGGCGCCTGCCTCCTGGGACAGCTGGAAGCGTGAGGCCCTGGCGCAACAGGGCAGAGGTTAAGATTACGGATTTCTAGGCTCCAGGGCCGGGGTGGTCCAGAGGGCAGAGTCATCTGAATTCAGGGCTCGCAGCTGAAAAGCTCAAGTTTCCTTGGCAGGTCAACTCCTGTCCTTTTCAGAATTCTAACTGCCTTATTCCCCTCCTTCTGAAGCAACAAGGACTCTACGGCTTTAAGCTCATGCCTGACACTCCTTAATGTCTCCCGACTGCCCTCATCTGGTCCCCAGCAGGATGGGAGGGACCCAAGAGGCCGAGCACTGCCAAGTCAAGGGTCATTCTGCAGGTGCTTGACCCCTGTCCCTGGCGTAAAGGCAGGCAGCAAGGGACAGTGACCATCTCGTGGGCTCTGAGCTCGGACAGGCCTGTGAGTGAAGCCAGCCCTGCAGCAAGTCACACAACCATTTGGAGCTCAGGATACGTATCTGTAAGTGTGGGCACAACGGGGCCTCCCTCATGGGGCACTGGGCGGGGGAAACAGGGGACTGTCCGTAAAGCACTGGGCACGAGGCCTGCGTTACAGCCATGCCCGGGAGCTGGAGGTGGGCAGGGAGTCTGTACAGAGGCTCCGGCAAGGCAGAGGAGGAGGGTGGGAGCACATGGCCCTGAAACATATATATATTTATTTTTTTGCTTTTTATGGCCGCACCCGCGGCATATGGAGGTTCCCAGGATAAGGATCTAACAGGAGCTGTAGCTGCCGGCTGACGCCATAGCCACAGCAACGCGGGAGCCAAGCCACGTCTGCAACCTACACCACAGCTCATGGCGACGCTGGAGCCTTAACCCACAGAGAGGCTAGGGATCGAACCCACGACCTCGTGGTTCCTAGTTGGATTCGTTTCTGCTGCGCCACAGTGGGAACTTCTGAGACAGTATTTTTGAAAAGTGTGAAGGACAAGAAATCGTCTCTAGGACCCCCTTAGGGGGTGGATGAGACGGGGAAGAAAGAAGCGAAGGTGTCACAGTGGCCGTGGCTGAGCTGATCCTCCCAAGGTCCAGGACCCGGGACGTGCCAAGCGCCAGTTACTGCGATGACCTCCCCTGCCCCAGCAGGACTGCCGCGATGGCTGCCGGGCCACCTGCACGACCGTGACGGAGGTAACAGAGCCGTGGCTTGATCACAGAAACACCTAAAGAGCAGAGCTTTGGCTGCGCCAACCCCCTCCCTGTCCCCAAGAAGCACAAGCCCGCCTCCGTCCTCCTCTGGCTCTTCTCGAGCTTCGGGGGGACAGGGGACAGGAACGGGTCACAGGGTATCTGTGGGTGGTCGCCCCCGGGGTGAGCTGCATTAGCTCCCAAATGCCCCAGGCAAGAGACACCGTCATTTACCGGATGAACTTGAACTCGGCTGGTTCATTAATGTCCTGCCATCTTGCTTTCCTCACACGCACAATGGGGCAGGGTCGTCCCACGGACCTCAGGTCTGATGGGAGAAGTCCGTGAAGCAACACCCTTGAAAGCCCCGCGGTCGAGGTGTATTTCCCGGGCTCCCGCGAAGGAGAGCGTCCGTCCCCAAACCAGCGCTCGCGAGAAGGCGTCAAGGAAGCGGCCCACGGCCCCCTGCCCGCCAAGCACAGCCCTGTCTGGGGGCTTTGCTGCTAACGCCCCTGGACTGAGACATGGCAGCAGCGATCCGAACTGTCCCTGCAGCTGGAAACCGCCAAACGGATGCCCGGAGACGGCGCTCATGCAGGAATAACCGTGAGGACAAAAACCCGCACCTGCCGCTTAGGGGAGCATTTCCCACCAAGAGTGCTCTGAGGCTTGGTTAGCTGAACAAATGACTAGCCCCATGTCACAGGCGGGGAGACAGGCTCAAGGAGATCAGGTGACTCCCCTGCGGTCGCACAGTACTAGGGACCCAGCACCAGCAGGTAAGCCCCTTTCCCTGGGGCGGGGGGGGGGGGGGGGGGGGGGGGGGGGGATGCGTGTGCACGCACATGCGTGCACGCTGGATTCCCTGCTCACCTGTTGAATTCCGGGAGCTTCTCCAGGTCCAGCAGGGCGGAGTGGCAGGTGATCCGGGTCAGGTCAAACTGTGCGATCAGCTCCGGCAAGGTCCTGCCCATCTGGTTCTCTGCAAGTGGGGACAGCCCAGCCGCTCAGCCCCCTCCCCTTTCAGTCACAGGGGAGGCTGACCAGAGGGACCCAGCTCAGCTATTTTACATATTTAGGACTCCAATGAGCTTTCCTACTAAGAGAAAAAAAAAACAGCTTGAAAACAATCTGGTTACGTCAACCCTCGCTCCTCTTAGTGACCCGCAAGAACAGCCGGCTCAAGGCCTGGCTGTGCCCCCAGGGACTCTGATTTGACTGGTTTTGGATGAGGTCTGAGCAGGAGTGTATTTTTATAAGGGTTCGGCCTGGAGTAAACGAGAGTCACAGTAATACCGGTAATACCATCAGAGCACGAAATCGCACAACTAGCAGTAACGCAGCTGCGACTGTCACAGGACCTGCAATTGTCATGCTTGCTGTGTGGCGGACACTGTGCTGGCCCCTCATACTCAGGAGCTCAGCGAGCCCTAACTCAACCCTGTGAGGCAGACACTTAGCCCCGTTTTACAGATGATGCAACCAAGGCTCAGAGGCCATAAGCTCCTTGAGGGCTGGGATGACGTCTACTTTATTCACCAGTGTGGCCCCAGCACTTAGCACGGTGTCCTGGCTCAATAGATGCTTTTTTTTTTCTTTTTAGGGCCACAACTGTGTCATATGGAAGTTGGCAGGCTAGGGGTCGGATTGGCGCTGCAGCTTCCAGCCAGGGCCACAGCCAGGGCAAGGCCAGGTCCGAGGTGCGTCTGTGACCTACACCACAGCTCATGGCAACGCTGGATCCTTAACCCACTGAGCGAGACCAGGGATGGAACCTGCGTCCTCATGGATCTTAGTCAGGTTTGTTACCACTGAGCCATGAGAATGCCTCAAAAAAAAAAAATTTTTTTTTTTTGGCTTCATAGAGCCGCACCCACGGCATATGGAGTTTCCAGGCTAGGGGTCTAATCAGAGATGCAGCTGCTAGCCTACACGACAGCTCATGGCAATGCAGGATCCTTAACCCACTAAGCAAGGCCAGGGATCGAACCCGCATCCTCATGGATACTAGCTGGATTCGTTTCCACTGCTCCACGCGGGGAACTCCCTCAATAAACCTTTTTTGAGTAAGAGAAGGAGCTCTCCGTAAGATCCCACAGCTGGCAGGTGGCTCCGCTGGGACTGAAGGCCAGGTGGCCTGAACCAAGGCTCGCTGCTCCGGTCCCACCAGGACCTCCCTGGGGAGTGGGTACCTGGAAACCCCGAGCCGCAGTTGGTGATGATGTCGAGCAAGGCGTCGGGCAGGAAGCCGGCGGCAGCAAAATGCGCCAGGAAGATGTCCCCTTGCCTCTTGGACAGCTTGCTGCCATCCTTGTTGAGGAGCAGGGGCAGGTGGGCAAAGCGCGGGGGCTGCCAGCCCAGCGCCTGGTAGAGGAGCAGGTGCTTGGAGGTGGAGACCAGCCACTCGCAGCCGCGCAGCACGTGGCTGACGCCCATGTGGTGGTCGTCCACCACGCAGGCCAGGTGGTACGTGGGGAACCCGTCGCTCTTGAGGATGACCGGGTCCCCCTCCACGCTGGCCACCTCGTGCCGGTTCCAGCCGTACACCAGGTCCTGGAAGGCTGGCGCCTCCCCCTCCAGGCGGAAGCGGATAGCGGGCTTGGGGTCCTCGGCCAGCTTCTGGGCCACCTGGGCCTGACTCAGAGTCCGGCACCGATTGTCATACCTGTTGGGAAGTGGAGCAGCATGGTAACTAAGAGCACGGGTCAGGGCCGCGCCCGCAGCGTGAGGCAGCTCCCAGGCTGGGGTGGGATGGGAACTGCGGCCGCCGGCCTGCGACACAGCGGTGCCGGATCCCTACCCCACTGGGCGGGGCCACATCCTCATGGGATCGAACCCACATCCTCATGGATGCTGGTCGGATTCGTTACGGCTGAGCCACGACGGGAACTCCCAATTATGTATTTTAAACTGGAATGACAAGGCTGTCTCCTAAATGGCCCGGTACAAATGCCAGATGGTACATGAAGATATTAAAACCACGGTTTTGGAGTTCCCTTCGTGGCTCAGTGGTTAACGAATCCGACTAAGAACCATGAGGTTGCGGGTTCGATCCCTGGCTTTGCTCAGCGGGTTAAGGATCTGGCATTGCCGTGAGTTGTGGTGTAGGTTGCAGACGCAGCTCAGATCCCGCGTGGCTGTTGGCTGTGGCTGTGGCGAAGGCCGGCGGCTACAGCTCCTGTTAGACCCCTAGCCTGGGAACCTCCATATGCTGCAGGTGCGACTCTAGATAAAAGGCAAAAAGACAAAAAAAAAAAAAGCCATGGTTTTATTTATGTTTTTGTTGAATAAGTTTGACATGACAGCAAATTTAAAATGTACACCATGTTTCTTTAGTATGTACCACTGTAACGCCATTGACATTACATACTTATAATACCACTGCCTGTGTTCAATAAACTGTATTTTAAATTCCAAAAAAAAAAAAAGAAAAAAGAGCGCCGGTGATGGGCATGAGTCCCATCTTTGTCTCTGATAACCGTATGACCTTGGGCAAGTCACTTAACTCTTTCAACGGTTTCTTCAGCCTTTTTTTTTTTTTTTTTACCTGCCCCGTGGCATATGCAGTTCCCAGGACAGGGATCAGATTCGAGCCACAGTTCTGAGCTATGCTGCTGCTACAGCAATGCCGGGTCTTTAAACCCAGTGTCCCGGCGCTGCGGAGACGGCACTAATCCCTCTGCGCTACAGCGGGAACTCATTTCTTCGTCTCGAACGAGGATCATGACGTTACTGATGGAGACCTAAGGGAGACGGCCTGCACAGCAGACCCACGTGGCTCTCCCTTCTTCCCTGCGGAGGCGGAAGTGGCAGCTGTCACCCGAGGGGGTGAATCAAGAGCGGACCGCGACTGGTGTAGCCATCCACGCGATCCCACCCCGACGCCCCTGACCGGTCCGGACCGGACCACGCCAGTCACTGACACGCGGAAAAAGGTACGCTTGGGAGGGAAGAGAGGATTAAGATCCCGGGGGACGTTTTCTCTCCAGGTGGGGGCGAGGGCGAGCCACAAGCTGCTGCAGCCCCTTGTATGGATGGGCGGAGGGAGCGGCCGGGGACACAGAGAGAGGTCAAGAGACCCCCCCAACCCCGGCTTCTCAAAGCAGCTGGTTACGCCCTGGAGTCCCCCACCTCCAGACTTCTGCAGGACGACAGGACAAATGTCCGCGTGGCTTATGCTTTGGTTCCACAAGCCTGGCCTGTGCACCCCCAGCGTCAGCACACCTGGGAGCTTAGGGAAAATGCAGCATCTCAGGCCCCACCCCAGACCTGCTAAATCAGAAGCTGCCTTTGGAGTTCCCGTCGTGGCTCAATGGTTAACGAATCCGACTAGGAACCATGAGGTTGCGGGTTCGATCCCTGGCCTCGCTCAGTGGGTTAAGGATCCGGCGTTGCCATGAGCTGTGGTGTAAGTTGCAGATGCAGCTCTGATTCAGCCCCTAGCCTGGGAACCTCCATGTGCCGGGAGTGCGGCCCTAGAAAAGAAAAAGGGAAAAAAAGGGGGAAAGCAAACTAAATAAATGAATAAGTAACTTTGCGTGCCCGAGGCGCATGCGCTGCCCGGCAGCAAGGCCCCCGCGGCGAGGAACAGACATCTCCAGGCAGCAGCCTTGGACAGAGACGGAGGCAGATCCTGCGAGGGTCCAGCCTTGAGAGGGCCACAGGCCTGGCCGAGACCGCGAGGCAGCTTCAAGAGAAACCCCGAGGTAAAGGAGCCGGCTAAGCTGTACCCAGGCTCTTGACCCAAGAAGCCCCAAGACAGGGTGTTTTGCGGATAATCGGGTCACGCAGAAACGGCCGGGGGGGGGGGGGCGGAGAGGCCCCCGTGGCCGGCCGGGGCTCTCACCGGGGCGTCTGGTGGCTCCTCAGGGCTTCCTTCTTCAGGAGCTCCAGCCGACGGGGCGAGCAGAAGCAGGGGTAGGCGGCGCCGCTCCGCAGCAGAACCTCGGCCGCCTGGGCGTACAGCGCGAGCCGCTGAGACTGCAGGTAGGGCCCGCAAGGACCCCCCCGGCGGGGGCTCTCGTCAGGGGGGATTCCTGGAAGACAGGCAGAGAGAAAGGGTCAGCCCACAACAGCGACGGCGACGCCCGCGGCACAGGTCCCCAGCCACCGCTTGGCGCGCCTGGCACGTGCAGGAAAGCGCTTCGCCCTCGCAACGACCTGCGAGGCCGCTGCGCTACGGTTTCCTTTTCAGAGGAAAAAGCCAAAGCAGAGAGGTTACACTCAAGGTCACGTGGCTGGCGGATGAGGACTCAGATGGAGGTGCACCTGCTCCTCAGTCAATACGCTCCCCCCCCAACTCCCGCACACCATCCTCTTTCTCCATCCTGGACCCCAGGCCTGGAATGGCAGCCCCAGGAGAAAGATGCATGGCTCAGGGACAGCCCGCCAGGCCCTGGCTGGACCTCTGGCTCTGCCCGACTGGCTATGACAAGGAATAGTGCCATGCACCTGCCAGGCTGATTTATGGACCACAGTTAGTGAGCTTGGTGCATGAATGCTTTTTTTTTTTTTATTTTATTATTTATAATATTTTTATAATAATCAATTTATTATTTTCTGCCTTTTGTCTTTTTAGTGCCACACCTATGGCATGTGAAGGTTCCCAGGCTAGGGGTTGAATCAGAGCTATAGCTGCTGGCCTACACCACAGCTCAAGGCAACGCGGGCTTGGGATTGAACCCCTAACCTCGTGGTTCGCAGTCAGGTTCATTTCTGCTGCGCCATGACAGGAACTCCTATTTTAAATTTAAGTGAATCTTTATTAAACGTGTTATATGCTTCTGATATGTAGTTTCTGGTTTTCCTTTTTCATATTTTTACCTTCATTTTCTTAGTTCAGTTTACTGATACTTATTTTTTATTTTTTTGTCTTTTTAGGGCCCCACCTGTGGCATATGAAGGTTCCCAGGCTAGGGGTTGAATGAATTGGAGCTGTAGCCGGTGGCCTACACCTCAGCCACAGCAACACCAGATCCGAGCCCATCTGAGACCTACACCACAGCTCATAGCAACACCGGATCCTTAACCCACTGAGCAAGGCCAGAGATCAAACCCGCGTCTTCATGAATGCTGGTCGGATTCGTTTCTGCTGAGCCACAACAGGAACTCCTGAAGTCTTTTTTTCTCTTTTTTTTTGGTTGTCTTTTTAGGGCTGCACCCTGGGCATATGGAAGAGTTCCTAGGCCAGGAGCCTGAATCTGAGCCCCAGCTGTAACCTGAGCCACAACTGCAGCAATGTCAGATCCTTTAACCCACGGCAGGGGGGCTGGGGAATCAAACCCGTGCCTCTGCCTCGACCAAAGCCGCTGCAGTTGGATTCTTAACCCGCTGTGCCATAGCAGGAATTCTGGTGCATGAACTCTTTTATTCAAACAATCCTGGAGTTCCCACTGTGGCTCAGCAGTAATGAACCCGTCTAGTATCCCTGAGGACACGGGTTCGATCCCTTGCTCAGTGGGTTAAGGATCCAGCATTGCCAAGACCGGTGGTGTAGGTTGAAGACACCGCTCAGATCCCGCGTTGCTGTGGCTGTGGTGTAGGCTGGCGGCTGCAGCTCCGATTTGATGCCCAGCCTGGAAACTTTCGTGTGCTGTGGGTACAGCCCTAAAAAGACAAAAAGTAAAATAAAAAAAAACAAAATAAAGTGGAGCTTTAGCGGTCCTTCAAGGCAAGAAGAATCTTAAAATATAAAAGAAAAAAAAACAAAAACAAAAACAAAAAACCCCTAATCCCGAGTTTCTGCTATAAGCTTCTATAACAGAGGACAGAAATGAAATCAGTTAATCATTAACCTGAAATTAGAATACACAGCGCAGTGTTTCTGGCATTTTCATTGGGGAGGTTAACCAGTCATACCTGTTCCGACAGGCGGGCCGCTGCTGACCTGGGGAATACACGCCTTCATGCCCTCCCCGAGCACAGCTGGCCTTGGGATTAATCTTCCTACGAGACGACTGGCCTCAGAGGCTGTGCACACTTTTGTTTGGCTCATACAATGTGGTTTAAAAAAAAAAAATCTGGGCTCAGATTTAACAGAGGGAAGTAGCCATCCAAAACAAAATAAAGGAGTTCCCGTCGTGGCTCAGTGGTTAACGAATCTGACTAAGAACCATGAGGTTGCGGGTTCGATCCCTGGCCTTGCTCAGTGGGTTAAGGACCTGGAGTTGCTGTGGCTGTGGTGTAGGCTGGCAGCTATAGTTCCAACTTGACCCCCAGCCTGGGAACTTTCAGATGCTGAGGGTGTGGCCGTAAAATGACAAAAAAAGAAAAAGAAAAAAAACAAAATGAAATAAAAAGTCCGAGCGTTCTGGCTTGTCCTGGAAACCAGGAGATGTGAGAAGCTGGGTCAGGGTTTCCACGCGGGACAGAGGGCCGCAGCCGAGAGCCCTCACCATCTTCCACCTGGCCTGCGTTCTCTGCTGCGCTCACAGGAGGTGACATCCCGAGGTAGGAACAGCAACCTCTCCGATTTGACCCTTAGCCTTCCGAGGCTCCATGTGCCCTGGGTTCGGCCCTAAAAAGAACTCTCCCCTCCCCCCACAAAAGAACAGGAATCTCAGAACCCTGTGGCCCCCCCCCCTTTTGTCTTTCTAGGGCCGCACCCACAGCATACAGAGGGTCCCAGGCTAGGGGTCCAATTGGAGCTGCAGCTGCCATTCTACACCACAGCCACAGCAACGCAGGATCCAAGCCACATCTGCGACCTACACCACAGCCACAGCAATGCGGGATCCTTAACCCACTGAGTGGGGCCAGGGATCAAACCTGTGTCCTCATGGTTACTAATCAGATTTGTTTCCACTGAGCCACAACAGAAAGGGGCTTCAGCATCTTTCTGGGTGGCACCTGCCACCCCAGGCAGCACCAATGGACCCATTTCTCCCGGGTCTCGGCATTCTCCACCCCTGGGCCCCAGGGGAAGGCCTCCAGGCTTCTGTTCCTGCTCCCTGCCCCTTCCTTGGCGCAGGGTCCCTTCCCTGCCAGCCTCACCTGCCCAGTCCAGCATGTCCTCTATATTCTCTGCCGCCCCGGGCACAAAGCGGGTCTGATCCGTGTCCTCCAGCCTCAGGATGAAGCTCCCTCCGTGCTTCTTGGCAAAGATGTAGTTGTACAGTGCAGTGCGGAGGCCGCCCAGGTGCAAGAAGCCTGGCAGAAGAAGAGGACAGCTCAGACCAGGGTGGGGAAGAGGAGCTGGCTCCGCTCGGCCGAGGGGCAAGGAAGCTCGACATGTGACAGAAGGCCCCGGGGAATGGCAGAGCCCATGAAACGACCATCCCAGGAGTGGCCTTTGTGGTTAAGTGGGGTAAGAACCTGACTGGTACCCATGAGGACGCAGGTTCGATCCCTGGTCTCGTTTGGTGGGTTAAGGATCCGGCGTTGCCCTAAGCTGCGGTGGGGGCTGCAGACGTGGCTCAGACTCGAGTTGCTGTGGCTGGGGCGTAGGCTGGTGGCTGTAGCTCCTGTTCAATCCCTAGCCTGGGAACTTCCATATATGCCCCGGGTGCTGCCCCCAAAAGAAAGAAACGGCCATCCCTGCCCCATCTTTCCAGCCGCCACCAACCAGGCTGTCCCCAGAGCACTGGGCTGGTGGATTCACTTACGCTCATCCTAGAAGTGGAGGGTCACCCCAGTTTTGCAGCATATGTCACTTCGTAAAAAGGCTCTGACTCTCCCCAACAGCCTTGGTCATTCTACTATGAGATGTGCCTTAAGACCGAATTTCTTATCTCTCTCTCTCTCTTTTTCTTTTTTTTTGCTTTTTAGGGCCGCACCCGCGGAATATGGAGGTTCCCAGGCTAGGGGTCAAATCGGAGCTGTAACTGCTGGCCTGCACCACCGCCACAGCAAAGCGGGATCAGAGCCGTGTCTGCGACCTACAGCACAGCTCATGGCAACACCAGATCCTTAACCCACTGAGCGAGGCCAGGGATCGAACCCGAGTCCTCATGGATGCTGGTTGGGTTTGTTAACCGCTGAGCCACGATGGGAACTCCAAGGTCGAATTTCACCCAAAGAAGCAGCGGATGGTTTTCATTGAAGCTACACTGCCTGTATATTTAACTTAGGCAAATTCAATGAATTGCTTGGGGAAAACAAATGACAAATTTAAAGTAGTGTAAAATTACATTTTGCACATACCCTCTATGCACTGTACCTGACTATCCACATTAGACATTTTTTTTGGGGGGGGTTGACCTTTGTGTTTTTTAGGGCATATGGAAATTCCCAGGCTAGGGGTCGAATCGGAGCTGCTGGCCTACAAAACAGCCACAGCAACACCAGTTCCAAGCCCCATTCGTGACTCAGGCGACAGCTTGCAGCAATGCCGGATCCTTAACCCACTGAGGCCAGGGATCGAACACGCATCAGATACTAGTCGGGATCTTAACCTGCTGAACTACAACAGGAACTCCCACATCAGACATTTTCAGTGTTGTCTACTTAACACTTGGAGCGACGGCTTTAGACACTAATGGAAAGTACTATCTGACTCCAGTGTATTTCTCTTTACCCAAAGTTTAAACTCTTTTTTGTTTGTTTGTTTGGCTGAGCCTGCAGCACGTGGAAGTTCCTGGGCTGGGGATCAAACCTTCACCACAGCAGCCACCTGAGCCACAGTAGGGATAAGGCCAGATCCTTAACCCACTGTGCCACCAGAGAACTCCCTACCCAAGTTTAAGCTCTTAAGATTTCATTCTTTAGGAGTTCCCATCATGGCTCAGTGGTTAATGAATCCGACTAGGAACCATGAGGTTGCGGGTTAGATCCCTGACCTTTCTCAGTGGGTTAAGGCTGTGAGCTGCAGTGTAGGTCGCAGACACGGCTCGGATCCCACGTTGCTGTGGCTGTGGTGTAGGCTGGCGGCTACAGCTCTGATTCCAGCCCTAGCCTGGGAACCTCCATATGCTGCGAATGCGGCCCTAGATAAGGCAAAAAGACAAAAAAAAAAAAAAAAAAAAA
>PVHT020000062.1:462825-551988 GCA_004024745.2 Catagonus wagneri
ATCCCTGGCCTCGCTCAGTGGGTTAAGGATCTGGTGTTGCCGTGAGTTGTGGTGTAGGTCACAGACACGGCTCGGATCACACATTGCTGTGGCTGTGGTGTAGGCCGGTGGCTACAGCTGTGATTCCAGCCCTAGCCTGGGAACCTCCATATGCCGTAGGTGTGGCCCTAAAAAGACAACAACAACAAAAAAAAGACCTCTTCCATCAAACAGACTTGGATTCAAATTCTGCACCCACCACTTACTAGCTGCTACCCCTTGGGCACTCTACAAAGATAGACACCTTCCTTGCAAGGTTGCCATGAGGCCCAAATGCTGACCATAGTACATGATTCAATTAATTTCAGCTATTTTTAGGATCTATGTTGCTTGATAATTCTTGTAACTATAGTCAAAAGCCTTGCCCATTTGGGCTTTTCCTACAAATCAGCAAGGAAATGGGAATTATAATCTAACAGGAGTTCCCTGGTGGCTCAGTGGGTTAAGGATCCAGCGCTGTCACTGCTATGGCTTGGATTTATCCTTGGTTTGGGAACTTCTGCATGCCGCAGGCACGGGGGGGAAAAGAAATCACTGTAACAGACACTTCTGCTTACCAAGTGCTTTCTGTGACTCCCAGACCTTGCCAAGGGCCTCAGCTGCGTGAGCTCAAACCAGGAGACAGGTACTGTTACCAGCACCGTCTGACAGATGGCAAAACCGAGGGGTTCAGAGGTCACACGGATAGGAAGTGGCCCAAGTCACACGGATAGGAAGTGGCAAAGCCAGAAACTGGGCCCACGCAGTCTCAGGCCTTGGCACCCAAACCGGTGCTTCTCTGCACTCTGCTGACAGTTCACAACCAAGTAAGTACAGCAATTGAAAGTAAATGTTTAGCTGTAGGTCAATTATATCAATAAAACCAAAACAAAAAAAAAGAAAAAAGAAAATCAATGTATAGAAACTAATAGCATTTTTTTTTTTAATGGCTGAACTCACGTCATTTGGAAGTTCCTGGGCTAGGCTGCAACAAGGTGACCCTTCAAGCCACTGCATCAGGCCGGGGACTGAACCCTCAACTCTGCAGCAACCCAAGCCACTGCAGTCAGATTTCAACGCCGTATCTGCCATGTAGGTCTGCAACCTACACCACAGGTCACGGCAACACCAGATCATTAACGCACTGAGTGAGGCCAGGGATCGAATCTGCAACCTCATGGTTCCTAGTCAGATTCGTTTCCGCTGCACCATGATGGGGCTCCTGCAGTCAGATTCTTAACCCACTGTGCCATAGTGGGAACTTGCAGAAACTAACAGCAGTTTGACAGAATAATTTTATATCTGCTGAATCCAATAAAAACAAATAATTTCCTATTTTTCATCTTTTAAGTGTGTCCTTTTTCCAGTAGTTTCTTTATATTGATTTTATAAAATCCTCAACTGACTAGAAATCAGAAACAAGTCCTTTCACTCTACACTACACTGCCTGTCAAGAAAGAACTTGTTAGAGTTCCCCTTGTGGCTCAGCAGGTTAAGAACATGACATAGTGTCAGTGAGGATACAGGACACTCAGTGGGTAAAGGATGAAGCATTGCCGCAAGGTGTGGCATAGGCGACAGATGGGGCTCAGGTCCAGTCTTGCTCCATTTCCACCCCTTGCCCAGGAACTTCCATAGGCTGCGAGTGTGGCCCTAAAGAGGGGAGAAAAAAAAAGATCCTTGTCACCCTGTGCAGCTGGGATCTTCCCACAAAGGTAGCTTTGTGACCCAGATGTTTAGAACGAGAGGCTCTCTGGATGTAAAGAGGGCAGCAGGTAGCCTCAAGGAGAAAAGAATTTCGGGCACTGGTAAGGAGGCCTTGACAAAATCACCAGGATGCACATATGGGCCCCGCCTCACTCTCTGGCTTGCTGGGTTCCAACACTAATCACAGGACCTTTGTAACTCCTGTTTCCTCTGCCCAGAAAATTCCTTCTATAGGCTTCACGCACCCCGCTATTTTCTGTCCTTTGGTTATCAACGCTCACGGCATCCCCTCAGTAAGGCATTCTTGAGCCTCCTACTAAACCGCTTCATTTCCCCCAAGGCACACGTGAATGTTTAAAACTACCGTTATTTTTATACGTGTTTGTCGCGACCACCACAGTGCAGGCTTCTTGGGAGCAGGTGCCCCACTTTCTCCATGACCTCTGTATTCGGGCGCCTAGAGCAGTCGCTACTCAATGCACATGTATTGAGTACGCAAAAGAAGAAAGGGGCCGAAACAAATAGCACAGTACGACAAACCCGAAATTCCCGGCCACCAGAAAAACTTCCGCTCGTAAACCTGTTTCTGTTTCTGCAAAATGAGCTCGTACTGCCCGCCCCGTCTGACGCTCCCGGAAGGGATTCGTTTGGGAGCCGGTGCGGGGGCGAGAGACCTCGTGTGGGCCTCGGCCTGCGGCGTCACGGCCGATAAGGTTACCTGTGGGGCTGGGGGCGAATCGCACTCGCACCGCAGCCCCGGGATCACTGCCCAGGCTGGCCTCGCGCCGTCCCCAGGGGCGGCCCCAGGCCGCGGGGCGCCTCCCGGGCTGCAGCAGCCTCTTCACGAGCACCGCCATGTGGGATGGAATCCCACACGTGGGCTTCTTCGGGCATCACTTCCGGGGACTTCTCCCAGCCAATCTGCTTCCGCCACAGCAGTCGCGATCCCGCCCCTTAAAGGCGCAGGCCTCCCAGTCTGCAAGCCCACGCCCCCCCCCCTCCCCCGCACTCCTGCGGCCCGACTCGGCCTCTAGGGGGCAGTGCCCAGCGAGCGGGCGATTTCCCGGGCCCGCCCCCTTCGGTTCTCGAAAGCTAAAGCGTGGCAGGGGCCGGGCCGGGGAAGCGGAGGAGGAGGGTCTCCATAGAAACCTCCACCTGTTTCCGGCCGGGCTGGGAGAGATTAGGGGCTGCTGCGGGGGCCAATCTCGGCCGGCTCGCCTTTTCCCGGCGGCCCCTGCGGGAGCGGTGGGTGTTGTACACAATCATCATGGCGGCGGCCGGAGCCCCGGATGGTGAGTGTGGCCGGGGTGGCGGGCGCCCGGGTTGGGCCGAGGGGGCGCGGGCTCGGCGGGGGCATGCGGACCGGCGTGGAGGGGGTGGTGCGGACAGTAGCCTAGTTCGCGGCCGGCGGTGCGGCGGCTCCTCGGCCGAGTCCGGTCCCAGGCCCGGCCCGCGGCGAGTGCCCACCCCATAACCCCCTTGCAGGCGTGGAGGAGCCTGGCATGGATACGGAGGCCGAGACCGTGGCGCCCGAGGCGCCCGCACGGCCCCTCAACTGCGTGGAGGCCGAGGCCGCGGCGGGGGCGGCGGCCGAGGACTCTTGCGCTGCCCCAGGCAGCCTGCAGCCGGCCCCGGCCCAGCCCCCTGGGGACTCTGCGACCCAGGCCTCAGTCAGCAACGGCGAGGACGCGGGCGGCGGGGCGGGCAGGGAGCTGGTGGACCTGAAGATCATCTGGAACAAGACCAAGCACGACGTGAAGTTCCCGCTGGACAGCACAGGCTCCGAGCTCAAGCAGAAGATTCACTCGATTACAGGTAATCCCCGTGACGCTGACAGCCTACCCCGGGTCACCTGCCGCTGCCCGGGGCTGACGCGGTGCCGGGCTCTGCGCTCGCGTTTTCTCGCATCGGCTTCCTCAGTGCCCACGGCAGTCCTCCGAAGCGAGTGCCACCGTGCCCATTATTAAGATGGGGAAAAGGAAGCCCAGAATCAGAGCTAAGAAGCGCCTGAGCTGGGGTTGAGGCCCAGTTCTGACTCTGAGACCCACGTTTCTAACTAGTGTTGCCCATATGTCTCTAATAAAAATCACCTATGGCCCGTGTTAAGTTTACAGCTCCTAGGCCCTTCCCCCTGGGCGATTTTGATTCAGTGGGTCTGGAATGATGCCAGGAATTATTTTTAGCAAATGTCTTAGGTTATTCCAACAAGGGAAGTTTAGAAAACACTGCTGTTGGCTGTCAAGCTGGCCCCTTCACAGATGCTCACTTCGTTAGTCGAAATGATTTGGGGGAGCGGGTCACCCACAGCGTGTGGAAGTTCTCAAGCTGTGGACCTTGTGCCACGGCTGTGGGGCCTAATCCCGTGAGCCATGCAGGGACTTCTTGAAGCGGTTTTTCTTTGTAGACTTTCTGAATGTAGCTTGTAAGCTCCCTAAAAACAGAAACCTCGTTGGTTTCTGTATCCCTGAGGCCTGTGGACTCTCACCTAATGTTTGAGTGGTGGGATGGTTGAGGAATAATAGTTAATATTTATTGATTACCAAATACCAGGTACTACCCTAAATGCTCCACAGTTGTCCTCTTAGTCCTTCCAACAAGTGCATACGGAAGGAACTGTTGTCGTGATTCTTAGAAAGTTCGGGGGCTCCGAGATTGTGAATCGCCCAAGTGCACGAAAATAATTGGTGATAGAGTGGCCCTCTCTTTCAGCTCTGTTGTCCGACCAAGAATGTTTTTCTTCTTCCCCTTTCTTTTTTTATTTTTAATTTTTTTAGGGTCACACTGTAGCATATGGAAGTTCCCAGGCCAGGGGTCAAATCAGAGCTGCAGCTGCCGGCCTACACCACAGCCACAGCAACGCCAGATCCAAGCTGCTTCCATGATCAACACCACAGCTCTCGGCAGCGCCGGATCCTCAACCCACTGAGCAAGGCCAGGGCTCGCACCCACATCCTCGTGGACACTAGTCGGACTTGTTACCGCCGGGCCGCAGCGGGAACTCCCCGGAATGTTTTTAATTTCTTCTTCTCACTTGCCCCTGCCTCTTGCCCAGGTCTCCCGCCTGCCATGCAGAAAGTCATGTATAAGGGTCTTGTCCCTGAGGATAAGACGTTGAGGGAAATAAAAGTAACCAGCGGGGCCAAGATCATGGTGGTTGGCTCCACGATAAATGATGTTTTAGCGGTCAACACGCCCAAAGATGCTGCCCAGCAGGACGCAAAAGCCGAAGAGAACAAGAAGGAGCCGCTGTGCAGGCAGAAGGTGAGTCCCTGTCACGTGATTGCTGGCCCTGGGACGTGCGAGGCTCTGTCCTCCCAGCCTCGGCCGGTGGGTCCGCCCTAGAATAAGCTCCTTTTCGGACAGGGCCCGTGATGGAAATTTATGGCAGCAGTTGGGTGCGGCTGGCTGTTGAGCGGAGGTGCCAACCACCTGAGACTTGCATCTTTGTCTCCTCTGGCGGGTCAGTGTGTCTCCTCAAGTCTGTCTCCCATAGGATAAGGCCTTTGTAAAGGCAGGCTTCAGACCAGGTATTGAGAGGAAGCAGGTGTTGGTTTCTCTCCTAGTCAGTGCCAGAGAAAAATGCCACTCTTAGCATCAGCCCTCCATTTTGGGCAAGTGCTGACACTGGGTTTTCAGCTTATGGCTTCCCCCAGGTCAACAGGCCCTTTTCTGGAAAGGCAAGGAAATCAATAGCTTTCAGATATTCCTGTAACACTGTTTGAGGAAGCGAAGTGAAGCTGATTAGGAAGATAACTGTGTTAACATCCCTGCCCCCCGCCTTCCTGGTCCATGAAACAGGGCATGCTTTTTCACACGCTCTGTTCCTCCTTTTGGATGGAAGAGACCCCGCCCTGTTGTGGGCTCCTTGTAGCCGTTTAAACCTTTTTTTTTGGTCTGTTTTTTTTGCCTTATCTAGAGCCGTACCCGCGACATGTGGAGGTTCCCAGGCTAGGGGTCTAACAGGAGCTGTAGCCACCGGCCTACACCACAGCCACAGCCACGCGGGATCCGAGCCGCGTCTGCGACCTACACCACAGCTCACGGCAACGCCGGATCCTTAACCCACTGAGCAAGGCCAGGGATCGAACCCACAACCTCAGGGTTCCTAGTCGGATTCGTTAACCACTGAGCCACGACGGGAACTCCTAAATCCTTTGTAAGCAAGCGTGTCTACCTGGGGGAGGAACCGATTGGGTGAGCCAGCACTGGCCATCGTATCACCCAGCAAATCCCGCTTGTTGTTACAGAGCCTCCTGGCCACTCGTAGCAGCCTTCCAGGAAAATGTTCCCAGCTCAGCTTGTGTCTTGAGTAGAGCAGACCACCGGGAAGCAGCCTCAGTTTTCGTGAGCATAGGCGCAGCTGGATACAAGGCACGCCGGGGCTGGTTTTGCTTTGGGGCCCGCAGTCCCTCCCTGGTGCTTCCAGACCCCCGAGAGCCTGAAGCCTGAAGTGCTCTTTCTGAGTCTGGCAGCGCAGCCCGACCAGGGTTAGTGTAAACAGCCCTTCAGCTTTTGCTGTAGAAGCACCGGCACGGTTGCCGTCAAGGTGTCACCCCAACCCCCGCGAAGGAGATCGTGTAGCGTAGTTTAAAACTGTATTGCATTTACAAAGTCCTTAGAAGCTTTAGGTTTTATAAATAAACCCCGTAGAGTTTCAGATAAGGGGTTGAAAATCGATCTTCATATCTGAAAGGAGCTTATTTGGACACTTTTGCCTCCAAATGCTGGGCTGTAATGTCTTGGAGCCGGTTGAGTTCGTTGCCACTTGCCATCGTCCTCTGCCACACTGTACGAAATGGTCAGACGCAAGCACACCAGAGCGAGCGCGCCTCCCCACTGCTCACGGCCTTGGAGCATAAAACGCCTCTTAAGTGCAGGTTTCGAGTTACTGATCGTAGCTTAACGGGCTTAGAAGTGTTCTCCATGGGGAAGGGAGAATTCTGCACAAGGTTCTCGCAGGTGGGAATCCAGTTAAGCTTCCAGTCCAGGTTGATGCCGGTTCTGAGGCCTAGCACGGCCATTCTCTCGGCTTCTCATCAGCTTGTTCCGGAATCCGGGGCTGATACACAGAGTAACCTCTCGCTGACAGTCTGGCGGTGTTGAATTTGTTCCTAGCAGAGAGCTTCTGCCATGCTGCTGAGGGTTTGAGCCTGGCTCGTGGCCACCTGGGCCTGAAATTCTATTAAATGCTTACCCTCTCCGCAGTGGTTGCCCCTGTCTTCCAGCTTCATCAAACAGCAGCTGTATCCGTAATGTCAGGACTGGAGAGGAAACTCAAGGCTCGGGCTTGGGCCACAACAAGCAGCTCTGGGGGCCCCGGGCCTAATTAGGGCCCTTAACGAGCTGCTTCAGACGCCTGGGGCGGGGCAGGGTTCGAGGCTTCGGGTCAGACTGGGGGGTGATCAGCCTTTCTCTTTGGAAATGTGAATCCGAGCTTTCTGTTCAGCTGCAGTCGAGGGTGGGGCAGCGGGCCTGTGTCTGCAGTAGGCCTGCTCCCCATTAGTTGCAGAAGCGCCCTTCTAGGCGGCAGTGCTGCCTCCAGCACCCTTACAGGTCGCTTTGGGAGTTCACGGTGCAGGAACGGCCATACCTGCTTTGTACTCGCCGGGAGAGCAGCAGCCTCTGTGGATCTCTTTAGCTCCACGTTTAATCCTCTCAGCAGTGGTCCGTGGAGGGGTCGGGGGAGGAGACTGTAGAGTTGATTCGAATCAGCAATCTGGAAATCCCGAATGCTCTAGAGCGTCCGTGTCTGGTATGCTAGCCACACTATTAAGAATTCAGTTCCTCACTCACACTAGCCACGTTTCAGAGGCAAAATAGCCATGAGTGGCTCATGGCTGCTGTTTTGGACGCACAGACATAGGGCGCATCCGGCTTGGAAACTCCTGATAGACGGCGCTGCTCGGTATTGTCAAAGGGCCTTAACCTGTACATGGAAAATGTTTTCGAACCAAGACTTTGAGGCTCCTTTCGTCTTCTTTTTTAGAGAGGTAGGAACAGACTAAATTTTGGTCAGTGGTTTCATCTGATTTCTCTTCTGACTTGTAGCAACACAGGAAAGTTTTGGATAAAGGAAAACCCGAAGATGTGATGCCATCTGTTAAGGGCGCCCAGGTAAGCCGGGCTTCTCCGTGAGTGTGTCGCAGCAGCACCAGCCTGCTTCCTGAGGCTCCTGCAGGGGCGGCCTGAGTCCAGCGTCCCGTTCCCCCCCTTCCCCAGTCCCCTGTCCCTTCCCTGTGTCTGTCGCCTGGTTTCCGGGCCCTCCCGCCCTGACCACGCTCTCGTGCCTCCAGGAGCGCCTGCCGAGCGTGCCCTTATCCGGCATGTACAACAAGTCCGGGGGAAAAGTGAGGCTCACCTTCAAGCTGGAGCAAGACCAGCTGTGGATCGGCACTAAAGGTACGGGCAGCCCTGGCCTCTGGACCCCGGGGGCTCGGGCCCAGCGCCCTCCCGCTCCTCCTCCTCGGGTCCCCCGCCCGGCTGACTCTGCGTGCTCCCAGCTTCTGATTTTGCTGCTCGGTGCTCGCCTTCTCTTCGGACCTTCTTCCCTCCCTCTTTTCTTTCTGACCTTGAGGCCCATCTGTCGGTCGTTTGTTTGCACTTCAGTTGCAGCGCCAGCTAGAGGTTCCGAACGTGTGGCCCGAGGGCCAGGGCTGGTTGACGGGCAAGGTGTTTTATGGCTGAACACACCGTCTGTGAATGTCAGGTTTCCCGGGATCTGATTTGGGGGGACGGGGGGCTTCTCTTGAAGAAAAGATCAGCCCTTCTGGACCCGCCTTCTCAGGTGGCAGCGGGCGGTGGAGCAGCAGTGGCTTCAGGGGGACATGCTGCAGCCCTCGGTGCTTCATGTGTCTTTTCTGTAGCCTGCTGTGTTCATTATGTCCCAGCCTGGCCGCTGGAGGTCACAGTGGGCCCCGTGGCAGGGCCCCGCTCGGCCCTGCCTGGCTGGTTCCCTCTGTCTCCCCACGGGCCCTGCCTGTGCCTGGGCGTTGGCCGTGCTGCTTGCCAGGAAGACTCTGACCGAGCTCTCTCCCTTCTCCCAGACGGCTCAGAGCCTTGCCAGTGACATTCCAGAGCTGTCTGTGTCCCCGTCATTGTCCCTCTGTTGTGCCCGTCGGCTTCTAGCATCACCAGACGTGGTCTCAGAGCAGGTTGGCCTGTATTCCCGCCCCGTCTAGGACCTGTTCGTCCTGCGCATTTCCTTGCTTTTTCTTCCTCTCTGGTTCCTGTGCTCAGAATCCTTGGGCTCTTTAAGCACAAGTGCAAATGCCTAAACACGGAGTCCGGTATTCTTGTCGCGGGGGGCGGGAGGGTGCCCAGGTTAAGGCTGTGACCTGGTTTCCTGCCTCATTTGCCCGGTTACGCCCCGGGGACTCCAGCCGCGTCACCCCCGCGCTTCCCACCGGGCTTGGCACAGCTCGTGTCTCCGCTCAGGCCCTGCCCTTTCCCGGAAGGCCTTCGTCCCACTCCTCCTTTTTTATAACATCTTCCGAGGCCTTACTCAGACGTCTCGTGCTGGTAACGCCTTCCCTGGCCCTACTCAGACGTCCCCTGCTGCTGCGTCCATTCCTCAGGAGCCCCTTGATGTCCCAGGGCACACACTGCCCCCAGACCTGTCTGTCCCCGTTAGTCCCGGACGCCCAGACAGGCCCAGTTCACCTGCCCCTGGCCAGCACTAGGGTTCAGGGTTCAAGGAGGGTGGTAAAGAGGAGCTTCGGGGTCTCATCACCTGCGGCTAGTTGGTTTCAGAGGCAGGTCATTTAATATGATTCTGCTTGAAATGAGAGTTTTATGGAAAACGGTTGGGGCGGGGTGGTGGGGGAGTGAGATTTTCATCATCTCAGGTGTGAAAACCAAGTTTCCTCTTTTCAACCCTGTCCTGATTCTTCAAACGAGCAAAGACCGAACAGGCCAAAATGCGTGAGTTCTCCTGCAGGCTTACGGTCCCCTGCTGTAGGCTTCCTTTCGTCTCCATCTCTAACTGCACAGTAGGTTTTGCAAAATAACCTAAGGGTGTTCCCAGTGGTCTCAAGGGCTTCTCAGCCCTTTCGTGGGTCATTCTCTCTGCCCAGCCCCTCGCATCGTCAGCTTTCTCTGATTGTGAGCTGCCCTGCCTCTGTTGGGGCCTCACGCATTCGTGACCTCGCAAGCGCTGGACGGGGTCTGTGAGGTGGTCTAGGGGGCAGACGTCGTAACTGCGGGGACTGATGACACGGTCCTATAATGTGTCGGAAGCTTGAATGCATCTGGTAGGAGCGGCCACTTTCCCGCTGCGGCATGAAGGCAGGGGCTCTGGGGGCGTCCTGGTGTGTCCGGGCCTTGGCGCCTTGAAAGCCCCTTTCCTGCTCAGCAGCCGTGTTCAAAGAGCCTGGCCCGAGCATCCACGTCTTGAGGGCTCGACCAAGCCTGGCGTTTCTCTTCCCACCCAGACCGCTGGGTCGGGGGCTCTCTTCTCGCTTGTGAGCCTGAATCCGCCACCTGAGTGTCCTAATAAGCACGCTCCTTGGAGGACAGCTTGTTTGGGGAGCTGGCTTTCAGCCACTGGCTTCATCTCTTGGCTGGCATGGCCGTCCCAGCAGCTAGCTGGCCTCCTTCTCGACGGGGTGCTCTCCTGAGCGGCTCCCAGGAGCTCGTACTTGTGGCTGAAACTCTCTGTGGCTGTGTGTGTGTAGGAGGCGGTGCTGAGCCTCGGGCCCGGCGGCGCGAGAAGAATGAGCTCCAGGTAGGAGCGGGGGACGGGCGCCACGTGCAGCTACCGTGGCCTGTTTGAAGGCAACTCGAGTCTCTGATCTTGCTGATTGCTGTCACTCAGGAATGTGAGCCCAGGACTGTTGACTCTTCTGCATTTTCAAGAGAAGCCAGAGGTTCACATTTTTGTTTGAACTCTCTGGACAATTCCAGACGGCTGGTGTTCAAATCGTTTTCATCTCAAAGACAAAAGCCGGCCAGGTCCTGTCTGTGGGTCGCTCGTTCCGAGCCACCGAAAGTCAAAACCCGAATGAGCCTCTTCAGGGTCCATCTCCCCACCCCCATTTTTTCAGAGACCAAGGCCCACAGGAGGGGAATGGCGTGTTTCCAGTCCCCAGCCAGCCAGCAAGCCAGGTCTCTCAGTTCCTGGTTTGTTTTGTGACCTTGTCTGTTTTCTGGGTTTTGCTTTCAGCGAAGGCTGTGATGAGTTTTTCCCAGCTTGGTTTCCCCATTTGCTGGGAACTCCTCCCTGTCCCTGCGGTGTCCACTGCTTCTGGGTGGTGGGTGGGTCATGATGCGCGGGCGCCCCGCTGCCTCCACCGTGTCCCGCTGCCCCGGGCCCCCCCGCCCCCCCGCCTCGCCTCCCTGCAGGCGCCCCTCGCCGCCGCACTTTCTGAGCAGCCATCCTTGAGCTTGCTGCCACGTGTCCCCCGGCCAGATGTCCCTGAGTGCGGTTTCGAATGTTAGCATAAGACGTGATGAATGTTCTGAGACCTTCTTCGAGCATGTGTGCTTGGCGGGGAGGGGAGGGCGCGCAGGCCCGGTCTGGGGCGGAAACTGGCCTGAGCCGCAGGCTTCCCGCTTCCTGTGTGAGTCCCAGGGGCCGGTGGTTGCCTCGTCTTGGTCCTGCGGACCCTCCCAGGCTCCAGGGACCTACCTGGCCGGGGCTGGGCCGGGCAGCAGGGGTGCAGAGGCCTTTCTTCGGTATTGACTCGTCAGAGTGTATAGAATGACGCAGGGGAGCCGTCTCTGCCCTCAGAGGCCCTCGCTTCACCTCTGCCAGGCCCCGCTCCCCATTTGCTCCCAAGCAGGGCCTCAGGCGCCCCGGCTGGGTATGTCCCACTGTCCCCGAGGGCAGGGCAGCAGGGGGCGGGGGTGACCCCAGCGCGCAGTGCGTCTTGCAGCCCCGAGCAGAGACGACCCGAGTCCGGGAGGAGGGCGGGGCCGTAATAACCACTGTCGCCCTCTGACTTAGAGCGGACCGAGAAGCTGCCCATGGGCTCCATTAAAAACGTGGTCAGCGAGCCCATCGAGGGACACGAGGACTACCACATGATGGTGAGTAGCGCGCGTGCCGCGGGACGGGCCGGTGGCGGAGGGGGGCTCGGTGTTCGGCGGCTGCGGGCTCCAGTCCCCCGAGTCGCCTTCGCGTCCTTAGAACCTAACCCGTGGCCTACTCCTTCCCGGCTTTATTTTGCAAACGCCGCCTCCCCCCACCTTCCAGGACCTGGAAGGGGTACAGTTTGTCTCTTCTGCGTCTCTCTTACCTGTAACACTTTATTTGTAGACCGGGAAAATAAATATAAAGAGGAGGATCGGCCTGCGGGTCTTCATTTTAAGTCTGGCCTTGCGTATAAAACAAAAACCATCTCCCAGTAGCCGTGGCGCCACTGTGCGGGTACCGGGGGGGACAGCCGTAGGGTGGCCGAGGCCCCCGGGGCTGTGACCTGGTTTTGCGCGGATTCTGCTCCAAGGAGAGCGGCTTTCCTCTCCGGGACGGAACGTCCAGAGGCCTCCTCCACGCGCCTGCCGAGCAGAGCCACGGGCTTGGGGGTCAGAGGCCCGAGCAGCTTAGGCTGACCCCTTGCGCTTTCCCGGCACTGCTCACAGGCGGCCTTAAAAGCGAAGCTCAGCCTGCTCACTCCGCAGCGGCTGCGGCGGGGACCCCACAGGGGCCTGGGGGCCAGCAGCGCTAGGGGCTGACCTGCGGGTTCCCACACCGAGTTCACGGCAGGGGGAGCTGTGGGCAGGTCCGGAAGTCAGTCGGCGGTGTCTGCTCTGCTGTCCTTCGAGGTTTGTTGCCTCGGGTGCTGCGCCACCACGCTGGGCAGGGCCGCGCAGCACAGGGCCCACTCTCCGGGCTCCTCCCCTGAGGTGGCGACCACCTCGAGGGGGCCTCCTTCCGGGCCCCCCGGGCAGCCGTCCCACCTCTGTTCTCTCCGTGCAGGATTGCAGGTGATTCGTGTTACCTGCTCAGCTGTTTTTTTTCCATTTTAAAAGTCAGATTTTAATATTTTCGGCTGGACGCCTTCACTTCATTTTGAAACATTCGTCTCAGCAGCTGGGCCCGGGAGGGGGTTCCAGATGGGGGGGCCCCGTATCAGGCATCTTGGAAGGAGGGGTGCGGTCGGCTGGTGCCCCGCGTTCAGCTTCGTGCTCGTTTCTCTGTCGAGTGACTGCTGGCGGAGGCAGGTTTTCACCTCTCCTCTTTTTTCTGAACACCATCAAGTAGCACCTTGGCCTTTGCCTTCGTGAAAGTATTTATTTTCCTCTCTGCAGCTGGATTCGCAGTTCACCTCAGAAAGTGGGGGGGCCGCGCTTTTTCATTTTTAGAGCAACATTAATATAGACAAGAATCGAGAGTTACTCTAGTAAACCCATATATCCATCACCAAAAAATGACTATTGCGAAAAAACTCTGTAACTTGTTTTCAATCTTTCATTAAATAAAAGGAAACTGACCAACAGCGAATGTCCCCATGGTCTCCCCTCCCCCGAGTGCCATCGTCACGCTTTACCGCGGGGGCCTCCCGTCTGTCTCCCTCTGCGTTTGCTTTCCCGTCCCCACGGCCACGATACGGTGTCGCTTTGTGTTTTTTCAGTTCCCGTACATGGTTTCATGGTGTGTATGGTTCTGCAAACTTGTCTTTTTTGTTGTTGTTGTTCGACATTATGATCTGTCTGCACTCACTCTAGATCCGGTTCACACCTTTTAAAAGTGAATCCAGCACTCACATGAGTCGGTCACTTTTAGTTTTGCGGTCCCTTACTGGTGGACATGTAGGTTGTTTCCAGGTTTTTATCGTTTCTGACATGCTGCCTTGACCGTTCCTGGCCCTTTGCTCGTGCACGTGTGACAGTTTTCCCAGGGCCGTGGTTCTCAAACTGGGCTCTGGGTCCGCAGTGTGACGTCGCCCCGGGAACTTGTTAGAACCGCAGACTCTTCAGGCCCGCCCCCACTCTGGGGAACCAAGGCCTCGAGGGTCCGGGGCCCACCCGTCTGTTCTGACAAGCCCTCCGGCTGGTTCAGCCGCACGCGTGAGTTCGGGAACCACGGCTTTGGGATCGGCTATGCCTGAACTCTCCCGCCTTCGTATGTGTTATTATTATTTTTGACGGAAGAATGCTCTCCGTGTGCACAGTTGCTCCCCCCACCCCCCGTTTTGGATTAATTCACCCCTCGGCCCTCCCCGTGCGCGCTGTGCCGCCCGCTTGGTCTCCAGCCTCTGAAGTACCGCGTGGTTTTCCTTTCTCCCTTCCAGGCGTTTCAGTTGGGCCCCACGGAAGCCTCTTACTACTGGGTGTACTGGGTCCCCACGCAGTATGTGGACGCAATCAAAGACACTGTGCTGGGCAAGTGGCAGTATTTTTGAAAGCACTTTCGCCTCTGGCCCGGGAGACTGACCCCAAGCCAAGGACATTGCTGGGAGAGGCCTGCAGCAGCCCTGGATTTCAGAGTTCTGGAACTTTGTTCAAAAGCAAAAACCTATATCCAGTCTAAGGTGACGTGGTGACCGAAGCCGGAGGTGATGTACTTTCACCGTTAGCTTAATTTTAACTTAAAATCACCGGTTCCCTCTCTCGCAGTCAGCTTCATACCGTTTTTAAAGTCGACAGCGGAAATCAATAAATCTGGATTCTGAGCATGTTGTGTGGAACACTCTTCAGTGTGTTTGAGAGTAGGCCTGCCAACTTTGTTTAGAAAGGAGTGGTCAGAAGCTTCTCTTGTTTCTTTTTCAATTTTTTAAAAGTGATTTGACTTGAAATATTTCCATAAATCTTTTGGTTGCAAACATTTGGACTGCGTTATGATGCGTCGGGGTGGGTTTTGTTTTTTTTCTTTCCCCTTTTCCTATAAAATTGTATGCAAACTGTCGGGGGCGGGTGGTAAGCCATATTTCTCTGTCCGTTGATTCAGAATGAATTCTTTCCCTTTTTATTTTCTCGCTTCCTAGATTGGAGTTTGTGTTTTAAAAACCCAAAGATGTCAGCTCCTCTTTAGTACCTCATCACCGCTTCCTCGGCCCCGGCCTCCGTCCCGTCGCTGCTGCCGCCACCGCCGCCACTGCTGCTGCTGCCCGTGAACACGCGGCGTAAGCGGAAAGCTGGGGCCAGTCGGGGGCGCTCACGACTGGCCGTGGCCTTGGCCGAGCCGAGGGGGGTGTGGCGGGGACCTCAGTCTAACTACATCTTGCGCTCTGGGCCCCGACCCCCGGGGCATCCGGCTGCTGCTTTGCACAGGTGTCCCCGGGCCCGGGTGCTCTGGAGCCCCAGCTCCCAGGCCGACGGGACGCAGGTTGTCCAGCCCAGATAGCCACAGATCCAGATCCTTCTTTCTCGAGGAGTTTCGGGAAATCCTTAAGCAGTCCAGTGCTTCTTTCAGTCACGCTTCTCCATTGGGTCCTTCCGCTCCTGCGTTACGTGCAAGTGTCCTTGGTCCCCGGTTCGGAGATGCTGCCGGTCTCGAGAGGAAGACAGCTGGCCCAGCGCGTTGGCCAATGCGTGTAAAGATCAAAAGTGGGATAAAGGGCTTTTGTCACTTGCCTGCCCCCTGCTGGTTTTTAGCCCTTATGTTCTCTGTCCCTGTGTGCGTCTGTTGTCTCCCGGGGGCCTGGCTGACCCCGGGACGAGGGGAGGTCTCTTGGTGACCGACCCCCTTCCGTGCTGTTTGCTGTTGCTCTGCCGCTGTCTTCGCCCTTCTCCTCCGGCCGGTGCAGGCCCTCCCCGTAAGGTCTGGCCAGAGCCGGTTCCAAGCTTCACGTTGTGGACTCGAGGCCGTTCCCCCCGTTCTGTGAAATGTGCGAGCATGTGTTCACCTGTGGTGACTGTCCCTCGTGAGCCGGTTGGTGACGACGTGCTGTGCCCTCCCTTCCAAGCTGCAGTTCAGGACCCCGGTCCAGCGGGCAGGCTCTTGCTGTTCACGGTGCGGTCAAGGCGAAGTTCCGTGTCTGGGCAGGAAAAGCCGACTCTTACTTTCTTGGGGGGCGCGGGGGCGCCCGGGAAGCTGTCTGCCTTCCATCCTTGTAGAAGGAGCGGGGACTGGAACTTTGCTGTCCTCAGTGGCCCGCGGTCCCTGGAGCTTCTTCGCTGCTCGTGGCCGCCTCCCTCTGTGGTTGGCAGGCCCGAGGTCACGGAGCAAGCGGAGCGTCGTCTGGGCGCGATTCCTGCCGTTTCCCTGGGCCAGCGTCCTGGTCCTGGAGACTTGTCCTGACAGTGCCACGCGCCCGCTTGTGTCCTCCCGCGGCGGGTGTCTCCGTCCCCAGGCTGGCCGCGCGGGGCTGCTCTCCTCAGACTCCCGCCGGGGCCTCCTCACCTGCCCCCCGGCGCCCCCGTCCCGTCGTCCGCCTGCTCCCTGAGGGCCCAACAGCTTCTCACTCAGGCTGCTGTCGTTCCAAGACAGGACCCAAAGCCTGTGTGAGCCTTTTTATTTTAAGTAAAATGGTGCTTTCTTTCCATACTTGGAGATATTCTGTATAAATAATGTACATGACATTTTTTCGTGGGGGCCTGTTTGAGCATTGCTTTTCTGAGCTCACCAAACCTGCTGGAACAGTCTTGGGTTCCGGCTCCTGACGCTGCGTGGAGACCTTGCTGGAAGCCCTCAGAGAGCAGAGCAGTGGAAGCCCCTGGGACAGGTGTTTGATTTCGAGCCAGGTCTGGATCACAGCAGTATTCGCTGGCTTGTCGCTCGGCCCCGTGGTGGCCTCTTCATCGTTTTCCTTCAGTGCGGAATGTTGCGACTCAGTCTGTGTTAGTGGGAATGAGAGTGCTGCCTCCCCTGCAGTAGCACCCCAGCGCCCGTGACTGTGTGGTCCCTGGTGGGCGCGGCCCTGCTCAGCTTGGTGGTCGCTCTGGTCCTGCTGGAGGAGACGCGCCCGAGCTCTTCGGGATTAGCTGTCGTAGTCGACGACGGGCCTCTTGCAAGTAGCGTCAGTTCTTTGTGAGTGAAGCCCAAGCTGAGGATGCGCGCTCCCGAGGCAGGTGCAGGCGCGGGCAGCCCTGTGCGGCCTCGGGAGGCTCCTGAGCTGCTGTTCTATGTTGCGAGGGCCAAAGAGACTTGCTTGGTCACATCTTTGAAAAGTTGCCATGTTTCAGCCGAGAGGAGCTTGCTTTCTCTGCGTCTCACTGGAGCCAGCCCCATGCCCGGAGGAGCTGTCTTAGGTTCTGGCTCTCGGGCCGCCCGGTCTTCTTCAGGGCTGGGGAGGGAGTGGGGGTGATCTGGCACCGAGGGCTGTGCAGGGCCCCTAGCTTTCCGTCCTGTCCCCGTCCCCAGCCAGATGCCTCTTGCTCTCCTTGCCTCTTCTCACGCCCATTGTCTGGGAAGAGGATGGTCGCTTGGTCTTAAGGCTTTGGGGGAAAGTCACCTCCGGTTAGGACTGGCGCCTGTCTCCTTCTCGGGGCCCGGGGCCCTTGGGCAGGTGCAGGCCGTCAGGGGCCCTCCAGCATGCACGACATCTGGCGACGATGCCTGCCAGGCCGGCTGGTTCCACTGTTGCCTGCGTTTCTGAGAACCTCTCTCTGTTTCGTTCTTCAGAGTTGTGCACAGTTGTCTGCCAGTTTACACCCGAATACCACGTTGCCTGTGCTGTGCGCTCCACTCGGGTGTCTTGTTGTTAAATCAAATGCCTGTTTGGGAGGAGATGAACGTATTTAGTCTATTAGATTTGCGCTGCTGGATTTTTTTTTTTCCCCCAAAGTGTAACCTTGACTAGCTGTCTTATTGTTTATCCTGTAAGATTAGTCTATCAATTAAAGTTTGATAATTAATTGCGTCTCTTTTTCCTTCTAATTCTTCACGTGCCCAACCTGTCCTGGGGGGTTGACTGATGTTTGGAACCGGGGCCGGAGCCGTCTCTGGCCCCCTGGGGTCCCGCGTTACCGTCTTACTTATGTGGCCTGCAAGTGTGTCCGCGCTCGTCCCTGCTGACAGAGCCGATAAAGGGCTTGGATCTGATTTCGCCTGTTAGTCGAGCTGCCGCCCTGGCCGTCAGCCACGTCCCCGTTGGGGTCCCCCTCCCCTGCCTGGCCTGGCCACCGGGGCTTGGAGGTAAGTGGCCGCCCGGCTGGATGGAGCTGCAGCAGAGACCCGGGACCAAAGCAGAATCCCCGACACGCACAGCGACCCAGTTTGTCGGAACTGGTTTCGACCCAGCACCCCCTGTCGGACCCTCTCTTCTTTTCCCTGACTTTATATGTATATATATCTATATACATATTTTTTTATTATAGTGGATTTACAATGTCCTGTCGATCTCTGCTGCACAGCAAGGTGACCCACTCATGCAGACCTTCTGTTTCGCACACTGTCCTGCGTCTGCCTCCGTCACAAGTGACCGGATGCGGCTCCCTGTGCCGGACAGCGGCTCCCAGCGCAGTACTCCGCCTCCGCCGACCCCAAGCCCCGGTCCCGCACCCCTCCCGCTCGGCAGCCATAGGTCTGTGCTCTGTGTCCATGAGTTCGTGTCTGTCTCTTCCCTACTTTTTAAATGCTCCCGAAGCTTCTGGTCTCACTGCCTCTTCCTGCTCCTTTCCGCATTCCCCGTCACCTCATAACCCCGAGGCCACACTTCGATTCTTGGACTGTGGATGTTTAAGCGGCGTCTCTGAGAATACAGCCGATGTTAACACCTTATCCCAACACCGGGACCTCGCCTAAGAAAACTAATTTTTTTTTTTTTTGGTCTTTTTGCCTTTTCTAGGGCTGCACCCGCGGCATATGGAGGTTCCCAGGCTAGGGGTCTAACAGGAGCTGTAGCTGCCGGCCTTCGCCACAGCCACAGCAACGCGGGATCCGAGCCGAGTCTGCAACCTACACCACAGCTCACGGCAACGCCAGATCCTTAACCCACTGAGCGAGGCCAGGGATCGAACCCGCAACGTCATGGTTCCTAGTCGGATCTGTTAACCACTGAGCCACGACGGGAATTCCAGAAAATTAAATAATAGTTATTCAGTAGTAATTAAACTAATCAAACAAATAATTCAGTAGTATCGTACAGACCAAAAATACCTCCAAGAACTGTTCTTGCCAGTCAGTAATCTTTCTGTTTTTGAACTCTTCTCCTCAATCTTGTTGCTTTTTTTCTTCTTTGGCCGTTCTGTGGCATATGGAGTTCCCGGGCTAGGGATCAGATCCAAGCCGCACTTGTAGCCTGCGCCACAGCCTCGGCAGCACTGGACCCTTTCAACCATTGTGCTAGCCCGGGGCTCGAACTTGCGTCCTGGCGCTACAGAGACACTGCCAGTCCCGTTGCACCACAGCGGGAACTCTGGGTCTTGTTTTTTTTTTTTTTTTAATACCCCTTTAACTTCTCTGTTGTCGCTAGTCTTGGATTTTCTCCCTCCTCCCATGTCTTTAATCTTAGTTCTCATTGTGACCTCCCCCCGCCCCACACACACACCCCAGCCCTCTTCCCTCCCGTCTTGTCCTGTTCTACGTCCTGGGGTCCTGGGTTATCGTGGCTTCTGCAGCTGTGGCTCTGGAGGTGTCCGGGGGGATCTGGCGCCCGCAGCAGGCAGAGTCCCCTGGTCCCCTGGTCCCCTGGTCCCCTGGTTGCTCTGGCCTCCCTCCCACGTGAGCCTGAGCCTGGCGGACTGCCCATGTCCAGGACCGAGGCCTCCCGGTTGTGGGTGACAAACCCGGTTCACAGGAAACGCGGGGTCAGACCGAGGCCAGCGCAGACGCCCGAGTAGCGCCAGGCACCCGGCCCTCCGCCTCCCGCTCGGCCTTGTCCTCCGTGGCCCTGGCTTCTGCCAGACCAGCAGCCCCGAGGGGGAGAGAATCGTTTTCTTCCCCAAGGTGTCTGGAGGCGCTGGAGCCGACGGTTGTCCCCGACTTAGCACTCTGACCGCCAGCAACCCACGAACACGATACAGCCGCAGCATCCGAGACACGTGCCGGTGGGTCGGCTCCTGTTCGTGGGGTCCGGGACTTCGAGGTGACCACTCCGGGCTGCAGAGGACGGAGGCCGTGGCAGGACGCCGGCGGGGTGACCTCGTGCCCCGCGCCGGGACCCAGCCTCGGCCAAGGGCGGGCACCTCTCCCGGACCCTCCGTCCGCAGGGGACTTGCTCTAAATACTCTGCCTGCACGTCCTGAGACGTTGGCCCCGTCACGGAGCCCGTCCGTCGCCGGGCGCTGGGTCAGATTCCGTACGTGCGTTCTGCTGTCACCGCTCCACCACGTCCCCCCTGTCAGCCCCACAGTCCATCGGCGGAGACAGCGAAGTGACTCGCGCAAGGCCATCTGCCTGCCGCCGATGGGGCTGCAGTTCAGGACCCGGCACCTGCCTGTGCCCTTGGGTGCCAGCTGCTGCCGAGGACTTAGGACTCGGCTACTTTGCTTGCTTTGCTTTTTTATTTTTCTCTTTCTTTGCTCAGTCACTTTAGCATCTTTAGGGCACTAACTCTATGAGTTATTTTTTAAACTTCGAGCCTGGACATTTATCGCTGGGCTACCTACCGTTTAGGAAATTAAGACAGAAATATGCACTTGACAGAGCTCTTTGGAGCGGCAGGTGAGCCTGGCTCGCTGTCCCGGCCCCGGGCCACCCCTGAATGGAGGAGAATTCGCTCCAGGCTTAGGCGCCGAGGGCACCCCACGAGCACACGGTCAGAACTCCCGTAACAACGGGAAGGAGAGTCCACAGTGCGGGCTTCACAGCAGGAGGCAGCGGGCCCTGCACGGACCTCACAGACGCCCCGGCTCCAGCCCCGCTTTGTTAAGTTCTTGCTCATTATCAGTTGTCTGCTTGGGTGTCCAGCAAATAAACCCAGGACGTCCCAACTGAAATTCTCCTTTCTGATCCTCCTGTTCCCTCAGACGGCAGCTCCGCTGGCCACAGCAGCCTGTTTTTCTGGGCCACACCCGCGGCATATGGAGGTTCCCAGGCTAGGGGTCTAATCAGAGCTACAGCCGCTGACCTACACCACAGCCACAGCAACGCAGGATCCAAGCCACATCTGCGACCTACACCACAGCTCACGGCAATGGCCGGATCCTTAACCCACTGAGTGAGGCCAGGGATCAAACCCGCATCCGCACGGATACCAGTCAGGTTTGTTACCACTGAGCCACGACGGGCAGTTCACCTCTCTCTCCACCTCCCGATCTGCACCTTGCTCTGGGCTGCTAGTAGCCAGCGTGCTCACCCCCTTGGGTCCACCCCGTGCACATCGGCCACCCGCTGCGTCTCCTCTGCAGAAAGTGCCGTCACACCCACTGCTCCTTACCAGAGGGTTGGGCCCCCCTTTGTGACCTGGTCCCGCCCACCGCTTTAAGTGAAGGCCACCCCACCTATGTGTCCACGCTCCAGCCGTGTCCCCGCCGGCGCAGGCCGAGGTCCTGGGTTCTGTCTGTGCAGGGCCTAGAAGCCGCTCGGGCTTCACTGCCGGGGAAGGCCTTTCCCACAGTCGGCTCCCCTCTGCTTCTGCTGAGAATCGGCAGCGGGTGCCTTGATGCTCCCCAGTATTAAGTATGTGTCTCCTGAGAGTCAGGCTGGTCCTGCCAGTACAAATGCTGTTAGTATATCTGAGGTGCTTAACTGCCACCATCTTATCACCCACGTAGAACCCAGTTGTCCTCAAAATGTCTTTTCTTCCCCCAAATCCTTTTCAGGCTTCCCGTTTCCCATGAAGTCATGTGTCCCTCGTCATTGATATTTTTTCTAAGGCTCCAACTTCTGGAAGGCAGCTATGCTCACCACTATACCGCCAACGCAAGGCTCCACCTTCTGGATTTGCTTCCTCATCATCATTTCTAGCAAAACCACCTCAGGGCTAAGAAGCCCTGTGTCGGTCGTGTCAGGAGCACGATGCTTGTCGTGTTCTTCCTGGTGACGCAGCAGTGCAGCATCACACGGATCCGAACCATCGCCTTATCAGGTCGTGAGCTCGCCGAGAGCAGAGGCACCAAGGCCCTGCCTGCGGGAGTGGCCGCTTGGCGGGCACATCCTCGTTTCAGTGGTACATGGCTGTTTGGGAGACACGGAGGCCTGACGTTGCTGAGCTGGGGATGGAGCCAGAAGCAGCCGTACAAGCCTCCAGCCACCCTCAGAGAGGGACCCGCCTCCCGCAGACACACCAGTCCTTTGAGGCACCCATGGGAGACCCTTAACCATCATATGCACACAATCCCAGCTCTGCTAATTCACACGCACTTGGGAACATGCTCATCGGGCCAGTTTGCTGCCTGTGTATAGAGCATCCCAGCAAGTTTTTAGAGCAGATTTTGCTCTTGTTGGAACACCCAGATCCTGAGTAGAGTTATCAATGAATTGTGCCACTGAGTGATTTTTTATTCCCCCTCATTCTGGCTCCTCGGGACTTAGCAGCTCACCAAGCTGCGACTGGGCCATTGCCCTGCAGGTGTGTGGTTATGACACCAGCCGTCGCTTTAATGGCAGCACCGCTGCACCTCATGGTCTTGGGCGACAGACGCAGAGTGTGTAGTTACCGCAGGAGTTAAAACGACAGCCAGAAGGACCTTTACTGCCACCCCCCCCCCGCCATGTTAGCGGATGGTCCATTCCAATCAGAGGAGTCGCAATTTCCGTCGTAGCACAATGGTTAATGAATCCAACTAGGAACCGTGAGGTTGTGGGTTCGATCCCTGGCCTTGCTCAGTGGGTTAAGGATCCGGTGCTGCCGTGAGCTGTGGTGTAGGTCGCAGATGCGGCTTGGATCCTGCATGGCTGTGGCTGTGGCGGAGGCCAGCGGCTACAGCTCCTGTTAGACCCCTAGCCTGGGAACCTCCATATGCCGTTGGTGCAGCTCTAGAAAAAGCAAAAAGACCAAAAAAAAAAAAAAAAACACTTTATAGGTGTTCTTATGGTGCAGCAGAAACAAATCTGACTTGTATCCATGAGGATGCAGGTTATATCCCTGGCCTCGCTCAGTGGGTTGGGGATACAGAGCTGTGGTGTAGGTCACAGATGGGGCTTGGGTCCCGCGTGGCTGTGGCTGTGGTGTAGACCGGCAGGTTTAGCTCTGTTTCGACCCCTAGACTGGGAACCTCCATATGCTGGGGGTGTGTGGCCTTTAAAAATAAAAAAATACTTTATAGACATAAAGAACTGAAGACTAATAAAAATGTTGGCTTTATAGATTTATTTTTAAAGGGCAAAAACACTTAAGACAATTTAAATACAGTCTAAACAGAATTACTCTGTCAAAGTCAGCAACGATGCAGACTGTGTTCTCACTCCCAGACACCTGCCAGCATCTTCTGAGTTTTCTTCAGTAAAGAAAAGGGGTCTGATGAGAGACAAAACAAGTTCAGTGTTTCTCTCTGGTGTCGCTGACTGTACACGATGACCTATGGAGTGCTGAATCCAGGGGAACTCAAGTTACAGACGCTAGTACGTTTAATTTAAATGGTCTGCTCTCAGAGTGCCCGTCGTGGCGCAGCAGAAATGAATGCGACTAGGAACCATGAGGACACAGGTTCAATCCCTGGCTTCTCTGCTCAGTGGGTTAAGGATCTGGCGTTGCTGTGAGCTGTAGTGTAGGTCGCAGGCATGGCTCGGATCCCGCGTCACTGTGGCTGTGGTGTAGGCTGGCGGCTACAGCTCTGATTCGACCCCTAGCCTGGGAACCTCCATATGCTGCAGGTGTGGCCATAAAAAAATGAAATAAAAATAAATAAAAGGTCCACTCGCTTCTACAGCCTAGAGAATAATAGCTAATATCCATTAAGAGGCTTCTTTACATCAAGCATTAAGTGGTTTACAGATACTATTCAACCGTAGCCTCACGAAAGCCCTCGGAAGGCCCTGTCATCACCCCTGCTCTACATCTGGGGAACCTGAGGCTTATAGATGCTAAGGGCCTGCTCGAGACGGCCAGGCTGCCAGGCTGCCGCTGAGTATAAGCTCAGGTGTCCGCCGTGCGTCCACCCTCTTAGGTCTCGCCTGTCGAATTAAGAGCCAGGCCATCGCCGCTTCTCAGACAGCAGGCGGGCAGGCCCCGGGCGCGTAACCAAGGGAGGCAGAGGTCTCTGCTTCGGGGTCACCTCGCTCAGTTTTTTTGTACAAGGCTGCTTTTACAAGGAGGGCTGGCAATCAAGAGAGTCCTGTCCTGGAGCAAACTGCTGTCCAGCCTCTGGAGAAGGAAGACAACCACTAGGGCTGGTGCCGTGGAGCAGTGGACAAGCAGGGGCTGCCTGCATCTATAACCGCTGAAGAGCCGCCAGGTTCTTCCAAGTTTTCCGTCTCTTCCCAAATCTTTCTTTATTGCAGAACCACAGAGAGATCAATTCTACGGGAGAATTCCGTAATCAAACTATTTACCTGGCACGTTATTCATAGACATCCTTCTTATCTGCGATGTAGTCTACGATCTCCTGGGGGCACATTAACTTCTCTGCATCCACGTCAGGGATTTCAAACCCTGAAAGGAAAATTTACAACAGTGAGCAAGTGCAGAAAAAGAAAAGCGTTAAACTGAAAGCCTCCAGCACTTCGGCAACATGCACATCAAAAACTGCCAGCAACCCCGAACCTACGTAAGTTGTGAGCCAGTTATGTTCCATATGTACATACATACATGTATTTTTAGATACAGTTCACACAATAAAATTTCCATTTAAAATGCAAAATTTGGAGTTCCTGTCGTGGCTCAGTGGAAATGAATCTGACTAGTATCCATGAGAATGCAGGTTCGATCCCTGGCCTTGCTCAGTGGGTTAAGGATCCAGCGTTGCCGTGAGCTGTGGTGTAGGTCACAGACACGGCTCGGATCCCAGGTTGCTGTGGCTGTGGTGTAGGCTGGCAGCTGCAGCTCTGATTCTACCCCTAGCCTGGGAACCTCCATATGCCATGGGTGTGGCCCTAAAAAGACCAAAAAAAAGTGCAAAATTCAGTGGTTTTTAGTATATTCACAGGATTGTGCAGCCATCACCATTATCTGATTCTAGAACTTTTTCATTACCCCAAGAAGAAGCCCTGTTCACGTCCTAACCCTGACTGACAGCATCCCTGTCGCTGGCATAACCTCTGGAACCAAGACCTGTTCCTTGGCTTCCGCTCAGGGAGTTCACCCGCTAAGAGCTGTGGAACCATAAAGGTGTCACCTGCACAACCGTCTGTCATAGACAAGGACAACTTGGAGTGTCTGTGGGAGGCGCTGCAGGAAACACACATACATACCTACGCCCTAACCTCAGCACCCCCAGCACTTTTCCAGGCAGAAATCGGCCTAGCTCACGGCTTGGGCGGGGGACACACACAGGGTGCCAGCTGTGCCCTTCACCTTGGAGCCCCACCTCGAGGACCCCAGTCCTGCACTCCCCGGGCCTCCTCCCGTCACTCCGCTGGACCCGCAGCAAATGCCTTCCATGTAAGTGCACCCCCCTAACGTTTACTCCCCGGGGGTCAGCGGGTCGGGTAGGGTGGGGGGTGGGCACTGCCACGTCCGATCCCAGTTCAGACCCCCAGCGTTACTCTGCACTTAATCCGCCCAAATCAAGAACCACCATAACGCAGATCCAAGACTCCGCCTGTGTGTGTTACCAAATTCGTCCTCCATGGCCATGATAATCTCCACTTGGTCCAAACTGTCTAAGCCCAGGTCTTTCATAAAATGGGAATTTACCGAGAGCTGCAAGAAAAGAACACCAGGCACAAAATTCAGTATGCAGAGTACCTGCTTCTCAAGATAAGTGGTACGATGTCACTTAATCATTATATAGAAGAGTTTTTTAAAATATAAGAAGCCCATTTTTAAACATCAAGAGCCAGAACATCATATACTAAACACACACACACTCGGTGTGCTTTGTATGTTAACTTATTCAACCTTCTATACAAAGCTAATAATGGATTCACTTTACGTGTTTCATGAACATCTCTGATCACTGTTCTCAGTGACATCTGAGAGTCTGACCACTAAGACACCGCAGCTTAGAAGCAACATTCTGCTCAAGAACAGCACACAGTGGGAGTTCCCTTGTGGCTCAACAGGTTAAGGACCTGTCATTATCACTGCAACAATGGGCTTGGGCTGCCGTGGTGGCAGAGGTTTGATCGCTGGCCTAGGAACTGCCAGACACCATGGGTGTGGCCAAAATAATTTAAAAAATAAAGTGGGATTCTTGTATTAGTGAGATTCTATGTACTTTTCAAAAAAGCAAGGTGCACGACAGTATTTACAGCATGCTACCACTTGTGTTTCTCAAAAAAGGAGGGAGGCGCCGATCACAGAGTACTATGATATGCACGCACGCGCCTGTGTGTCCGCGCCCTTCCACACGCACCAGAGTCTCTGGAAAGACGTGAAGAAGCTGGCCACTGCCTCCGACGGGGCAGGGCATGCCCGGAGCAGGCAACTTTGTACAGAATGTCCTTGAAAACCCCTTGGACTTTGTACCGTGTGATCAACACTCATTTAAAGAAAAAACATTTAGACCACATGGATTACCTTTTCGGGGTCAATCTTGTCATAGAGTTTCAAGACATAAAGAACGCGGTCCTTGATTCCCTCCAATGTCAAAGGCGGCGCGTCACTATACTGGCGACACAGCTGTGTGACTCCCCCTGGAATCTGCAGAAAGGCAGGAGGCAAGAAATCAGTTTGTGTTTGGAGTTCCCAGTGGGGCTCCGTGGGTTAAGGACCTGATGCTGTCTCTGTGAGGATGTGGGTTTGATCCCCGGTGTAGCCATAAGCTGCCGTGTAGGTTGCAGGTGTGGCTCTGATCCAGCATTGCTGTGGCTGTGCTGTAGGCCGGCAGCTGCAGCTCCAACTCGACCCCTGGTCTGAGAACCTCCACAGGCCGCAGGTATGGCCATGGAAAGAAAAAAAAATTAGTTCTGGTGCTGGAGATTTAAGGGCAAGGTGGTACGTTGACGTGGACTCTGAGGCTGAAGAGGCAGGGCCCGGGGCTGCAGAGTCTCGGGTAAGACAAAATAGCTCTGTCTTCCTGGCAAACGAATGACACAGACAGACCGCGGCCCCAAGGCCATCACCATCACGCGAGTCAGTCTGGTTCCAGAACCAGGAACAGTGCAGCTTGCCCTGCACGACAGCTTTGCCTTCATCTGGATACCGTGCCCCACAGAACTCTTCGGAAATCCTCTGTACTCTGGCTGCCAGACAGTTTAGATTCAGGGCTACCTGGGTCAAGTGTAAGACTTCAAGGCTCTATTTTAGGTCACCACCCTTGTTCTCCACAACTTCTATTTTATAGCGTTATATTTTTATACTCGGGGAAGCTGCCGTAGCTCCGTTTTTGAGGGGAAAAAGTATTCGTTTATAATGAATAACGAGCCGTGGCGTTGGCACAGTGGACAGTTCTGATGGCATGGAACAGAGGTTCAGATGAGATGAGGGAGAGCTGGAGGCAGGGATCTGGCACCGACAGCAACCAAGAGAAGCCAAGAGAGTGGGAGACAGGCCCGGGAGAGCATGCGGTGAGAGGTCGCGGACCTTACAACGTCTAAGGGTTTGGTAGAGGAGTTCCCATCGTGGCTCAGTGGTTAATGAATCCGACTAGGAACCATGAGGTTGCGGGTTCGATCCCTGGCCTTGCTCAGTGGGTTAAGGATCTGGCGTTGCCGTGAGCTGTGGTGTAGGTCACAGACGCGGCTTGGATCCCGTGTGGCTGTGGCGAAGGCCGGCGGCTACAGTGCCTGTTAGACCCCTAGCCTGGGAACCTCCATATGCTGCAGGTGCGGCTCTACATAAAGACAAAAAAAAAAAAAAAGGACTTGGTAGAGGAGGTTCCCAGCGAGGCAGAAGAGACGAACCAAGAGCAAAGAGTGTGGGAAGAGCCGAGGGGAGACAGGGCGGCAGGAATGAGCTGGAAGGTTAACATCCAGCTGCCTGTGTCGGCTGAGGGTATGAACTGGTGTCTTTCTTCCGCATCCACCTCTGCATCCCCCAGGAGCTGGCGGGCAGGAGGCCTGGCACACGGCCCCTCAGTGCGTGTGAACAAGCATGTGCTGACTCTCTGCTTCAGTCCACAAAGGGCAAAGAGCGGCTACATGAGAGCAGCCGTCAAAACTGCTTTGCAAATACAAAGAAAACGGTTCCTCTGCTGTTTGTGTAAACCCGCCAGAGCCAGGGGGACACCTCTGAGCACTGGGCAACTCAAGGCAGGGTCCACGGACCAGCATCAGCAACAGAACTTCTGGAAGCCCACTGGAAACGAAGGCTCTCGGGCCCCTTTCCAGAAGCAATCGATCTATCTTTATCTATATATATGTATACATACTTTTTTTGCTTTTTAGGGCCGCACCTGCGGCATATGGAGGTTCCCAGGCTAGGGGCCGAATTGGAGCTGTAGCCGCCGGCCTTTGCCACAGCCACAGCAACGCGGGATGCGAGCCGCGACTGCGACCTACACCACAGCTCACGGCAACAACAGAATTCTTAATCCACTAAGCGAGGCCAGGGATCAAATCTGCAACCTCGTGGTTCCTAGTCAGATTCATTTCCACTGTGCCACGCTGGGAACTCCCAGAATCCATATTTTTAATACAGGTGATGCGTATGCATAATCAGATTTGAATATCAGTGCTCTAAGAACAAGGATTATCACGTTGCCTCTTAGCCTAACACTGAACTCAGTCTCAGGAACAAAACAGCAACTATACATACTGCTCTTTTAACTCCTAACTTCAAGGTGACACTTTTAACCTTCTGAATGAATCCGTAACACTGTCAGTAAATCTTGATACGGCTGTACAGAAGAAGCACTGGCAACTCTTAGAAACAGATAACCAAACTCCACGTCTAGAGACTTGTCAACTTGACTTTGGGAGACTCTCCTATCATGTGAAAAAAAATTTTTTTTGTTTTTCTGCTTTTTTTAGGGCCACACTTGCAGCATATGGAGGTTCCCAGGCTAGGGGTCTAATCAGAGCTGCAGCTGCCGGCCTACACCACAGCCACAGCAATACGGGATCCGAGCCACATCTGTGACCTACACCACCACTCACGGCAATGCTGGATCCTTAACCCACTGGGCAAGTCCAGGGATCGAACCCTCATGGACACTAGTCGGTCCATTAACCACCGAGTCACACAGGGAGCTCTCGACAATAGCTTTTACTCCTGATGTACTTCAGAATCACCTGGAGGAACTTAAACAGCAAACTTGTCAGGGCCTGGTCCCCGAGGAGTAAGTAGATCGGATGGGGGAGGAGGGAGTCCACAAGGGATATTTTTCTTTCTTGTTTAGGCTGCCCAGCTAATATGAATGTGCAGCTAACGCTGAAAAAAATCTCTGACCTGGAGTTCCCATCATAGCTCAGTCGTTAACGAATCCGACTAGGAACCATGAGGTTGTGGGTTCGATCCCTGGCCTTGCTCAGTGGGTTAAGGATCCGGCGTTGCCGTGAGCTGTGGTGAAGGTTGCCGATGCGGCTCGGATCCCGCGTTGCTGTGGCTGTGGTGCAGGCCGGCAGCTACAGCTCCCGTTAGACCCCTAGCCTGGGAACCTCCACATGCCGCGGGTGCAGCCCTAGATAAGGCAAAAAGAAAAAAAAAATTCTGACCTAAGGAGAGTTGCAGCCTCAAAAAATTTTCATGGGAAAAACAAACAAACAACCTAGATACTACTTGTTTTGTATCTTATGTCCAGGAGACCCCGAAACAGGAAAAAAAGGTGCAACAGGGAGAAATTCGGGCGAGAAATGCTGCGGAGAAAGCTGTAGGCCAGCGTGCCTTCCTCTTCGTACGCTGTCATTAGCTTTTCCCTATAAAGCTGCATCATTATCACCACGACCACCGGCGCCCGGTATTTTGAGTTTATCAAGCCCTGCGCCAGATCGCATTTACACCTCGTCCAAACTCAACAAGGCAGACACGAATGTCTCAACTTCACGGCTCAGACCGAGGCTAAGTGAGCTTAGCGGACTTGCCCGAGGTCCCGTAAGTGGCGGCCAGCATTCGAAGCCGGGACGTGTGGCTGGAAAGGTCTGCGCTCGTGCTCAAAATCACGAGGTGGCCCGGGTCTCGGCAGCAGCGGGACGGAGAGCGAGAAGGGCCCGCCAGCCACCCGCCCCCGCAGCAGCCGCGTCCCCGCTCCCCGGCCCCTCTGCCACCCGCAGAGGGCCCGCCGCCTGACCCCTGCCCAGCCCGACAAAGTCACCGCGACTCACCCGCGCGAACACCCAGGCAGGCTGCAGCGCCCCGGGCCTCGTCTGGGCTCCCGTGGGGAAAACGGTGGTGCTGAGCGGCCGGGCTGCGACCGCCGTGGGGAACCCGGGCAGCGACGCCAAGGCCGCGGGCAGGCGGCGGACACAGGCGCAGAGGACACGAGCCGCCATGGCTACCCCGACCCAGCATGCACTGCGCCGCGCCCTGCGGGCCAGTATCCTCTCGCGCTCGGCGCGCAGGCGACGCCCAGAGCGGCGCAGACTGCAGCCGCCGGCGCTGGCGCCCCCTGGCGGCACCGCGCCCTCGGGGCGGCGTTCCAGCCACGCAGGTCTTCAGGCGAGTGAATGGCTTAGTGCCCGAGCTGAAACTGCTGGAAGTCTTGCTTCCCTAAACACTGACCGCTCAGACAAGAAAAGTACTTTTATTTAGTCTCTGAAAGTTGTGAGGAGTTCCCGTCGTGGCTCAGTGGTTAACAAATCCGACTAGGAACCATGAGGTTGCAGGTTCGATCCCTGGCCTTGCTCAGTGGGTTAAGGATCCGGCGTTGCCGTGAGCTGGGATGTAGGTTGCAGATGTGGCTCGGATCCCGTGTTGCTGTGGCTGTGGTGTAGGCTGGTGGCTACAGCTCCTGTTAGACCCCTAGCCTGGGAACCTCCATATGCCGCAGGTGCTGCCCTAGACAAGGGAAAAAGACAGAAACAAGCTGTGAAATACACTTAAAGTTTTGATGCTGCGATTCTCCCATAGGCATTATAATTATTTAACAGGTCAAAACTCAGTACAAAGATGTGAAAATATGAGTTGATGGCTAAGTGGCAGACAGCTTAAGCGTGCTACTTTGCTCATATTTCTCAGCAGGGAAATCGAAACACAGAGCACAGTGGCTCCAAACTCTGAATATTTATTTCCTGGGTGAACAATCCAATGTCTTCAGTTTAGTTTTTTCTTTTTTTGCGTGCCCCCCCCGCCCCAGCATATGACGTCCCCAGGCTAGGGATCAGATCCCAGCCGCAGTTGCGACCTAAGATCCTTAACCCACTCTGTCGGGTGGGGATCGAATCTGCAGTCCCAGCGCTCCCAAGATGCTGCTGATCTCGCTGGGCCACAGCAGGAACTCCAATGCCTTCAGTTTCATTTCAGTTTCTTTTTACTTTTGCTAAATTCAAGTAAAATAAAATGTAGTTCCTTAAATTAGAATACCTACAGCAGAAATTATATTGTCAATCAACTATACTTCAGTAAGGGGGAGGGGAAGGGAGTGGGATGGACTCAGAGTCTGGGGCTAATAGATGCAAACTATTGCGTTTGGAATAGATAAGCAATGGGATCCTGCTGTATATCACTTGGAACTATATCTAGTCACTTATGATGGAAAAAGAATACACACACACATATATATATACACATACATACATATGTATATGAATGACTGGGTCACTGCTGTACAGCAGAAATTGACAGAATACTGTAAATCAACTTTAATGGAAAGAATTAAAATCTTAAAAAAGTCACACTATACTTCACTAAAACTTAGAATACATACCATGATCCCACTATTGTAATTTCTGTGTTCATTCAAATATCAAGAATCGTGGAGTTCGTGCTGTGCCACAACGGGATCAGCAGCGAGTCTGTGGCGCTGGGAAGCAAGCTCCACCCCAGGCCTGGCCAAGCGGGTTAAGGATCCAGCTTTGCCGCAGCTGTGATGTAGGTTACAACTGCGGCTTGGATCTGATCCCTGGCCTGGGAACTCCATATGCTGCAGGGCAGACAAAAAAGGAAAAAAAAGATCAAGAATTTGTCATGTGCTAGTTGTTGAGGCTACAGCAGCAAGCACGTCAGACTGAGAGTCTATTTTCAGACTTTACATTCTAGTGTAAAGAAACCAACAAAAAAACACGACTCCTCCAAGAAAAACCCTCCAGGAAGCAGTGATGAGTACAGTGAAGCACCAGGCAGGGAGGGGAGGCTGAGGGCCACAGGAGGGTGTTACTGTACAGGGCGGTCCCGGAAGGCCTCTCCTTGGAAGTGAACCTGCTGCTGGTGATGTCAGCTTCCACAGCGGTGCTGGAGGTCAGTCCCCCGCTTGTCCTGCAGCCTGAGTGCATCATTGCCACGTTGCTGCATATTAAGCTACTGCAGGGCAGTTCTATCACCTCTTTGGAAAGGTCAGTGAACAAACAGCCAAGCTTCACCTTGAGTGGCGGCCTTCCGTGTCTGCAGAAAACCCAACGGCACTAAAAAGCCGATCGGAGTCCTAGGATTAGGGCCGTAAGACCTGCTGAAGTCACTAGTGGCACAGCTCTGTGGCAGACCTGTGGGACAGACCGCGGATGGTCTCAGCAGAGGAAGCACTCGGAAAGAGCCTGAGAGCCTTACCAAGTCCGCGCTCAGAACCCTCTCTGCCCACAGCCGCTCTGTATTTCTGGGTCGGACTCGATTCTTTTGGTCAAACATAGTAACACACTTATCTAAATGACGTATGTCGGGAGTTACTTTACCCTTCAGCGAACACACACAGAAACAACGTCACCCTGCGTGGGCTGGAGGGTCAGAGGTTCGCCATTAGGGCTGAGACGGAGTCCTCGACGGCTGGGGAAGATTTAAGATTAGCGGTGCTTTTCAGTTGCACTCCTGACAAGAATGGATAAGCACAAACCATGTTGGCCTTCAGAACACGTCTGCACACGGGCCCAGCAGTTCATCCTTCTTTCCTTCCAGCACATTTGCACAATCTTTTTTTAGGGTCACACCCCACAGCATATGGAAGTCCCCAGGCTAAGGGCTGCGGCAACGCCAGATCCTTGACCCACGGATCGAGGCCAGGGATCAAACCGGCATCCTCATGGATACTAGTCGGGTTCGTAACCCGCTGAGTCACGATGGGAACTCCAGATCGAAAGCGCCTCTGTGACCTAGGCTGCAGCTGGCAGCAGTGCCGGCTCCTTAACCTACTGAGGCCAGGGACTGATCCCGCATGTCAGGTCCTCAAGCTGCTGAGCCACAACAGGAACTCCTAATGAGTCTTTTTTTTTTGTCTTTTTGCCTTATCTAGGGCCGCACCCGCGGCATATGGAGGTTCCCAGGCTAGGGGTCTAATTGGAGCTGTAGCGCTGGCCTACACCACAGCCACAGCCACAGCAACGCGGGATCCGAGTCGCGTCTGCAGCCTTCACCACAGCCCACGGCCAACGCTGGATCCTTAACCAACTGAGCGAGGCCAGGGATCGAACCCACAGCCTCATGGTTCCTGGTCGGATTCGTTAACCACTGAGCCACGACGGGAACTCCACTAATAAGTCATTTTTAAGAGATTAGTGCATTAGCTACCTTACACGGATCGTGAATACATACTCTCAATATACTCAAGAAAGTTACCCAAATAAATTGTCGACTAGTTTCCAATAATACTGCCAGATTGGGACTTTAAAACTCGTGGCCTCTCAAATCACTTAGATAAAGGTGAAGACGATGGACTCAGCAGGGTTGTGTGCTGACTCAGAGTGACCCTAGTGACAATGCAGGCACCGGTGCCAAGGATGCTCATGAGAACGGAAAAGAACAATGGCATTTCTAAATTAGCATTTTAATAGGTTTTATATTACTTTTTGTAGGTATGTGAAAATAAAAGTATTACAAATAACATAAAGAGCATATTGCATGCTAGTATACCAAGTTTACTAAAATTCGGGTTTTTTTTTTGGTCTTTTTAGGGCTGCACCCATGGCAGGCATATGGAGGTTCCCAGGGAATCGGAGCTGTAGCCGCCGGCCTATGCCGCAGCCACAGCAACGCCAGATCTGAGCTGTGTCTGTGACCTACACTGCAGCTCACGGCAAAGCTGGATCCTTAACCCACCGAACAAGGCCAGGTATTGAACCCACGTTCTCATGGATACTAGTCAGATTCGTTCCCAATGAGCCACAAAGAGAACTCCTGAAATTTATTCTTACTATGCAAACACTGCTGACAAAATATTCTAGTTGTAAAATGATTAGTTGTTTCTGAAAATGATCTTTTTTTTTGTCTTTTTGCCTTATCTAGGGCCACACCCGCAGCATATGGAGGGTCCCAGGCTAGGGGTCCAACAGGAGCTGTAGCCACCGGCCTTTGCCACAGTCACAGCAACGCGGGATCCGAGCCGCGTCTACAAACTACACTGCAGCTCATAGCAACGCTGGATCCTTAACCCACTAAACAAGGCCAGGAATCGAAACTGCAACCTCATGGTTCCTAGTCGGATTCGTTAACCACTGAGCCACGACGGGAACTCCTGAAAATGATCTTTACAGGGTAGGAAAAACTATGCCAAGCAGAATGTATCAAAATAAATATTTATTAACATCTGAAGCTTTATATACACTTTTAAAAGCAAATGTGCAAATGTGAACGGATTTACAAAAATCAACCGACAGTGCCTTTCCCTCCAAGTATAAACAAACATTCCAGATCAGCAGCGCCCCTTGCATTGGTATAACAAGCACGTCTAAAGGAATACAAGAAATTATTTTAAACACCTTTCAGATAGTCTCCTTTGCAATATAACTCCAAAGAGTAAGAGGGCAAGCATATCCCGAATGCTGTACTGCCACCCTGCCCTAACTCATGAGCAGCGGTACACAAATATATTTCCATCTTTTTGTCCGGCCAGCAAATGAGAATCTGTACCTGACCACTTAACGAAAGACCAGTGTTGCTCAGAGATGGGAGGAAGGAGAGCTGTGCAGTGACCTAGGATTAAGTCCCAAACGGCAATGCTTCCGGAAGTCAGTACTGCTGCTGCGAAATGATCTTTCACGTCGCCTTCCAGGAACCTGACGTTAGGCAGAGAGGAGACAACTCGAGTCATGTATCAAAACAAACCAACAAAAAACTGAAACAGGCCAAAACCATGCTCCCCAAAGAGACGAGAACAAAAATACTTGGACATCTGACGCTACATTTGCAACCCTGGGACCACTGGCTATAATCGCATACAATCGCATACCAGCCCCGCCTGGCTCTCTCAGAGGCACTTTTGCAGCCCCTGCACGCAGCTCACGGGGCCCGCCTGCCTCTTCCTTGGCAGAGCTCAGTCTCCTCCAGCGTCTTCGCTCTCCTTGGGGGCATCTAACCCCGGACCTCAGCCTGGCCAGGCTTTGGCCATCATCCAGGCCTGTCGCCTCCAGAGGTCAAGTCACACCTAGTCAGTGCACACACACACACACACACACACACACTCTGCTGCCTCCCTATCGTATCCCCTTTTTATCTGCACAGCGCTTCTCACTATGTGAGATTATCCTATTTCCTGATTGTCTGACAGCTTGTCTGTCCTGCAAAATGAAAACATCATAAAAACAGAAATCTGGGAGTTCCTGTCGTGGTGCAGCGGAAATGAATCTGACTAGTATCCATGAGGTTGCGGGTTCGATCCCTGGCCTTGCTAAGTGGGTTAAGGATCCAGCGTTGCCATGAGCTGTGATGTAGGTCGCAGGCGTGGCTCAGATACTATGTGGCTGTGGCTGTGGTGTAGGCCTGTGGCTGTAGCTCCGATTTGACCCCTAGGCTGGGAACCTCCACATGCCGCGGGTATGTATGGCTCTAAAAAGACAAAAAATAAAACAAAACAACAGAAATCCGGCTGTCTTTTTTTCCTTCTTTTTTAGCCACCCTCAGAGCTACCAAACTTCATACTTCATCCTGCTTCTTAACACTCTTTACCACGATCTGTATTATTTCACGTTTCCATTCATGTCAGTCACACAAAAAGGTCTGGCTTCCATATTTGCGTAAGTGCCTTTCAAGCTGTCCGCCCGCCCAAAGGCAGCTGTGCACTTGCCTTCCAGCCTGCCCCCGAGGAAGGCAGTAGAGCGTCACGCCCACGCTCAGGGCCGTCTTCGGGTTAATCGCAAGCAGCTGGAACACGGGGCTGCCAGACGGCGCGCCCTCTCTGGCACAGGGATGACTCAGAACCACAAACAGGAGCCCCTGGTTTAGGAGAACAATCAGTTACCAAGGAAACCAAGAGTGTGTCAGGATAAAGAAAGTGCTGGCAGGAGTGCCCCACGGTGGCGGAGCGGAAACTAATCCGACTGGCTCCGATTCAACCCCTAGCCAGGGAACCTCAATATGCTGCAGGTACAGCCCTAAAAAAAAAAATAGGCCAGATTGGAGAGTTCCCACTGTGGTGTAGTGGGTTAAGAACTTGGTGTTGTGGAGGGTCTGTGTGGCTCAGTGGGTTAAGAATATGATTGGTATCCATGAGGATGTGGATTCGATCCGTGGCCTCGCTCGTGGGTTAAGGATCTGGCATTGCCACGAGCTGTGGAACAGGCCTGCAGCTGAGACTCCATTTCTGCACTTAACCTGGGAACTTCTGTATGCTGCAGGTGTGGCCCAAAAAAGAAAAGAAAAAAGAATTTGGTGGTGTGGCTTCTGGGGGCATGGGTTTGATCCCCGGCACAGCTTGATGGGTTAAGGATCCAGTGGTGCTTCAGCTGTGGCATAGCTCATAACTGTGGCTTGGACTTGTCCCCCAGCCTAGGAACTTCCATATGGCACGGGTGCAGTTGAAAGAGAAGAAAAGAAAAAATGGACTGTAAGCTAAATCTATTAGTACAATGGCTAAGAAGCTGTGTTTGTTTCTATATGGGGACATTAAAGCCTAAGATAAAAACATGTCCGAGTTCCCACCGTGGCGCAGCCTAAACGAATCCAACCAGTATCCACAAGGATGCGGGTTTGATCCCTGGCCTTGTTCAGTGGGTTAAGGATCTGGTGTTGCCATGAGCTGTGGTACAGGTCGCAGATGCGGCTTGGATCCTGTATTGTGGTGGTGTAGGCTGGCAGCTGTAGTTCTGATTCGACCCCTAGCCTGAGAACTTCCATATGCCACAAGTGCAGCCCTAAAAAGCAAAAAATAAGAAAGAGAGGAAGGAAGGAAACATGTCCAGGACCATTTAATCACCCTTCCTAAGGGTGTTCATTCACATCATACACCGTGTAGGGCACTGTGTTTGCGAGTCAGGGCTGATAACAGGCTCACTATTTCCAGGTACAAGTTCATAACTAGAAATAAATATATATGTCCTTAAGTCATATGACTAGAAATTTTACCCAAACATATTTTCACTCACACATTTCAAGAAAAAACAAACACTGTTATTCAATTTTGAAAAAAAAACCGGCACCAGGGAGGGTCAGTGGATTACAGCTCACTAAACTACTGCTCTCACCCGGCGAGACCGACAGTAACCCACAAGGCAGACACAAAGTGGCCCCGGCAGATCATTACTCACCATTTCAGAATAAGCTCTGTGACAGACTGAAGCTTGGTAGGAGTCACCAATGTGCATCTTTTTCAGGAGCTGACCAGTTCTTATGTTCCTTGGACACCAAAAATAAATAAGCTTGTAACACTCTTCCAAGAAGCGGGTTTTCACATAATCCTCCCTTACCTATCACAGCGCCTTCGGGAGGCAGCAAAGGGAAAAACTCAGGGACCGAGCACTTCACTTCTGTTTAATCACAGATTTACCTAAAAACATGCCTACAGCTTATTTATTTATTTAGATCATGGCTGAGGTATGCAGAAGTTCCCGGGCCAGGGATCGAACGTGCGCCACGGCAGTGACTGGAGCCACAGCAGTGAGGACGTCGGGTCCCGATACGAGGCCACAGGGAACTCCCAGAACTACAGCTTCACGTTGCCAGTAGAGCAACTCGGTGGCTTAGCTGTAGGGCGACTCCGCTCTGCCACGGGGGGTACATCTCTCCGCCGGCTGTAAGGAGACCGTCCCTTATCTCATTTTCCTTGAACTGAAATCGGGCCCACGGCATCACTTTATATTCTGTTTTGCCACACGTCTTGTCATGCCTGAATTTCCCGTGGAAGGCAATGGCCGGGAACCCGAATGTGGAAAGGTGAGCGACTACCCCTAACACAGACTTACAACTGTCTCTCTACAGTACATGTTCACACCAGGGCTGGACCAGGATAACTGAGACAAGGGAAGACTGAGATGGGATAAACCAGACCCTTAACCCACTGAGCAAGGCCAGGGATCAAACCCGCAACCTCATGGTTCCTAGTGGGATTCGTTAACCACTGAGCCACAACGGGGGACTCCCAGAAAAGACAATTTTTATAAAGAATACAGTCTTCAAATAAGACTTATGGGCAGAAACCCGGAGGAAAGTGCCAGAAGGAGAAACCTGCTCCTCTAGACAGCGGGACACCTGAAAACAGGGTCCTCCGGCAGATTACGTCATGGTCAAATTCCAGAGGCTCCCAGCTGGGGAGGGAACGTGCTTTCATTCTTAAGTTTATTCCCAGAGGGTCAGAGTTGGACAATTCGGAATAGGTAGGCAGCAGTGACGCTAATGTCACTTTGCTTCACCAAGACCCGTTGTGGCCCCAAGGGAACAGCTGATGGAAAAGGCTTTGGAGATAAAGAAGCAATCTATTTTCCGACTACAAATTCACCGTGCAAGCTGGAAGTGGCCAGGCGTGGTTCTCTCCTGTCTTCAGGAAAGAGAGGGGCCTGGGGACTCAACTCAACAACCCTGTGAAACCGGAAGAACAGCCTTACGTTACAGATGAGGAAACTGAGGCCCTCGGAGGAAAGCTCACCAGATAACAATGCTGTTCATTACGGTGGCACCAAGCAGCGCTTCCGGCACCCCCTGAATCTCAGCAAAAGTTAGGAGAGTCTCCGCAGGGGGCATCAAAAGCTGTCTGTCTCTGCTTCTGCATTAAAGACAGTATTAGAAGTCAGCATTTGCACCAAAGCATTTTCCAAGCAGTCCTTCTACGCAACTGCTATTACGGACCTACGCATAATAAACACTAAGCTAGGGCCAGAAAAAAAATCCCATCCAGCATCCAGCTGCCAACTGAAGCGATGGAAACCAAGCTTCCGTTTGGCGCACGATCTTGATGAATTTTTCATACTCCAGGGCCAGAGAGATGTCAAAGGGGGCGGAAGAAAGAGCAAGCTGCGCCTGCTGAGCCTCTCTGCTCCACTGCCCTCTTCCAGGCCACGTCTGGCTCCACTTCCCTAAACTGCTTCTGGTCACAGCCCAGTGCTGAGGCAGACCCCGCTGTCACGCGCCCACAGCACAGAACTCAAGATGCCGCTGACCCAACGTTCTCTAAAACCCTGTGTGTGATAAGGTCATTCTTTACGTGATAGTTAAAATCAACTGGCGCCCTGCTTACCCTCCATCTTCGGCAAATGTCACGATTTCTACTTGCTGATCACAAAGGGTCCCCCTGCTACTGACCAGCCTCCTGTTCGTCAGGCCAAGCACAGCTTTTATGTTTCCAGAGCTCAGGAGCACCTGCTTTTCGCTCTTACCATCAGAGGAACAGAGCAGTGCCCTAAACCAGGTATGAGGAAAATGGGGAGAAGTCAGGAGTAAGCCTTTACTAAAAGCCTAGAGTCAAACTTTAAAAGGAAAACTCCAGTCAGGGATGTCATTCCGTTGATAGTTTTGCCTGTTTTTTAAACAAATCTCTCTCTGTACCCAAATTTATTGTTATTTATGACATCTATTTTTTGGCTGCACCTGCGGCATATGGAAGTTCCCAGGCCACAGCAGGGACCCAGACCACTGCAGTGACAGTGCTGGGTCCTTAACTCGCTTCACTACAAGGAAACTTCTGGACCTGAATTTAGAGTCTTTCAAGACTCAAGCCGAGGTTATAACTTGTGCTCAAATAAAGCTGACAAAGATTAAGGGGAAAAAAAAAAAACAAAACTTGAGATTTACACACCTGATCTCTCTGATCTCCAAATTTCCCAAAGCCACACACACAAGATTACAAACATCAGGCACTAGTACAATCTGTAATACCGGAACCTAAATCAGACAAAGCAGCCAAAAATTACATTCTGTTGTTTCATCTTTAATCTAAATTTCCCCAAACTTGTCACATTCCGTTCTAGCATTGCTGTATTAGAATAGTTTGCAACATTTAAACAAATGTGAAAATATTCAGCAAACACTCTCTTTTGGGGGGGAGGGCACGCCCAGAGCATGTGGGAGTTCCCGGGCCAGGGACTGAACCTGTGCCACATTGGTGGCCTAAGCCACTGCAGTGACAACACCGGATCCTTAACCTGTTGCACCACAAGAGAACTCCAAACCCCTCTTTTTAGAAACTGGAAATCCAAATAAGCCACATGCATACTAGTGTTTATTGCAGCATTTCTTTAACCCATTCTATGCTTCTACCAATGGGAGAATAAATAAATTCTGGCATGTGGACAAATGGAATAATATGCAGCCATTTAAAATAAGTTTATTCACTGAACAAATATTTATTGAGCAGCATCTGCAAAGCACGGTGCTAGAAGCTGCGGGTGTGCTGGAGGACAGAAATGAGGTCTGCTAAGACGCAGATCTTCAAGAAAAAAATAAAAAAGGAAACTGAGGTGATGGACATGTTGACTAACTTGATTATAGGAATCTGTTCACAACGCGTTTACAATTTCAGCAACCATACCTCAATAAAGCCTGGAAAAATAAAATTCAAAAACAAACAAATAAGTATGAAGCATATGTAGAAACCAAGAAACATGTTTATATGGTAAGAAAAGGCAGTCTTAAAAAGTTTAATAAGGAGTCCCATTGTGGCTCAGCAGAAACGAATCTGAATAGCATCCATGAGGATGCAGGTTTGACCCCTGGCTTCACTCAGTGGGTTAAGGATCCGGCGTTGCCGTGAGGTGTGGTGTAGGTTGCAGATGAGGCTCAGATCTGGTGTTGCTGTGGCTGTGGTGTAGGCCAGCGGCTACAGCTCTGATTCGACCCCTAGCCTGGGAACCTCCATATGCTGTGGGTGCGGCCCTAAAAAGACCAGGGAAAAAAAGAAGTTTAATAAGCACACTACGATTGCACGTGTAAGTTATGTATGAAGGTAGATAAGGACAGAAGAAAGTACAACTAGAAAAAAGCAGAGATAACATTTGGATGAGAAGTAAGGAGTAGAGGGATCAGCAAGTTTAGCAGTCAGAATAGACGTGAAATTCTAAGCTCCTCCTGCAGCTCTAGTGTAAAAATTCACCTCTGGATAAACATACGATACAGCAAATAAAGCACTGATGCTAACTGCAGAGTCAAGACACTGGGTGCGTGGTACCACTTTTCTGGATGTTTGAAAGTTTCCAAAAATGATGGGGAAAGAAAACCTCATCTCTGCTGTCTCGTAGAGCTGTGGATCCCGTATTGTGGGGAGCTGCCATCTAAATTATCGAGCAAATGACCGCAAAGCTCTCCTTTAGCTCTAGCAGTCTGACTTACCTCTGTGAAGTGCCAGGAATAAACTTTTTCCCACTGCCACGTTTCCAGAGGTTTCCACAGAGAAACCATGTATTCACAGGCAGTTACGATACAAGGCTCTTTGAACCCAGCTATTTCCCACCACATGGTGCTCACATCCACAGAGCAGGAACCTGAAGGATTCTGGCACAGAATGGCAACAGCAGTTATGTTAAAGGGATATTTGGAGGTTGTTCTATAAAAAGAATAAATATGAAAAGCGATGGATTATAAGGATAAGATGAAATACCAAGTAAATTCAATTAAAGTTTTTATGCAGGTCAAAAGAAAAAGCTTTCTGGCAACAAAAACTGCTCATACACACTGACAATGGAAGCTTTAAAACCATGCAGCTCCAGAATGCATAGATTCAGCTCTAGCCACAAAAACAGCCCTTAAGAACTAGAGGAGTTCCCGCTGCAGTGGAGTGAGTCAAGGATGCAGCTGCAGTGGCTTGGGTCACTGTGGTTCAATCCCCAGCCTGGGGCAGTGGATTATGGATCTGGTGTTGCCGCAGCTGTGGAGGTCACAGCTGCAGCTCAGATTCAGTCCCTGGCCTAGGAACTTCCATGTGCCCTGGGTACAGCCAAAAAAGGGGGAAAAAAAAAAGAACTGGAACATTAGTTCCAGAAGAATCTATGGAAATGAAACATTCTGATGAAGCATCCACGGATTGAACAGGAAATAAAACTGAAACAACGCACTATTTCCCTTTTTTTTTTCTTTGCCGTGCCCAAGGCACATGGAAGTTCCTGAGCCAGGGACTGAACCCTTGTCACAGCTGTAAGCAGAGCTACAGAAGTGACAACACCGGATCCTTAACCCAGGGATCCACAATAGTATCCAAATACTATTTCTCTTTCTTTCCTCCCTTCCTCCCCCCTCCCTCCCTTTGGTCTTTTTAGGGCCGCACCAGTGGCATATGGAGGTTCCCAGGCTAGGGTTCAAATCGGAGCTGAAGCTGCCGGCCTATACCACAGCCTTAGCAACGCAAGATATGAGCCATGTCTGTGACCTACACCACAGCTCATGGCAACTCTGGACCCTTACCCTACTGAGTGAGGCCAGGGATTGAACCCACGTCCTCATGGATGCTAGCCAGGTTCGTTAACTGCTGAGCCACAGTGGGAACTCCCCAAATACTATTTCTAAACAAACAACAAAGGGAGCACTGTGTATCTAAACATGCAGAATGTGGCAGCCAAAGCGGTGTTTCCCCCAAATTATACTTATAAAGTATCCATCAAAAATTAGTACCAAAAAAAATTAAGTAAGCAAGCAGCTCAAAAAATTAGTAGAACAATGAAATAAGCCCAGTGAAAAGTAGAAAGAAGGAATTATTATGGATTAAAAAAAGGGGGAAAAAAAGGAATTCCCATTGTGGCTCAGTGGTTAATGAATCCGACTAGGAACCATGAGGTTGCGGGTTTGATCCCTGGCATCGCTAAGTGGGTTAAGGATCCCGCGTTGCTGTGAGCTGTGGTGTAGGTTGCAGACGTGGTTTGGATCACACATTGCTGTGGTGTAGGCCAGCGGCTACAGCTCCTGTTAGACCCCTAGTCTGGGAACCTCCATACACCACGAGTGTGGCCCTAGAAAAGGCAAAAAGACAGAAATAAAGAAATAGGAAATAAAAAAATTCAATTCACAATCAACACAACCAAAAACCAGTTTTTTTTGAAGACCTACAGAAGGAACAAATCTCAAGTCTGATGTAGGAAAAAAAAAATACTTTCAGAAACGGGGTGAGGAGAGAAGGGTTTACCTCTATATACACAGACCAAAAAACTATAAGAATAAGTAACTCTTTACCTACAAATTTGAAAATACCAATGAAATCGTTGAATACTTAAGAAACTAAGTTATTAAAACTGATTCAAGAAAATTGATGCCTGTCGTTGCTCAGTAGTAATGAACCTGACTAGTATCCATGAGGACGTGAGTTTGATCCCTGGCTTCACTCAGTGGGTTAAGGATCCGGTGTTGTCGTGACTGTGGCATAGGCCCCAGCTGCAGCTCCAATTTGACCCATAGCCTGGGAACCTCCACATGCCACGGGTGTGACCCTAAAAAGACAAAAAAAAAAAAAAAAAAGAAGAGCTATGAGGGGGAGTTTCTGTCGTGGCTCAGCAGTAGCAAACCTGACTAGGAACCAGGAGGACACGGGTTCGATCCCTGGCCTCACTCTGGGAGTTAAGGATCTGGCGTTGCCCTGAGCTATGGTGTAGATCGCAGACACGGCTTGGATCTGGTGTTGGCTGTGGCTGTGGCATAGGCTGGCAGCTGTAGCTCCAATTGGGCCCCTAGCCTGGGAACCTCCATATGCTGTGGGTGCGGCCCTAAAAAGCAAATAAATAAATAAAGTTCTTTCTTCTACAGCAGGTGCTCTCGACTGAGGGTGATTTCACAAACCTCCCCCGGGGGACAGCTTGCAGTACCTGGGGACACTGCTGGTTATCACAGCTGCGGAGGGGGTGTTACCTGTTGAGATTAGGGCTCTTGTTAAGTATCTGACAAAGCACAGGCCAGTCCCCTACAGAGAATTATCCAGCCCCAAACGCCAACAGTACTGAGAATGAACAACCTGGCTCTACCATCCTACTTCGAGCACAGGTTAAGCACGGGGCGTTTCCTGGTGGCTGAGTGACTAGGGCTCCACGCGTTCACCCCTGCGGCTTGGGTTCGATCCCTGGTCTGGGAACTGGGATCTCCTATCAAGTGGCTGTACACTGGAGCCAAACAAACAAACGAAAAGATTAATGAGGACACAGGTCCAATCCAACGCCAAAATAGCATTAACAGGATATTATAGTTATGTTTCTCAGAGCCGTGTTTATACTACGTAGCATGTGAAAACCAACCAGCCACTACGCCATAATCTAGGCCCGCTACTTCTTTTCTCATAAATCTCCCTAAGTAATTCTTTTTTTTTTTTTTTTTGCCTTTTGTCATTTTTGGGCCGCACCCGCGGCATGTGGAAGTTCCCAGGCTAGGGGTCTAATCGGAGCTGTAGCCACTGGCCTACGCCGCAGCCACAGCAACGCAGGATCCGAGCCACGTCTCCGACCTACACCACAGCCACGGCAATGCCGGATCCTTAACCCACTGAGCAACGCCAGGGATCGAATCTGCAACCTCATGGTTCCTAGTCGGATTCGTTAACCACTGCACCACGACGGGAACTCCTCCCTAAGTAATTCTTGCAAAAATGTTACATCACTTGGGTAGGCAAGTCATGAATGACCGACTCTGTCAAAACGCCCGATTTATTTATTTTATTTATTGGCCACACCCACAGCATGCTGAAATATCCAGGTCAGGGATTGAACCAGTGACACAGCAGTGACAACGCAGAATCCTTGACCTGCTGAGCCACCAAGGAACTTCCCTCAAATTTATTTATATTTATTTCAGCCACACCCATGGGATATGGAAGTTCCTGGACCAGGGGTGAAATCCATGCTGACGCTGCAACCTATGCCACAGCTGCAGCACCGGATTCTTAACCCATTGTGCCAGGCTGGGGATCAAACCCACGCTGCCGCAGACAACGCTGCCGGATCATTAATGCACTACGACACAGTGGGTTAAGGATCAGGCCTGTCACTGCAGCGGCTTCGGTTTCCGCAGTTCCGAGGACCCAGTCCCTGTCCTGGGAACTTTTTCATGCCGTGGGAGAGGCCAAAAAAAAAAAGAAAAGAAAAAAAAATTTAGATATGAAGTTGAGTTATTTAAGTTGTTCTTGGCAATAACTTTACATAAAACTTCTTCAGAAGGTCTCAAAATATATACACAGGTAAATATTAGGCCTATGCCAGAGCCACAGCAACTCGGGATCTGCGCCACATCTTTGACCTACACAGCAGCTTGTGGCAACACTGAATCCTTAACCCACTGAGGGAGGTCAGGGACTAATCCCACATCCTCATGGATCCCGGTCGGATTCTTAACCCGCTGAGTCACAATGGGAACTCCTATAGGTTTTTTTTAAAAAATCGAATTCTTATGAATTTCCTAGCAATTCATTACACTTTTCACATATAAGACACAAGACATATTCTAATTGAATAGTTTTCTGACCTTTAACTTTGAAACCAATTGTAGGGTACCTGGGTTTAAGCTATCACCAGCAGGAACATCTGTTATTTCAGTCTGTGGAAACAAAAAGTCACACCATTAATTTATACTTCATAAATTCATCACCACTCACTCGTCAAAATGTCTACTTCCTGTTTTATTTTCTTAGGTAACCAAATACAACTGCTTCATTGATAACGAAGAGAATAGGATTCCCCTATATTAAAACATATATTTATTTATTTATTTATTTATTTATTCATCTATTTATTTTTTCAGGGCCACACTCTCAGCAGATGGAAGTTCCCAGGCTAGGGGTCGAATCAGAGCTGTAGCCAGTGGCCTATACCACAACCACAGCAACATGGGATCCGAGCTGTGTTGGCAACCTATGCTCATGGCTATGCTGGACCCTTAACCCACTGAGCAAGTCCTTGTCCTCATTGAAACTAGTTGGGTTTGATACCACTGAGCCACAACAGGAAATTCAAAATATGTATATTTTTAATTAACCCTAATTTCTCATAATAGGCAAGACCTGGCAACAACCTAAATGTCCACTGACAGAAGAAGAGATTAAGATATGGAACATGTACATAATGGAATACTAATCAGCCACAAAAAAGAACAAAATAATGTCATTTGCAGCAACATGGATGGAACTAGAGATTCTCATACTAAGCGAAGTGAGTCAGAGGAGAAAGTCAAATACCATATGACATCACTTGCATGTGGAATCTAAAATATGGCACAAATGAACCAAAGAGTATATAAACACATTCATGGACATGGAGAACAGACTTGCAGTTGACAAGGGGGAGGGTTCAGAGGGGGATGGACTGGGAGTCTGGGGTTAACAGATGCAAACCACTGCATTTGCAGTGGATAAGCAATGAGGTCCTGCTGTAAAGCACAGGGAACTATATCCAATCAATTGTGATGGAAAACAATTCAAGGTATTATGAGAAAAAGAATGCAGATCTATAACTGGGTCACTTTGCTGTACAGCACAAATTGACAGAATGCTGTAAATCAACTATAATAAAAAAATTAAAAAAAAAACAAAAAGAAAGAACCCCTCCCCCCCAATTTCCCCAGAATGAACTTAATGTTTACAGTGAGGTCATATCAAAGAAATATGCTAAAACATTCTTAAACACGGGGGAACTGACGTATAAGGCAGTCATGCTGTCCGTATTCACCAAGACAACTTCACTCCTTTGGAGAAAATTTCACCAAGGAAGCGGACGGTACCTGTTTGATGGAAGGTTTCCAGGATTCCTGGCCTGTATGTACAAGGAGCCAATTTTCTTTGTAGTTGAATGGCTTGGTGGGCAGAGGAGCTGCTTGGGGACCGGAATCACGGTCACAGGAAGGCTCTCCTTCCTTTCCGGCGGCACGCAGGCTTCTGTCTAATTTCGCCGGGCTGGTCCAGCCTTCACATTGCTTATGACCACTAGCGAGGCTGGCTGCGGCTTGGAGGTGAGAAGGCTGGGGTGTAGAGCAAGTCTGTCCAGCGACCACTGCCAGAGCCTTTTCCCCGGAGGCTGGGGTGCTGCCCAAGACGGGGAAGGTGGGTGAGCACACGCCTGCTGTCGCCCTGTCACTATCGTCAGGTGCAAGTGTATTTACAGGAGTCAAAAGCAAAATGGAGGAAGAGAGGCCCTTCTCCCGAGGCCGGCTGCCTGGCTCTGGGGTTTTAGGATGTGCTTTTCCTGGTCCGATCAGCATTTCCTCCTCCAAGTCCTCCTTTTCTGTATCCATTTGTTTAGGAATTAGTTCCTCTACAACGATACAATTTCCTCCTTTAAGATGTCCTTCTCCACACATTTTTGATCCAAAAGGCTCGATCAACTTCTCTGAGCAGGACTTCAGTTTTTCAAGCTTAAGAGGCCCAAAGTCTTCATCAGGTAATTGAAAGTCCATGATTTTGAGGAAAGATGACAGCTGCTTTAAACTGAGCATTTCGTTCTTATGAAATGGGGTACAGAAAGCATCATCCGCCAAAGACAAAAAAGCATAACTACTGTAAGAAAAGGGCTCCTCTTTTTGACCACGACCTTCCTTCCCTAAAAGAAAAGGCAATGACAATACCCAACAGGAGACATTAATAAGCAACAAAGAGTGAGCTTCTAATGCCGTGCAGTGTTCATCATTTTTCCCACCCTTGACTCTGAAACCCCAGGAAGCGGTTCAGAAACAAGCTAGGGGTTACCAGTCCTCCTCCTGCAGTCGCAAAAACGGTGTGGTGCCGGCAGCACTGGCTGGGGGAGGGGAGATGAGGGTCTGGTTCCAGCTCTGGCCACTGATGAGCTCTGCTACCTTGGGCAAGTCATTCACTTCATTTCCCCTCACCCCTCCTAAGGGAACTGGACTAAGACTCTGAAATCCTTTCTGATCCCAAACTATGATTGCAGGGCACGTCTGAAAAATGCCGGCTCTTCTCACCAGAGAACACTTAGTCCCCTTTTCAAGCACAGAGTGATTTACTAGACTTAAAATGACAAGAATTCTGTATCATTTGAAACATAGCTGCATCCAACACCTGATAAATGGATAAGCAAGCTGTGGTACATACACACAGTAGAATAGTATTGTCATAAAAAAAAAGATCAAGTACTGATACAAGCTACAAAGTGGATATATCCTGAGAACTAGCCAAGTGAAAGTAGCCAGACCCAAAAAGGCCATGTGTTGTTTAATTCTATTAATAGGAAATATCCACAATAAGTAAATTCACAGAGACAGAAAATATACTGGTGGTTGCCAGGGGCTGGAAGGGACAGATGGAGAGCTTAATGGGTATGGGGTTTCCTTTTGGGGTGATGAAAATGTTTTACAACTAGACAGGGGACATGGCGACAAAACACCGTGAGTGTATTAATGCTACTGAACTGTGTCCACTTAATATTATGTGAAGGTCACCTCAAGAAAAAAAGTTTTCTTAAATGTACCTGTAGATTACTGAAATCACAGCAGGTTACTTCCACGTATACAAGCGTGTTTCTCAAGTTTGTTATCAGACTGCCCTACCTTCTGATTCCAACCGCATTTTATGATACCACCATTCCTAATGTCGTCAGTGGACACTCACTCTCACAAATTTCACTGTACTGCAAAAACACTTCTTTTTTATTATTATTATTATTATTTTTTTTTTAGGGCTGTACCCACGGCATATGGAAGTTCCCAGGCTAGGGCCTGAATCAGAGCTGCAGCTGCCGGCCTACACCACAGCCCCAGCAACGTGGAATTTGAACCACATCTGTGAACTATGCCACAGCTCACAGTGATGCTGGATCCTTACCCCTCTGAGCGAGGCCAGGGATCAAACCTGCGTCCTCATGGATACCTGTCGGGTTCGTTACCACTGAGCCACAACAGGAACTCCCTCAAAAGTACTTCTTCTTTTTTTTTTTTTTTTTGCCTTTTGTCATTTTAGGGCCACACCTGCAGCATGGAGGTTCCCAGGCTAGAGGTCTAATCGGAGCTACAGCTGCTGGCCTACACCACAGCCACAGCCATGTGGAATCCGAGCCGCGTCTGCCACCTACACCGCAGCTCACAGCCACGCTGGATCCTTAACCCACTGAGCGAGGCCAGGAATCAAACCCACAACCTTATGGTTCCTAGTCAGATTCATTTCTGCCGCTCCACGATGGGAACTCCAGAAGTACTTCTTAGATAAGTTACTTCTCCCCATGGATACAGACTGTATTGCACTTGAATTAATACTAATTTTAGGTAAATATCCAGGTTTGAATCTTGGCTCTGGCACTTTAAAGATACTCTCATCTCCTTGCCTTCGCTTCCTCATCTATAAAGTGAGGATAGGAACAGATTCTGTCTCGTGTCGGGCTGCTCTGATGATTCAACAAGTTAATATCCGTACAACGTTTAGAAAGTGCCAGGCACACGGTATGAGACACTCACCGCCATCGCCGCCAGTCAACCGCACCCCTCGATTTACCTTTAACTCTCTCCTTACCACGAATAACTGCTTTTCCATTCCAATCTCTGTGCAAAGCCACTTCTTCCTTGGACCCATCAACACCTGATGTACCGGAAGTCGGCAAAAACAGTTCATGGCGATCTGATGGAGGAGTAGAGACCGACTTTGACTTTCTGTGTCCTCTGCATTTTCCACCCTTTGGCTGGGTAACCGTCTTCCTAGAGAAGTCATCTTTAGCGGTGCCGGCGGCAGAAGGGACCTCGGTTAACGAGAGAGGTTTCCGAGAAGGACTTCTTGAACTTGATTGCTCCACGTATGTATCAGACATCGTAACTTCATTTTGGTTAGTTTTTTCTTTGGAAAGGTTTAACTCGTTAGCAGATGCCTTATTTCTGTTTCTAAAACCCTTTTTCCTGCCACCCAAGTGACTCTGAAGATTAGCGTCCAGGGCCACTCTCCTCTGGCGACCTGACACGCGCCGGGTTGTTCTAACACAATGTTCCGCAGGAAACGGAAGGTCTCCAGGCACTGTGCAAGAATGCGTTTGCTCCTCCACAGGAACAGGAGAAAGCTCTTCTGAGCTGAGACCCTCAGACTGACTCAGAGCCTCGTTTTCCAGAAGGCTGCCGTTTCTACCACCAAGTGCATTACTGGGAGACATAAAAGACGTCTCTGGGTGATCTCCTTCTTTAAAGTTTTGGTTTCCACTTGCCGCAAACTTAGCCCAAGTGAGTTCACCCACAGAACGTAGAAGATCCGCTCCTACGTTAGGGGCTCCAGGCGGCTGACCACTTGCGCTTAAGGCTTTGTTCACCTCTGGGTTATCTGTAAAGACCGTCGTTTTCCGGTTGGGTGCCTCTAAGTTTGCAGGTGGAGCAGGGCTAACGTTTTTTAAACCATAAGGAACAAGTTCAGAGTTACTTTCAGGAGGCTTATGGTCGAGCTGCAGCCCGCGACTGCTGTCTGACGGGGTATGCCAGGGACGGCCAGGCACCCCGGGGAAATCATGTCCTCTTAAGAGTGTACCAGCATCTCTCTGTGGTTGGCCAGGTGGTGGAATTAAGACACCGCCTACATTAGTTTCTGGAACCGGTGCTGCACAACAGGACACGTCGGACTTGGGACATGGAAGGTAAGTTCTTGTTTCAGGGACAGGGACCCTAGCATTTTCTCTGCTGAATGCCTCCCCTTCCTTCAGCCTTTTTCCAGAGAGTGTGAGTGAACCAGCGTCAAAGAAAGATTCTCTCTCCTGGGAAGTCAATGCTTTCTCCATCTTCTTTCTTCTCCCCAGCAGCTTATGGTGCCTTTTCTTACCGTCGGGGCCACTGATGCTGCAGGGAAAATGTTCCTGGGTATCACCTGATCTTTGTATATATAATCCTCCTGCTGGGCTAGGTCCTGGGCTAAAGGACTCGGGCTCAACGTCAAGCGTGACAGGTGTCTTTTCTCCAGTTTCTTCATCAACATGGGTGCTGACTTGTAACGCGTCACAAGGAGATAATCTATTTCTAGGTTCTGAAGAGAAACAAACGGTATTATAATTAATATTTTTCTTTTAATATGAAACAAAAAATACTTCATATTTATCTCCTGTCCTTTCTGGAAGTCTGAGGTCTTGTGCCAGTGTTCGGTAGATGTTCAATGAGAATCGTCCTACATGCAGGTGTTTTTCTGATGCATCTGTAGGAGATGAGCTCCACGCCCAGCTCCTCCACTGTATTGATCCTAAGTCCCAAAGTAGACTTCATTTTATTGTTTTTCTCTTTTGTGGCCGCACCCGTGACATACGGAAGTTTCTGGGCCAGGGATCGAATCCAAGACACAGCTGCTGCGACCTATGCCACAGCTGTGGCAATACCAGATCCTTAACCCACTTCACCAGGCTAGAGATAGAACAGCACTGCCTCAGAGACAATGCTGGATCCTTAAGCTGTTGTGCCACAGAGGGAACTCCCAAAGCAGACTTTTTTTTTGCCTTTTTTCTTGCCATATGGAAGTTCCTCAGGCTAGGGATCGAATCGGAGTTACAGCTGCCAGCCTACACCACAGCCACAGCAAGGCCAGATCTTAGCCATGTCCGTGACCTATACCACAGCTCAATGCCAGATCCTTAACCCACTGAGCAAGGGCCAAGGCTCGAACCCATGTCCTCATGGATACTACTTGGGATTCATTACCACTGAGCCACAGCAGGAACTCCCAAAGTGGACTTTAAAACAAAACAGTCCCAGAGTTCTCTTGTGGGGCAGCAGATTAGGGATCTGGTATTGGCACTGCAGTGGCACCTCCCCCACCCCCAAATAAAACAAACAGAACAACGTAGCTGCCAGAGGAGGGGGCACACCATGCCACGCAGGGCCAAAGGCAGCCCCAAGGTGAGTTGGGGGGTAGAACAAGCCTTCTGCGTAACTGAAACTCAGTACCCTTTACCTCTCCATTTCCCCCTCGTCTCCTAATTGTTCTTTCTTTACAGCCACACCTGCGGCATACGCAAGTTCCCGGGCTAGGGGTCAAATCGGAGCTGCAGTTGAGGGCTACACCACAGCCACAGCACCACCAGATGGGAGCTGCATCTGCAACTTACACTGCATCTGGTGGCAACACCGGATCCTTAACCCACTAAGTGAGGTCAGGGTTGGAACCCGCTTCCTCATGGATACTATCTCAGGTTCTTAACCTGCTGAGCCACAACAGGAACTCCCTAATTTTTTATTTCATGTCTTTTTTTTTTTTGGCTCAAGTAATTTTCCTACTATTTTAAAATTTCATTAGCCTCTGATTTTTTTATTATGAATAACCCGATTTCTTCCTTCCTTAGCCTCCAATTTTACATTTTAAGTTACCTGATTTCTTTCTTTCTTCCTTCCTTTCATTTTTTTTCCCCTTTATTGGCCATCCTGCAGCATATGAAGTTTCTGGGCAAAGGATCAGATCGAAGCCACAGTTACAACCTATGCCATAGCTGCAGCAACAATGGATCCCTAACTCACTGTGCCGGGCCAGGGATTGAACCTGTGTCCTAGCACTCCAGAGATGCTGCCAATTCTGTTTCGCCACGACAGGAACTCCTGAAGAATAACTCAACAACAAAAAGGCAACCTAATCAAAAGAGTTGAATAGATTTTTCTCCAAAGATTTACAGATGGCCAACAAGCACATAAAAAGATGTTCAACATCATTAGTCACTAAGAAATGCAACTCAAAACCACAACTAGAAGAGTTACCATAGGGGCTCAGCAGTAATGAACCTGATGAGCATCCACGAGGACGTGGGTTCCTTCGATCCCTGGCCTCGCTCAGTGGGCTAAGGATCTGGCATGGCCGTGAGCTCTGGTGTAGATCGCAGATGGGGCTCTGATTCGACCCCTACCCTGAGAACTTCCACATGCCTCAGATGTGGCCCTAAAAATACAAAAAAAAAGAAAAAAAACCCCAGCACAATTAGATAGCACTTAGCATCTACCAGAATGGTTGTAATTTTTAAAATGTAAAATTACAAGTGTTAGCAAGGATGTGAAGAAACTGGAACCCTTGTGCATTGTGGTGGGAATATACAATGGGACAGCCACTGCAGAAAACAGTTTGGCAATTCCTCAAAAGGTAAACACAGAATTACCTTAGGACCCAGAAATTCCACTCCTGGGTCTATAACTGCAAGAACTAAAAATATATGTCCACACAAACACTTGTACATAAATGATCATAGCAGCATAATGGCCAAAATTCATAACAGCCAGAGCAGAAACACCTCAAATGTCCATTAGCTGATGAAGGGGTATACAAATTATGGAATATCTATACAGTGGAGTATTATTCAGGTGCAAAAGCACAGATACAAGCTTAAATGGGTGCACAGAAGAAGCCTGTCACAAAAGGCTACACATTGCACGATCCCATTCATATGAAATATCTGGAAGAGGAAAACCCAGGATACACAAAGTAGATTAGTAGTTGCCCAGGGCTTAAGGGAAGGATGGGTGTAAGGTTTCTTTCAGGAGTGATAAAAATGTTCTGGAATTAGACAGTGATGACAATTACACAATCTTGTAAATATACAAAGAACCACTGAATTACATACTTTCAAAAGAGTCTAGGAGTTCTTGTTGTGGCTCTGTGGGTTAAGAACCCAACATAGTGTCCTTGAGGATGTGGGTGGGTTCAATCTCTCGTCCCGCTCAGTGAGTTGAGGATCTAGCGTTGCTGCAAGCTGTAATGTATGTCGCAGATGTGGCATGAATCTGGCGTTGCTGTGGCTGTGGTGTAGGCCGGCAGCTGCAGCTCTGATTTGACCCCTAGTCTTGGAACCTCCATATGCTGCAGGTGGGGCCACATATAGATAGAGAGATAGATAAATAAATAAACAGAGTCTATGGCTAGTCCTTATCCTCTGACTACAAGGAAAAGAACCACCTGGGAAACGAGTAATAAAGCAACTATAAGCGAATGGGCTAGCTTTACCTGAGTGGTTTAGTTGTACTGAAACTTCCTGCTGGAGTGAGGAATCTTGTTCTTCCACTGTTTTCTTAATAGAATTCTTAACCTTCTCAGCTCTTTGGGCGCGCTAGAGAAAACATAAGCAGCTCAAGATACAACTTTACAAAAAATAAGTTTTTGTTAAACTTTATTAACCGTTTATTTATTTGTCTTTTTAGGGCCAAACCCGCAGCATATGGAGGTTCCCAGGCTAGGGGTCTAACAGGAGCTGTAGCTGCTGGCCTGCACCACAGCCACAGCAACGCGGGATCCTTGAACCGTGTCTACAACCTGCACCACAGCTCACGGCAACGCCAGATCCTTAACACACTAAGCAAGGCCACGGATCGAACCTGTGTCCTCATGGATGCTAGTCAGATTTGTTTCCGCTGAGCCACAACGGGAACTCCCTGAAGGCTGTTCTTAGAGTTTGTACTACAACACCAACCAGAGCTAATAAAGATTCACTTACCTGAAGGCGGGCCAGTGTCTTGCTGTATTCCCTTTTCAAGAATGCTAATTTTTCCTTCAGCTGGAAGAAGAACACGAAACAAAGCCAAGCAGGTGAAACGGAGGCACCAGAGAGAAGGGATACAATGCCCATCACACAGCGCTCAGCAGGGGCCTCAGCCAGAGGTGCAGGTGAGAAAGCAGGCAGCACTGGCCCTGCCTTCTGTCCTCACAGGCCTAGCTCTCTGACATCCCAGCTCCAACTGCTGCATCACCCGGACAACTGCCTCCCAGCTCGCCTTGCTAATTCCTATTGAGTCCTCAAGCCTCAGCGTAGATTTTTATCCCCCTGGGGTAAACGCCTAGGTCCTTCTCCAGATCCAAGTTAGTCATTTCCACCTCTCCTCTGAGCTTCCTTTATCACCGTACTTATTATACGTTGCCTGTTTAGTTCTCTCTCTCCCCCCATCTCATTGAGTGAGCCCTGAGGGTAGCGGGAGCTGTCATCCTCAGTCATTTATTTGACTAATGACTCAGTTAGTGGTCCATGCATCTCCAGCATCTAAAAAAATAACCCGCACCCACTGTGTATCAGATGGAGTTCCAGGTGCTAGAGGTAGAGAGCGGTCAAGGCCTCTGCTGCTGAGGGACACAGATGATAAACAAGAAAACAAAGAAACAGGTAAGATGATTTCACATGGTAATCAATGCGAGACGGTCTGGGCGACAGAGAGGGCTACTTTAGACAGTGGCCAGGGAGGCGTTTCTGAGGACTATCACTTGAAACCACTCCTGAAGGAGACTATAGAAGAGCAAGATTTGGGAATATCAGAGGGGAAGCAATTTGTCCAATTCATAAACACAATTTTTTTTGAAAAAAAAAATTTTTTTTTTGCCTTATCTAGAGCCGCACCCGCGGCATACGGAGGTTCCCAGGCTAGGAGTCTAACAGGACCTGTAGCTGCCGGCCTTCGCCACAGCCACAGCAACGCGGGATCCAAGCCGTGTCTGCGACCTACACCACAGCTCACGGCAACGCCGGATCCTTAACCCATTGAGCAAGGCCAGGGATCGAACCCAAAACCTCATGGTTCCTAGTTGGATTCGTTAACCACTGAACCACTACGGGAACTCCATAAACACAATTTAAAAACAGCATGATTCAAACCCAGGCGACTGCGTTTAGAGTCTGTGCTCTTAACCTCTTGTGCTATAGTGCTTCTACGACTTAGCAGCCTCCTTATCAGCATCTGGGAATTATCTCCTTGTCTCATAAATGAACTGTCTCACTCCCACTGAAAGGTAGGCTGGGATAAGAGAGGAGTTACTGTGGAAAAGAGTTTAGCACAATGCCTGGAAGAGCCAGCGCCAAGATTATGTTCAAGCTTTAATAACATGGGCACAAGAGCAAGGTGGCCTGTATCAGGATACACAGAGTAGCACCATGTAGTAACAAAAAGTACAACCTAAAAGGCTCTCAACAGAGTAATGTGAAAAAAAGATGTCAATTCCATGCTTTTTTTAAAAAAACTTTTTTGTTGTTTCAATGAGAAACATGTGAATGGTGAACACCACAAACAGCTTCAAGTTTCTGAACCCCTACCCCCACGGTGGCCAAACCGTTAAACAAAACTTGAACCATCACTTCAAGTCTGCAGTTTGGTATTTACTGTACGTTAGTCAAAAGTCAAGCTGAGATTTGATTTTTTTAAAAAACATATCAAAGTTTTTTGATTTTTCATACAGATTCTTCATTGTTAAAAATACGCACGAAAAGATGCATGCAATATAATTTCTTAAAAATTCCATATTATATTGTATCCATACCGCAGGATACTATACAAAACTTTAAAAACACTGTAGATAAACAGACTACTATGCATGTTAAACACGAACAAGGAAAACGGAAGTTGCAGAACCACCCAGACAATACCATTTATAAACAATGGCTTTCCAAAAAATATATATATTAACTTTTGGGGGCTAGAAATACAACCTCACCCCTCTACGTCCCCACCCATTGCTCCCCCCAAACACACGCAAAAAGGTCTGAAATCCAGCCCATTGAGGGATTTACTTAAGGGGGTGGGTTGGGAGAAGCCAAGATCGAGCGTGCTGGGTGGGGTGGGGAGGGCGTCAAGGGGAACTTAAGCTATATCTCTAGCTTCACAAAGCGTATTTTTGCGTCTCTGCTGTAAACGAAACCGTGTTCTTTAAGTACCACCGCAGGAGCACAGCGCTCTCCCACACTTTCACAACCGGTGCTCCCTCAGTCCAGAGAAGAGCGTGGGTCAGAGGTCACTGCCGCCCTCGGAAACAAAGACAGACCCAAAATCCTGGAAAAACGAGTCAAAGCTCCGAGACAACCCTCCCCGCATCCCCGGCACCTTTTCCTTCTCCTCACAGCTGAGGGGCTTCCCCGCAGGCTCTTCCATCTGGCCGGCGGCCACTGAAAAGAGCAGCCGTCGCTGGCCTCGGGCTTGCGGACGCTCACAGCCCAGCAGGCCCTGGGCCGGGAGGCGCACGGGAAAGTTATGAGGCGCCCGGGACCCCCTCAAACACTCGAGCATCCGGCCCACGCGGGCTGGGCGCGCCAGCAACCCCGGCCAATCACAGCCGCCGCTCGACCTGCGCATGCGCAGTCGGAGACTGCCGAGCCATAGAGCAAGGCCGACTAGCGGAGAGCCGAGCTATGGATGAGACCACAGGCTCCCGGGGCGGAAGTGGAGGAGCGGCCGGAAGTAGCAGGTATCCCGGGCAGACTGACCCGCGAACGGTCTTTGACAGGAGCCGGAGCTGCGCAGAGGGGTTGGCGGCCATGGAGTTGGGCGAGCTGCTCTACAACAAGTCCGAGTACATCGAGACGGTGCGTGTGTCCGAACTTCTGCCCTCCCCTTTCCAAGCCTGCGTCGCCCGCGGCCTCCGTTTCCATCCTGTCTCTGCCCCACCCCGGATCCCTCTGGCATTTAGTCCGGGATTACCTGGTGGGAGGTCACGAGCGGTCTGGCTTCGTTATTTCTTCCTTGCATGGCCAGTTTAGGTTTTTTTTTTTTTTTAATTCCTGGTTTCCTCATAGGGTTAAAATGCCTTTCAGAAACCAAGGCAAGTCTCATCCATCCTGATATTAATGACAGCTCCAGGCTTCGGCCCTTTTAAAAGTTTTTTTTTTTTTTTTAAATAATGTGTTCTAATTTATTAAAACGTGCTAAAGACTCTTAGGTTCTTTATTGTCAATACATGGTGTGTGTAAGTTGCTCAAGACAGAGTCAGTGCTCAATCAGCGTTCGTATTACTGTTTTTTCATAGAATTCTCACAATGTTGTGTTATCGGTAAGGTCATTATCCTGGTTTCAGGGTTATAAATCCGAAATAGAAAAATGAGAGTTGAAGTCATGTCTCTGCTGCGGCTAGGCTTATGGAACTAGAACATCCAGATTCTGGATCTGTTCCTTGAATCCCAAGTTTCTAAACCCATCCTTGCTTTTTTGATCTCCTGAACTGATTCCATCAAAAGCTACACCCGGAGTTCCCATCGTGGCTTAGCGGTTAACGAATCCGACTAGGAACGATGAGGTTGCGGGTTCGATCCCTGGACTCGCTCAGTGAGTTAAGGATCCGGCGTTGCCGTGAGCTGTGGTGTAGGTTGCAGACGCGGCTCGGATCCCACGTTGCTGTGGCTGTAGCAGAGGCTGGCAGCCACAGCTCCTGTTTGACCCCTAGCCTGGGAACCTCCATATGCCGCGGGTGCAGCCCTACATAAGGCAAAAAGACAAAAAAAAAAAAAAAAAAAAAAGAAAGCTACACCCTTTCCAGGTCTTTTTCTCTTCGGTATGAGCTTTCTTGGTGGAACCCTGTAGCCCAGAACCCACTCGGTTCTGCCATTTGCTCACCTTGGTTTTTTGCTGATTCCTTTCAGGCGTCTGGGAACAAAGTTAGTCGCCAGTCTGTATTGTGTGGAAGTCAGAACATTGTTCTTAATGGCAAGGTAAGGAGTAAGCCACCTTGACGATGCATATTTCTGCTTGCTTTCCGCTAGTTAACATATCAGCAGGGCAGATAAAATGTTGCCTTGTCTCCCATTTTATTACTGTACTTTCTTTTTTTTCCTCCACTGTGCCCACAGCTTGCAGAAGTTTGTGGGCCAGGGGTCAAAGCCCTGCCATAGCAGCAACCCGAGCTACTGCAATGACAATGGCAGATTCTTAACCCCTTGAGCCATATAGGAACTTCTGTTGCTGTACATTTTAGAATTATTGTTATTATTATTAGTATTTTTACGGCCGCACCTGCAGCATACAGCATTGTTCCCAGACTAGGGGTCAAATCACAGCTTCAGCCGCTGGCCTACACCGCAGCCACAGCATTGCAGGATCTGAGCCGCGTCTGGGACCTACACCACAACTCAAGGCAAAGCGGGATCCTTAACTCACAGAGCAAGGCCAGGGATTGAACCCAAGTCTTCATGGATGCTAGTTGGGTTTGTTAACTGCTGAACCACAATGGAACTCCTGAGAATTATTATTATTATTATTATTTTTAATTCTCTCACTGGATTTTTTGAATACAAAAAAAAAAAAAAAGATCCACTAAGGGAGTTCTCTGGTCGTCTAGCAAATTAAGGATCTGGCATTGTCACTGCTGTGACGCAGGTTCACTCCCTGGCCCAGGAACTTCTGCATGCCACAGGCACAGCCAAAAAAAAGGGGGCTACAATAAAAAGAGGCAAAAGAAAGCCTTTTTCCTGTTATTTCAAAAACAAAATACACTGGTACTAAGAACTGAAATTATTATACAGTATTGTAGTGTGTTGTATACTGCTGGACACAAAATGTAAATACACAACACAGTATTTTAGTGTAGAAACTAAAGCGATACTGATGTAGTTATCTGTTTAATAACCAATGGTTCAAGCATTCCCATTGTGGCTCAGTGGTAACAAACCTTACTAGCATCCATGAGGACATGGGTTTGATCAGTGGGTTAAGGATCCGGTGTTGCAGTGAGCTGTGGTGTAGGTCACAGACGTGGCTCAGATCTGGCATTGATGTGGCTGTGGCATAGACCAAAGCTACAGCTCCAGTTCAACTCCTAGCCTTGGAACTTCCGTATGCCAAGGATGAGGCCCTAGAAAAACAAAACAAACAAACAAGAGAATGGTTCAGTATTAACTGAAATGCTTAAAATTAACGTGAGAATTGGGAAACATATTAAAATATGACATGCATTTGAAAAATGGAATACAAAAGGTTCAGAATCTTGTAGTCTGAATAAATTGAAACAGCAGAGAGATGAGTGTAAACCTGAGTTAATATTAGAACATTTCAGAACCAGAAAAAATACCAAGATATATTTGAGCTTGGCAAACACTGAAGTCCATTGATTTTTTTTTTTCGCCTGCCATTAGGAATACCCAGTTTTCCTTGAAATATTAAATCTCTAACATCGAGAAGTAAAATAATCTCATGACAATCAAAAGATCACATTTAGTTGTGTCTGTTGTGGCTCAGCAGTAATGAACCCGACTAGGATCCATGAGGACTCAGGTTTGATCCCTGGCCCTGCTCAGTGGGTTAAGCATTCAGCGTTGCTGTGGCTGTGGTGTAGGCCAGCAGCCATAGTTCCGATTCGATCCCTAGCATGGGAACCTCCATATGCTGCGGTACAGCCCTAAAAGGACAAAAAGAAAAAAGGGAAAAAAGAAAAGAAAATTCAGTTAATGAGTCTGACTTATGAGCAAGTTTTTTTTTTAAATCCCTCAGCTAATTCTAAAACATTTTCTGTTTTATAGGGAAGATTTGTGTGAGTGTATGTGATAAAGTATTTATGACAAAATTTGTCATCCTAACTTTTTCCTTTTTTTTTTTTTAGGCCACACACATGGCATATGGAGGTTCCCAGGCTAGGGGTTGAATCGGAACCACGGCTGCCGGCCTACACCACAGCCACAGCCACGCCAGATCCGAGCCGCGTCTGCGACCTTCACCACAGCTCATGGCAACGCCGGATCCTTAACCCACTGAGCGAGGCCAGGGATCGAACCCGCAACCCCATGGTTCCTAGTCAGATTCGTTTCCGCTGCGCCATGAAGGGAACTCCCCTTTCATAACGTTTTTAAGTACACAATTCTTTGGCATTAATTGTATTCACAGTGTTGTGCAGTCATTGCCACTATATCTGTTCCCCCAGTTTTTCATCACCCAGACAGAACTCTGGACTCATTAAAGAATAACTCCCCATTCTGTTTTTCTCCCAGACCCTGGTAACCTCAGTCTACTTTCTGTCTCTGCGAACGTGCCTATTCTAGATCTGTCATTTAAGTGGACTCATGTAATACTTGTCCTTCTTTGGGTTTGGCTCACTGCCCTTAGCATAATATTTTCAGAGTTCCTCCATGTTGAAGCATGTATCAGAGTTTAATTCCTTTTCACGACTGAATACTATTCCATTGCACCTATGTACATTTTGTTTATCCATTCATCTGTCGATGGACATTTGGGTTGTTTTTACCTTTCGGCTATTGGGAGTAATGTTGCAGTGAACATTGGCATACAGGTATCTATTTGAATAGCTCTTTTCAGTTATTTGGGTTATGCACCTAGGGTTTGATGGCTGGGTCATATGGTAGTTCCATTTTTTAGCTTTGTGAAGAACTGCCAAGCTGCACTATTTTACATTCGCACCGCATTGCGAACGAGTACCAGTTTCTCCATATCGTCACAAACACTTGTTATTTTGGGGGGAGTTCTGGATGTGGGTATGAAAGGTGTCTCATTGTAGTTTTAATTTGCTTTTCCGTAGTGTGTAATGATGATGAACATCTTTTAATGTGCTTATTGGCCATTTGCATGTCTTTGGAGAAATGTCTGTTCAGTCCTTTGACCATTTTAAAATTGTATTGTCTTTTTATTGCTTTTGTTTTTTTTTAGAGCTGCACCAGCTGCCTTTGGAAGTTCCCAGGCTAGGGGTCTAATTGGAGCCACAGCTACCAGCCTACACCACAGCCACAACCACAGCAACACCAGATCCAAGCAGCCTCTATGACCTACACCACAGCTCATGGCGATGCTGGGTCTTTAACACACTGAACGAGGCCAGGGATCAAACCTGCATCCTCACAGGCACTGTATCAGGCTCCTAATCAGCTGAGCCACAACGGGAACTCCCTTCTCTTTCATGGTTCCTAGTCGAATTCATTCCCGCTGCATCACAATGGGGACTCCTTTTTTTCCCTCTTGCTAAATTTCTTTGACCATCTGTGATATCATTTACTTCTTATGTTTTATTTTGTGTGTGTGTTTGCTTCTTGGGTGGGACTGTAATTTAGGCTGACTGAGAAATTCAAATGGGTTTTCTTTATTTCCAGATTAAGATTGTTATCTTTATTTAAAACACAGTAAAACAGTAACAGCCATTACCAGATTCTCAGAACTCTTGGTATTCTGTTTTACTCCAAAAGAAAAGGAAGTCATTTTCTCTGATTGTAATTGGAAACACAAGCTGAAAACAATGATTGAAATAAATTAAAAGATCTCAGATGAGAGACTTACATAGAAATAGACATCTCTTTAAGCTTGGAGAAAATAGCATTTAAAAACCAAGAAGAACCGTAATACTTTACAGTTTGCTGATGTGAAAGTTTCCTTTTATTTATAGAGATTTTATAGACCGAACATACTCAGGTCAGGTTGGTGAAGTCTTCCAGGCATGAGCCCATTTCGTTTTTAGTATCCTGGTGTTCGGGCTAGTGATCCCTCTGAATTCACTGATACCTGAGGTGTCTCATCTGCCTCTCTAGCCTGATCTTCTGTCCTGGCCCCGGAGCCTTCCTGTTGGTCATCCCACAGATACCATGAACTCGGCATTTCAGAACTGGATTCATCACCTCATCCCCACAACTGCCCATCCTGTCTTAGATTCTCTTTCCCTTACCCAGCATCTAATCAAAGACCAAGTCATATAGATTCTCTTCTTTTTCTTTTTTAGTATTTTAAATTGGAACATTAAAAACATCATTGTTATTGAGGTATAATGTACATAGAACAAAATGTATCTATTTATTTAATTACAATTTTTTTTGTCTTTTTTAGGGTCACACCTGCCGCGTATGGGAGTTCCCAGGGTAGGGGTCGAATTGGTGCTACAGCTGCCAGCCTGTGCCACAACCACACCACAGCAATGCCAGATTCAAGCCGCATCTGCGACCTACACTGGATTACGGCAATGCTGGATTCCTAATCCATTGATCGAGGCCAGGGATTGAACCTGCGTCCTTGTGGATACTAATCAGGTTCTTAACCTGCTGAGCCACAAGGGAAGCTCCAAAATGTATCCATTGTATAAGTATGCAGTTTGACAAGTTTTGGCTATTGTAGCCATCTATGCAATTAGTATCACAATCAAGATATGAAATATTTCTACCACCCTGGCTTCCATGTGCGCCTCTGTGATCAAGCCTCTTTCTGGCTTTGCCCCAGGTAACCACTGGTGTAAAACTAATATAAATTAGTTTTGCATTTTCTAGAGTTTTCTGTAATTGAAATCATGTGCTCTTTCTTTTTTTTTTTTTGTCTTTTTTTTTTTCGGGCCGCACCTTCGTGGCTCAGTGGTTAACGAATCCAACTAAGAACCATGAGGTTGCAAGTTCGATCCCTGGCCTTGCTCAATGGGTTAAGGATCCGGCGTTGCCATGAGCTGTGGTGACAGTTGCAGACGTGGTTCAGATCCCACGTTGCTGTGGCTGTGGCGAAGGCCGGCAGCTACAGCTCCTGTTAGACCCCTAGCCTGAAACCTCCATATGCCGCCGATGCGGCCCTAGATAAAGGCAAAAAGACAAAAAAAAAAGAAAAGAAAAAAGTGGAGAGAGCATATAAGTCCCCATATAATCATTCACCAGCCTCTACAATTAGCGATAATCTAGCATTCTTGTTCATCTCCATACCCACCTGCCAAATCCAAACCAATTTCAGTTGTTAGTTTTTTGGTTTTGACTGGACCCATGGCATGTGGAAGTTCTTAGGCCAGGGAATGAACCAGCAGCACAGCAGCAACCTGAGCCACAGCAGCGACAATGCTGGGTCCTTAACCTTTCCACCACAAGGGAACTCCCAAACCAATTTGGGAGTGAAATGTTTTTATAACCTCTAGGGAAAAAAGTCTAAGCTTCTATACTCAGCATACGTAATTCTTCATTATCTGGTCCCTTGCTTACTTTTCCAGCTGCAACCCCAGCCACATGCAATTTTTTTTTTCTTTTTGGGGGCCACACCTGTGGCATATGAAGGTTCCCAGTCCAGGGGTCAAATCACAGCTACAGCCGCCGGCCTAATGCCACAGCAAGCAATGCCAGATCCAAGCCACGTCTGTGACCTACACCACAGCTCATGACAACACTGCATTCCCAACCCCCTGAGCAAGGCCAGGGACTGAACCCTCAACCTCATGGTTTCCAGTCAGACTTGTTTCCGCTGAGCCACCACGGGAACTTCTGCAGTTTTTTTTTTTTTGTCTTTTTGCCTTATCTAGGGCTGCAACCGCGGCTTATGAGGGTTCCCAGGCTAGGGGTCAAATCGGAGCTGCAGCTGCCAGCCTACGCCGCAGCCACAGCAACACGGGATCCGAGCTGCATCTGCGACCTACACCACAGCTCACGGCAATGCCGGATCCTTAACCCACTGAGCAAGGCCAGGGATCGACCTGCAACCTCATGGTTCCTAATCCGATTCGTTAACCACTGAGCCACGACGGGAACTCCTTTTTTTTTTTTAACGTCATTTATTCAACAGACATTTCAAGAATGCCTGCTCTTTATCAAACTATGGGGCATTAATTCCCCCCAGTTTCTGGTGTGCGTGTGTTAGTCAGCCCCTCCTGGCAACCTGTAAGGAAGCCGGATATCACGTCCCACAGTGTAGCACTTAACCTGAGTCCAGACATTGGGAGAGGAAGCAGAATCTCAGTGGCTCCACCCTTGGGAGCACGTGGTTGGAGACAGCGGTGTGAAGAGATGAGACCAAGAAGGGAGCCGCCTGACTCTCACTGAGCAGACAGCCAGGGCGTGGGAGCAGGTGGAGCTGGCTGCATCTGAACAGGTGCACAGACCAGTAACTGTTTGTCCATCCGCTGAGTCCCGTTCACGGGAGAGTAGTGACAGAGCTTGCGGTGTCCTGGGAACACCTTCAACTGCAGCCAGCGTTATGAGGCCAATTCTCTTCACCTCGAACGTTATCCGTTTTGATAGAACGTGTGATGCAGCAGAGCATAGCACAACTCTCAGTGTGTTGAGCCTCCTCCTCTCTTTTTGTTACGTTTAAGGCCGTGTCGGTAGCTTTTTTAAATGTGCTCTGTTTTCTAGACCATTGTGATGAACGACTGTATTATCCGAGGGGACCTGGCAAATGTCAGAGTTGGGCGCCACTGTGTCGTGAAAAGTCGGAGTGTCATAAGGCCACCATTCAAGAAATTCAGCAAAGGGTAGGTAATTGACCTTTTTCAGTCTCGGGAAAGACGCTCCTCCTGGTGGTGGTCGTGTGTTGAGTTCAGGGTAGGGAGCAGGTCTACACTACTGTTTGAGGCACAAGAATTCATCATGATGAACTCGACTCTGGGCGTGGCTAAGTCTAGTTGGCAGTTGATTAGCCGACTGCCAGAAACCATCTACTTGAGCTGGCAGAAGCAAAGGGGGCTCTGATTAAACAGACGCAGGCACAGTGGGTGGAATTTCAGGGTAGGAAAGGGGGCCAGGCTTCACAAGGGACTAGAACCTGGACCTGGACAGCCAGCCAGAATCATGACAGCTGTCCAGTCTGTCTCCCGCCCTGTCACCAAGGTTACACTGTTTCTTAGCTGTGCTTTGCTCTGCACTTGTGCTTACTTCTTCTTTCTTTCAGCACTATCGTCTCACTTTCCTCGTGGAGCCAGTCTTGCTGCCTCAGCTCTTTATTCACATCACGTCTCCATTCAGGCTTCCACCTGATACCAGCAAGAGACTTTTAGGTCCTGTTAACAAAATCTTGGGGAAGGGAGTCTGACTGGCTGAGTTTGAGTTAAGTGCCCATCCCTGGTGTAAGACGCTTTGACCTGGAGGGCAAGGTCAAGTCAGGCCCACGGGTCCCTCCGTGGTAGTAAGGATTGTCTCAGCTAAGGAAGGATGTGGCTCTGGGCGAGAGAACCGAGTCCCGTGCCTGACATGGCGATGTTCTCCCTGCCTCTCTGGTTCCTCTCTCTGGCACCATCTGCTTTTCATCCACTGACTCAACAAACTTTCATTGAGTGCTTTCTTTATACCACTTACTGGGTGATAAGCTGGGCATATAAAGATGGATAAAACAGAGTCTCAAAACCCTAGTGGTAGAAATAAAATAAAGTAGTGAGGGGAGCAGAAAAGAAACAGACTCCCAGGTATAGAAGAAAAACCATTCAGCAGAAATTATCGCAACCTTGGAGTTCCCTTCATGGCTCAGTGGTTAACAAATCCGACTTAAGAACCATGAGGTTGCGGGTTCGATCCCTGGCCTTGCTCAGTGGGTTAAGGATCCAGCTTTGCCGTGAGCTGTGGTGTAGGTCGCAGACGCGGCTTGGATCCCGCGTGGCTGTGGCTGTGGCGAAGGCCAGCGGCTACAGCTCCTGTTAGACCCCTAGCCTGGGAACCTCCATATGCTGCGGGTGCAGCCCTGGATAAGGCAAAAAGACAAAAAAAGAAAAAAAGAACTTACCGCAACCTTGTGAATCAACTGTACTTCAATAAAGCTTTAAAAAATAATAAATTTAAAGAAATATAAAAATACAAATGCAGAGTTCCCATTGTGGCGCAGCAGAAACAAACCCGACTAGTAGTATCCGTGAGAACGCGGGTTCAGTCCCTGGCCTCGCTGAGTGAGTTAAGGATCGGCGTTGCCATGAGCCATGGTGTAGGTCGCAGACATGGCTCGGATCCTGTGTTGCTGTGGCTGTGGTGTAGGCTGGCAGCTGCGGCCCAGATTCGACCCCTAGCCTAGGAACCTTCATATGCTGCGGGTATGGCCCAAAAAGCAAAAAAAAAGTTTTGCTGAACTCCCCCCACCCTGAAAAAAAGAACAATAGTGGGGGGGGCAGGATAGGGGTAGAGGATTAAGAAGCACCAACTGCTGTGTGTAAAATAAAGGAGCTGCAAGGGTATGTTGTACAGCACAGGGAATATAGCTAATTTTGGGTTTTGTTTGTTTTGTTTTCTGTTTTTTAGGGCCACTCCTGTGGCATGTGGAGGTTCCCAGGCTAAGGGTCCAATCGGAGCTACAGCTACCGGCTTAGGCCACAGCCACAACGACAGAACCTACACCGAAGGTCATGGCAACGCTGGATCCTTAACCCACTGAGCGAGGCCAGGGATCAAACCTGCGTCCTCGTGGATACTAGTTGGTTTCATTACCACTGAGCCACAACGGGAACTTCAATGATTTAAATAAATTATAGGTCCATGGAGGACAGCTGTCATCTCTGACAAAATAATCCTGACAAAATAGAACATGGGACTGGAAAGAGCCAGTGAGCATCTAGCTACCTTGTATAGTTCCAGTCCAAATATTTCACATCCCAAGGTACTGAAATTACTTGCACTTATGATCCCAGAGCACTGTCAATGGCATTTGAGAAATCCTGGAGGATGGGAATATTGTCAGAAGTCTGGAGAAAGCCTACTGGCTCCTTAAGTCTTGGCTTAAATGTCACCTTCAGTTAAGTTTTCGCGAACCTCAAGTCTGTGTGAAGTCTCTTTGTTATATGCTCTTATAACATGGTATTTTTCCTCTGTAGCACTTATCACAGTGGTAACTAATTACTTATATAATCATTGGTTTAATCTCTCTTTTCTTCTCTTGACTATAAGCTCCTCGTGGGCAGGATTGCTTCCATTTGCTCACCATTATCTCCAATTCCTAGCATACGGTCTGGCATGTAGTAGGCACTCAATAAAATGTCAAAATGTAAATTTTCAGCTTGTTGGGAATTATATCCCATGAACCTTAAGTCAGTCCCCGAAGCGTTATAGAGCTGACTAATGAAAATGTGATCTGTGACCATTTTCAAAGGGGACAGGAGTGAGCAAAACATTCATTCATTTTTAGCTTTTTTAGCTTTGAAGGTCTTACCCTTACCGTTTTGCTGTTTCCTTGCACATTTCCTTGTTCTAAGGTTTCTGATTTTGATTTAGCAGTCACATGCGTCTTCTTCAACATTGTAGAATTCCTCAAGCCTGAGAATTCTTTCCTTGCCGGGAGCAGTCTTGTTAAGACCAGATGTTGGAGTTGCGATTACAGCTGTTAGTCTATAAGCCTTGACTCACAGCAGCACCTTGACCTTTCTTTGTTCATCTTCTTTTTCTCCTATAGCGTTGCATTTTTTCCTTTACATATTGGGGACCATGTCTTTATTGAGGAAGACTGTGTGGTCAACGCAGCTCAGATTGGCTCCTATGTTCACGTTGGCAAGAACTGCGTGATTGTGAGTATGGTGACCTTGCTGGCTGAGCAGCCTCACTCCCCCTCTGGTTTCCTTCCCTCGTGTCAGTGGGCCTCTGCTTCTGTCATCAAGCAGAGAAGTCATTTCTGGTCTCCAGTCTCCCAGTATTATTATTGGCTTTGGAGTTTTTCCTAGGCGTTAATAATCATGGCTGACCTGTACCTAAGCTCTTCCCTATGATGTTGAACTCTTTGATTGATCCACTTGGTCCTCACCGCCGTCCAGGGGTGGTGGGTCCTGTTAGCATCCCTGTTTGCAGATGAGAAGACTAAAGACCTTTGATATTATGGGATTTCACAAGGCCAGTAAGTGGTTGAGCTGGGACTGAACCCTAGTGGTGTAAGTAGCCATGCCACTGTGTGGTCTGCCTGTTGCCTCACTTCAAGAATCTGACAGCCCGGAGTTCCCGTCATGGTGCAGGGGAAATGAATCTGACTAGGAACCGTGAGGTTGCGGGTTCGATCGAGCCCTGGCCTGGCTCAGTGGGTTAAGGCTCCGGTGTTGCCGTGAGCTGTGGTGTAGCTCGCAGACGCGGCTCGGATCTGGCGTGGCTGTGGCTGTGGTGTAGGCCGGCGGCTACAGCTCCTGTTAGACCCCTAGTCTGGGAACCTCCATATGCTGCGGGTGTGGCCCTAAAAAAAGAAGAAAAAAAGGAATCTTACAGTCTAGTGGGGGCAAGGGAATCTTGAAGGGCAAGTTGAAATTGGCTCGTGGACAAGAGGAGAAGGGGCATTTCCGGAAGGAGACGGATATGTGTGAGGGTCACAGTCCCCAAAGGGCATGAGGCTAAGGAAACTGCATGTAGTTCAGGATGATGGCGTGCCCAGTGCTCGGCTGAACCTGTAGGACCCTGGTCCGTGGCATCAGTTTGTTCAACCCAGCCAAGGGTTTCCAAGCTGAATTTCTTGATATTTTATAGATGAAGAGGTAGATTTGTTAGAATTTCTGAGACCATCCTAGGTGAAAATGTTAATGTTTCTTGCATTTTACATTTGTACCTCAGACTCTAGGAAAAAATGAAGACTCTTTCTATGCTTTTATTTATTCGTTTTAAAAATTTTTTATAGTCGATTTACAGTGTTCAATTTCTGCTATACAGCAGAGTGACCCAGTTATACACGTGTTCTTTTTCTCACATTGTCCTCCATCATGTTCCATCACACGTGAGTAGATACCAGTTCCCTCTGCTATACAGCAGCGTCTCCTTGCTTATCCACTGCAGTAGTTCGCATCTCTTAACCCCAAGCTCCCAGTCCATCTCGCTCCCTCTCCTCCCCCTTGGCAACCGCAAGTCTGTTCTCCAAGTCCATGATCTTCTTTTCTGTGGGAAGGTTCATTTGTGCCATATATTAGATTCCAGATATAAGTGATATCATATGGTATCTGTCTTTCTCCTTCTGACTTACTTCACTCAGTATAAGGGTCTCTACTTCCATCCATGTTGCTGCAAATGGCATTATTTTGTTCTTTTTAATGGCTGAGTAGTATTCCATTGTGTACACATACCACATCTCCTTAATCCATTCATCTCCCGATGGACATTTAGGTTGTTTCCATGTCTTGGCTATTGTGAATAGTGCTGCAATGAACCTGAGGGTGCATGTGTCTTTTTCAAGGAAAGTTTTGTCTGGATATATGCCCAGGAGTGGGCTCTAGACAAGCAGGTGCCCTCAGACTGTGTACTGGCCGGTGGTACAGTGAGACGGTTCATTTCCTCTGCTCTCCTTTTCCAAGGCCCTTTGTCTACAGATCCATGTCTGTGAACCATCCTGCCTTATGCAGTGTATTGTTTCCTTTTACTCAGTACCCCATGTGCTTTGTCTGAGATACTAGGAGCCGAGGCATCATAGGACGTCTTTGAGTTAATTTTAGAGGCACTAGGAGAGCTGGTCATGTGCCCAGTTTTTGATATTGTCAATAACAGGTAATTCATGGAAGAAAACTTTCTAAGGAGAAATGAAGAGCTGCAGTCATAACTTGCTTCTGACCTAAAGATGTTGCCCAGCTTGGGTATTATCCACCCAACTGGAGACAACTTATTTAGCCACCGAAGAAATTCAGACCTTAGAGGTATAAGCTTTTTTAAAAATTCGTTTGGCAATCTACATGGAAATTCCTGGAAATACATAAGATATGGGTATTTAATATTGGGGGGAAGTTGAACACAACTGATTTAAATTATATTTCATATTCATATTATCCTGGTATTTGTTGGTATTCCACATCCTCAGTCACATACATATATTTGTATAGGTCTTTTTAGGGCCGCACCCGTGGCTTATGGAGGTTCCCAGGCTAGGGGTTGAATCGGAGCTGCAGCCACTGGCCTGCACCACAGCCACAGCAACATGGGATCTGAGCCTCGTCTGTGACCTACACCACAGCTCACGGCAACGCCAGATCCTTAACCCACTAAGCAAGGCCAGGGATGGAATCTGCATCCTCATGGATGCTAGTCAGATTTGTTTCCGCTGAGCCACAACAGGAACTCCCTCTGCCAGATGCATTTATTGGATTTTCTGGCCAGAACACAAGTGAACTTACAGGCCCAGATGATGTCAGTACTATCAGCAAAGACCGAAACTTCCATTTACTCAGCAAGTTCTCTGAAGCACAACTTTAAACTGTGTACAGAAGCCTCTTTCCCTTAAACCATGAAACAGGTGAATCTCCCAGATCTTATTTCTTGTTACGAAAATGCTGTGGGTGATAGCAGACTTGAAAAGTGTGACAGTGGATTAAATCACACGTCTCCTAATAGCTACTACCTACCTGTGGGAGCACAAGTGAACTAATAGCTTTATATCCACGTGGGTGTGCCGAGATTTGTCCAGTGGGAATTGACAGAAGAACCAACAGCCCTTAAGCTGGTAGGTGCAGACCAAGTCTGTTGGCTAATGAGGCAGGAATACAGAAGCAGGCTCTAATTTCATCCACGGATTGCTCCAGAGGTTCAGCTGATGTCACGGGAATTAGTCTCCTTTTCTTTTTCGTTTTCCTCTGGGAGGCTCTCAGGTCTTTTCCTCACAGAAACCAATGCTGGTCCAGGCCTCTGTGCTATCCTCTAGAAACCCCCATGGAAAGACTTTCATTCCCCAGTAGCCCTAGCAGATGCCCCGAGGTTGAGATTCATCAGGCTGCTTTGGCTCATGTGCCAGCCTCCTGAACCAGTGGCTGTGGCGAGCCTCGGGGTGTAGACTTTGTGCTGGGAGCTGAAGCATGTGGACTGAGAGGGGATGGGGCAGCGTCGAGGAAAATACAGGCTCTGTTACTAGGAGAGAACGGAATGGGTGCTGGAGGGCAGAGCAATAGGTGTCCCCTAAAACTAAAGAGAAGGAAGAACGGAGTTGATGTTGGTGCAGTGAGTTAAGGATCCGGCGTTGTCGCTGATGTGGCATGGATTTGATCCCTGGCCCTGGAACTTCCGTATGCCATGGCGCAGCCCAAAAGGAAAAAGAAAAAAAGGAACGTTGATTCTTGAATACCGAATTTCATATAGTCTGAAATGCCTGAGATAACCTGAACTGCTCTTCACATACAGCCCACATCCCAAACACACGCATGCACACACATGCACCCGTGTGCACGCACACACATATATACGCACACACTCACTCTCACATATACACACACATGCACTCACACACACACGTACACATACTCATACACACACACACACACACACACTCACACTCACTCACTCTCTCTCTCTCTCTCTCTCTCACAACTCCTATCTCCTGCTTGTCAGGTACCACTTGAAGTTTAGGGAGTTATGGCCAAGCCTCTTGTCTCTGTCCATGACTGTTATATGAATTCATGACTGAAGCAGATAGCAATATATTCCGTATTTTTTGGAACTAGACAGCTTTTAGCGGACTAGACAACTTTTATCCCCATTTCGTGGTCTATTTCCTATTAACAAGATTTTAATTTCAGGGGCGCCGGTGTGTGTTGAAAGACTGTTGCAAAATTCTTGACAACACAGTGTTACCCCCGGAGACCGTGGTCCCACCATTTACTGTCTTCTCAGGCTGCCCAGGTAACGTGGGTATTGACCGTTAAAATTCAAATCTATTTTCTTTCACAAAAGTAGTGCATGCAGTTTCTGTCTCTAACAGTGTGTTGGTCTAGCAAGCAAACATTCTCCTGATACGGAGTACCTAGAAGTGCTGTCTAAAATATACTAGTGTCTCTGTACCTGCATGATTGAGTTAATAAGGAAATTATTAAGGATCAGAAGCAAAGCGGAAACTAAGCTCACACTCTTAAGCATACTTTGGTTGATGCCGTCTTCATGATCACATGGTTTAGGGTCTGATGCTCATATGGGGATGCGAGACAAAGCCCCGATTCACACTTGACCGAGAGCTCCTCTCTGAAGTTATCGCTCAATAAAAAGCTGATGTAGGAAAAATCTGCCACCAGCACAGGAAAAGTACAAAGAAGCCTGTCTGTCTTGACCGGGACTCTGGGTAGAAGAAGGAAATAATTCGCCAGAGAACTCTGGCCTTACCCACACGTGGGCTATGGGTTTGAACTTCCCGCCGGGCCCAGGAATGCCGTAACTGGAAGGCCACCAGGAAACCCGGTCTAAAACCCAGGGGGACACCAGAGAGAAACAAATGCACCATCTTTTGATCTTGGGCAGCAGAAGGCCCACAGCCAAAGCCCACATGAGCTCAAAGTGTTCCGAATTACAAACGTGTGAGGAGAGAAAAGCAGTCCATGCTGATCCTAGAAAGTCTGGCAAACACTGAAAAGCAAAAGGAAGAACAAAGACCCCCCCTTGCCTCCGCCCCATAAGGCAGCCTCTTTTCTCCTGCATATTGTTTGACACAGCGCCAGCCGCGGAGCGCAGGCAGAGGCACGTCACACAGAGCCTGAGATGGAGAGACGGGCTTGATAATTGACAATATCTACCACTGGGTGGTTGAATTGTTTTTCCAATTAAAAAAAAAATCTCATTACTCATATCACTGAATATGAATTTCAGAGATGTCCAAAATCATCTGCTCAGATTCTTTGGGGAGGAAATTGGCCATTCTGCTGTTTCTTGCACCCCTGCGTTTGCAGAGGAGAAGGGGGAGATTTATATTTAGTAATTATCCCCTTGCTGGGTTCGCACTGTGAAAAAGTCTAATAGTTCTTAGCAAGTGCTGGATCGGAACAAGTCTCAGCTGTTGTTTTTTCATGACCTTTTTTTTTTAATTCAGTGAATGTTATTACATTACTAGTTGTGCGACGGTCATCACAACCCAGTTTTACAGCATTTCCATCCCCAACCCCCAGCCCGCCTCCCCGCCCCCCAGCCTGTCTCCTTTGGAAACCGTCAGTTTTTCAGAGTCTGTCAGCCACTGTTTTAACTGGTTGTCAGACAAGCATCTGATCTGAGGTGAGACTGTGCTGCTGGAGAAATATCTTAATCTCTTTTCCTTATTCCGGGTCTTAGAACCAGTTTATGGGTCTGATGGCAGCCCTGGTGGCATATGGTAGGGAATCCCTGCCAGGTGTTTCAAATGCAGATAAACCCTGTGCGTGGAGGTTCTGGTTGGACCTTGGAGATCAATGTATGGATGAGGAAACTGAGGCATAAAGGGCTGAATCGTCCCAGCTGTCAGAGCCGATTAGTGGAAAAGCTTTGACAAGCACTTACCAGGAGTTCCCGTTGTAGCGAGGCAGAAACAAATCTGACTAGTATCCAGGAGGACGCAGGTTTGATCCCTGACCTCGCTTAGTGGGTCAGGGATCTGGTGTTGCCGTGAGCTGTGGTGTAGGTTGAAGATGTGGCTCAGATCCTACATTGCTGTGGTGTAGGCTGGCAGCTGTAGCTCCGATTCGACCCCTAGCCTGGGAACCTCCATATGCCAAGGGTGAAGCTCTAAAAAACAAACAATAAACAAAAAGAAAAGAGTCATTCATCTATTTATTTATTTTTGTGTTTTTTAAGACCGTACCCTCGGCTTACGGAGGTTCCCAGGCTAAGGGTCAAATCGGAGCCACAGCTGCCAGCCTACACCACAGCTTCAGTACCTCGGGATCCAAGCTACGTCTGTGACCTACACCACAGCTCACAGCAACGCCAGATCCTTAACCCACTGAGCGAGGCCAGGGATCGAACCAACAACCTCACGGTTACCGTCGGATTCGTTCCTGCTGCATCACAACGGGAACTCCATGATTCCTTATTTAAAATCCAGTACTTTTTGCAGCGATAAGACACTTCCTGTGTTTGTTTTATGTGGCTTTACAAACAGATGCCAACCATTTAGAGGTTGGTAATCTCCGTCTTTAATGAAGAGACACAGGGTTGCAGGGGAAACTAGCATAGCGTGAAATTGAGTCAGGATGAGAGGCAAACATTGAAAGGATCTGGGTTATGAACCGAAAACTCAGATACCCACAGGAGCCAGGCAGATATGTAAATTATTGAAATAATAGCCTATCATAGCTTTTAAGAAAACAGGCATATTATGAGAACTCCTGGCATTTCAAGAGGAGCTAAAAATCTGAATTTTCATGGGATATTTCTGAATTTATAATTGTTGAATACTAGTTTTTGAAAAACATTACATGCTGTGTAGACTAAACTTATATTTGAAAATCTAACATGGGCTGCTATTTCGCAAAAGGTGCTGTGAGAATGGTGTATCTTTGAAGACCGTTTTTTCCTGTTTTCTGTGTATATAGAAGAGCATGTATGTGTGTGTCTGTATGTATATGAGGATATAGTTGTGTGTGTATTTATGTATATATGTTTGACTGTATGATCTAAAACTATGTTTACGTCTGTAAACAGAATTATACTCTCTTAGGAAACTCTTTTCCTTAACAGTATATCAGTGTGGAGACATTCATCTCCCTCCTCTTAAAGGTTACCTGGTTTTTCAAGTCCTGCAGTGGGACTAACCCTCCACCCCTCACCCCCGGTGTGACGGATCAGAGGAAGTGGGCCTGGTTATTCACTCGAGACTTTGCTGCATCGATATCTTTGTACGTGTGTCATGCATGTGGGCAAGATTATCTGTGCAATGTGTCGGGTTACAGGATAGCAACCCTTAAAGTTTTGCTAGATGTTCCTAGATTGTTCTTCCACCGGTTGTGTGAGTTTACACTTCTACCCACGTGTGTGTGAGCGCTGCTTTCTAGAAATGCTTAAATGGGGGAGTTCCTTTGGCAACTCTGCGGTAACGAGCCCAACTAGGATCCATCAGGACTCGGTGTGATCCCTGGCCTCACTCAGTGGGTTAAGCCTTGCCGTGAGCTGTGGCATAGGCCGCAGACGGGGCTCAGACCTGGCATTGCTCTGGCTGCGGTGTAGGCTGGCAGCTGTAGCTCCAATTCATCCCCCAGCCTGGGAACTTCCATATACTGCAGTAAGGCCCTAAAAGGACAAAAAGAAAAAGCAGGACAGTTTCTTCCCTTAAGAGCCCTCCTCTCGGTTTGCCCGGCAGCTGTCGCTGCAGAATCCAGGGGCTGGACGACTCCTTGCCCGGAACAACCTCTGCTGTAGTCGGATTTGCCTTAACTCTTTAGATCGTGTAGTAATGTACTGACCTCTTTTACCTGCAGTGTATTTACGCATTTGGAGAACAATATCATTTGTTTCCCACAGGCACAAATTCCCATCATCTGGAAGATACGGTCAGTGGAAATTTATCCTGTTAGCACCAAAGACGGAAAGCCTAGTGTTTCAACATTCATGATTAACAGAAGGGGGCTTCTAGGGGCTTAAACAGAGGTCAGAGCTGCTTGTGGGCCTCCTCTGGCTCCTCGTGGCTGACCAGGTCTTTCTTTCCCCAGGACTCTTCTCAGGGGAGCTCCCAGAATGTACCCAGGAGCTGATGATCGACGTCACCAAGAGCTACTACCAGAAGTTTCTGCCCTTGACACAGGTCTGACATCTCTGCCTGGGTCCTGAATTCGCTGGAGCTCGAAGATGAACTTTGGGGACAGAGTAAGCCTGTCAGCATCTTCAAAGAGCTCTTGTGTCTTTGACACCTCCCACCCTCTTTTTTTTTTTTTTTTAAATAATTTAATTCTTTAAAATTTCTCAATCCTTCAAGGAGCTTGGCTCTTAAGACTTTAATAACAGAACGTCTGGAGGCGTGGTCTCCAAAGGCTGTGTTTAAAACCCTGCCTGCTAACAGTCGCTCTGTACCGGGGTGCGTGGAACACAGAATCATCTATTCCCAACACTCCCGCCCCTGTGGGTGGCTGGATGGGGCAGGGCGCTCCGCCCCAGCACAGGGGTTGTGATGCTCGTGAGCCTCCACAGTGCCCGCCACTCACAGGGACCCCGCTCAGCTTCCCTGCCGCTCACACCTTTGGCCAGTTGCCACAGCTGCTCGGAATCTTGAAAAAAAAAAAAAGGTTTGCAACTTTTCAGAGTCCACATCCTCATTGGCGCCTCAGATGTGACAGAAAGGTGGTTAGTGTTTCTCTCCTTTCCAGAATGACTGGAACTGTCATTTTAACCCAGGGTGACTAATAAAAGACTTCCTGGCATTCCACTCTGGGGCCTTTAGCTTTCACTAAAAGGGGGGCTCTCAGTGCCCAGGTTTTATTCTTGCCAAGTCCCAGGTTTGAGGCTCGCACGCAGCTGGACTAGTCTAGCCGCCATCCTTTGCCCCACGGTATTGGGGCGGTGGTGTACGCCTTGTCTCCCTGGAGGCGTACGTTTGTGACGCTTGCTCCCCGACCTAGAACCGTTCAGCCCGCCCTGTGCTTGCCATAAACCACACAGCTCAGACTTGGGCCCAATGTCGTATTTACACGGGGGCCTCTTAAAATCCTTCTGTGGGCCTAGAGCCTCAGGGAGTAGAAGCAGCTGCCAGCGCTGTTCTCATCACCGTCTGGGTAGCAGCACAGCCCTTCCTCTTCTGCTCTGGCTGCTTAGTTTAGGAGGAGGACTTAGAAGTGAAGGCTAGGGAGCTCTCTCGCGGCGCAGTGGGTTAAGGATCCGGCATTGTCACTGCAGTCGGTGGCTCCGGTCACTGCTGTGGCATGGGTTCAGTCACTGGTCTGGAACTTCTACATGCCACAGGCCAAAAAAAAAAAAAGGAGTGAAGGCCTAGGAAAATTCACCTTGTTTAGCACTCTGATGCTGCTGTGAACTGGGTAGAACAGTTCAGCCTTGAAGGTTAGGGTGTGGCGGTTGCCGTCTTGACTTCTCTCTGGTTGCAGGATTTGCAAAAGGAGTTGAACATAGTTGTCTCCACTAGGTCAGCGTAAAACTGCTTTCTCGTTTGTCTTCTTCTTCTTTTTTTTAATGTTTATACTTTAAAGATTGGCACACGGAGTTCCCATCGTGGCTCAGCAGTTAGTGAACCTGACTAGCATCCTTGAGGACACAGGTTCAATCCCTGGCCTCACTCAGTGGGTTAAGGATTCGGCGTTGCCGTGAGCTGTGGTGTAGGTCGCAGATGTGGCTCGGATCCAGCATTGCTGTGGCTGTGGCATAGGCCGGCAGCTACAGTCCCAATTGGACCCCTAGCCTGGGAACTTCCATATGCCGCAGGTATGGCTCTAAAAAAGACATAAAGAAAAGGGCTTGACACATGGACAAGGCAGTTGAGGGTGATGGCTCTCCGCCTGCAGCAGCGGTGGCCTCTCTTCCTCCCGGCACGTCACTGTGTGCCCGGCCCCTCCTGTGGGCTTCACATCCACTCGTCAACTTAGGGCTCACACCGACCCTATAAGGTGCATGTTCTTCCCACTTTACAAATGAGGAGAAAGAGGTGTTAGGTAACTTGGTCCAATCCAGATGGTGAAGAAGTGGCTGAGCCGGGAGTCACACGCACATCCGTCTGGTTCCAGCCCATGCTCCTCAGCTCTGCCCCGGGGAGGCGGGCAGAGTGACTCCAGTGTCAGTGGTGGTTGCTGCTCTCCGGGGAGCCCTGTCTCCCAGCTAACTTCTCCTTTTGTGCCACAGAAAAGGTGGATCTTGGAGCTGGCAGAGCTTAGACGCGCCCTCGGCTAACCTCATGCTCCGTAGAGAAATCTCCCTAGTGTGGCTAACTGATTCCCTTCCAGCCTGTTTGACTGCTCGCAAAAGGACGCTCGTCACTGTATGCAATGGTCCTTTTTCTCTTTTCTTTTTTCCCAATTTTATTGAGATATGACTGACATATAATCTTTTTGGCTGTCCATCATGTTGGGTGAACACCAGAATTAAGAGAAAGTGGGCTTTTTAATTTATTTTTATTTTTTTATTTTTTGCTTTTTAGGGCTGCACCCGCAGCATGTGGAAGTTTCCAGGCCAGGGGCCGGAGCTGTAGCCGCCAGCCTATGCCACAGCCACAGTAATGCCAGATCCAAGCTGCGTCTGCGGCCTATGCTACAGTTCACAGCAACACTGGATCTCTGACGCACTAAGTCCAGGGATTGAACCCGTACCCTCATGGATACCAATTGGATTCGTTTCCTCTGTGCCACAATGGGAACTCCCCTTTTTTTTTTTTTTTCAATTTTTTAAAAATCTTTTTTTACCAATTTTTTTCAATTTTTAAAAAATCTTTGAGTACATGATTCCAAAAATCCAATCTAGTTAGTAAAGAAGGGACATACAAGGAAGTAGTGATTTCCGATCCAGAATCCAGCCCTGTTCTCCTTCCCAGCGGCAAGCACACGGAACAGTTTTTGACCTGTCTACCAGTGACTGGTCTGGGGTTGGCACGAGCAGATACACACATACACGCCAACTTCTCTGTGTGCATGCAGGTGTGAGCACATGCCGAGTATGCCGTCCTGCACCTTGCTGTCACTTAACAGTGTATCTTCAGGTTGTATAAAAATAGCAACTGTTAGCATTTATGCTGTTTGCCATGTCCCAGGTACTTTTCTGAGCTCTTTATGCCTGCATTAATTCCTTTAATCCTCGCACTAACCATGAGTCAGGCTCAGCTTTTCTCTCCAAGAAACAAGTAAAGATTTCCGCAACTAACATGACGGGGAATCCAGGCACTCTGACTCTACGGCCCATACATTTTTTTGGGGGGGGCACCCTGCGGCAATTGTAATCTGACTGGTTAAATGAGAACAGGTTTCTTGGAAGCGCTGTTCTGCTTACAGCCACTACGTGGTGTCTTATAATTCTGTACTGTGTGGTTGGCACTCTGTAGATGAATATGCACAAACCAGATTAGACAAAAAAATCCAATTAGAATGCTTTGTTGCAAGTGACAGAAATCCAGCTTGAACCACTTTAAGCAAAAAAAAAGGGGTTTTATTGGCTTACACAGCAAATCACAGAAAAGACACGCTTGAGAAGCGATGCCACGTGAGCCTCAGGCACGTTACTTGGTCTCTCTGTGCCCTTGCACCCTGAACAATGCCATGTTCGGGAAGGCAGCCGCACCCCATAGAGTTGAAATGAATCGAGCGAGATCCTGCGTGTAAACAGTAAAGTCAGCTCCTGGCGCTCAGAAAGCGCTCTGTACATAGTAACTTGTTCTCACTGCCTGGGAGCCATATCCAGAGATTTAAACCCCATCACTGCTCTTTGCTTTTATATCTTTTGCACCTTCCCGTTAGTAAAGATAAAGACTGGGCCATCGTAACCAAGAAAACCATCCAAATATAAAAGGTTATTTGAGTACAAGATAGAAGGCCATTTCTTATTCACCCAACAGTGCAGGAACAGGCAGGTGGTCCAGGGCAGGTAGGAGGTCGGGCCCCATGACGCCGAGGCTCCTGCTGTCTTGTCACATGGCCACACTGAGCCGCATGGGAGGCCGTGAATTTAGTGTCTAGCTGAGCAGTCAGAACTCAGAGGAAGGAGGCTCTGGTAGTAAAAAGGAGAGGGAGAGAATGGACATTGGCAGACAGCGAACTGACTCTCCCAGGCTGTGCACTGGCTTCCTCTTCTGCTGCCAGTGGGCTTTCTCCACGCACCAGTGCGCGTGGCACCTGGCGGCTCCAGACCTGCATCCTCCCAGCCCGGTGACCCTGAAAGAAGGTTTCTTCCCTCCGGTTCTGACTTGGGAGATTCCAGAGAAAGATCCTCGCTGGGTTTGTGGTGAGCACACCTTGGCCATGAGTGTGTGGCCCTGGGATTAACCCAGTCCCATGACCTTTCCTCCATCCCTCCACAGTAGAGAAACAGCAGAGCCTGTTTCTGAATCAGGGTGCTCGAAAGACAGAAACAACAGCTGCTACAGATAGTGAACATGTCTGTAATTACAGACGGTTTGCAACTGTGTTGACAGTTGTGTGTGTCCTAGGAAAAGTCAGCTGGACTCGGTCTCCATGGTGGCTCTCACACCAGGGACAGTCTGTCACCAGGCAGTTGCTTGTATGACCTCGGAGAAGAAAATGTCTTTGTCTTCAGAATACTCCTAGAAGAGCAGGCAGATGAAAGATCTTAGTAGAGGTTCTTTCCTGTTGGCTTAGGGCAGAAAGGGGATTATTGGCCCATGTAGCTGATATAGGCCAAGTCCAGATCTGGCTTCAGGGCTGGATCCCAGGACTCACGTCAGTGTCATCAGGGACCCATCTCTTCAGCTCTTGACTCTGCTCTCCTTTGAGCTGGCTTCATTCCCAAGGCCTCACCGTGTGACACTGCAGCTCCAGTTTTTGGTAGAAATAGTGTCGCTTTGGTGACAAAAGCCCTGAACCTGGCTCTCGCTAGTCCAGGGGAGGTATCCAGCCCCAAGTGACCACTGTGGCCGGGAAGATGGAAGGCACCAATTGGCTGGCCCTGGGGCCCGTACCCGCGTGGGCCGAGAGTTGGTGCCTGTGGCTGTGGCAGAGGGCGACTTTACCAGGAGAGGAGGTGAACGGGTGCCAGGCAGGAAAAGTCATCAAGCGTCTGGTTCAGACCTTTCCCCTTCTCCCTGCCCAGCTCTTCCCCTGCTTGGTCTCTCATTCCTCTTGGTCTTGGTCAGTTCCTCTTCGGGGGACCTGGACCTGGACTGGGGCACAGGCAGAGGGCTGCTCAGTCAAAGTGGAGCGTTCAGTAAGGAGCCATTTGGAGGATGTCCCTTTGCCTGGAACTGCTTCCCCATGGACCCCAGAGTGGCCCTTGTCAAGGTCTAGGTGGAATTCTGGTCAAGTGCTTGTGCTCTTGTCTGAGCCTGTGCTAACTGGGAGCTCCTGAGGAGGCAGGCGTGAGCCTGTGGGTGTCCAGCTTGTAACTCATGGCCTGATTACCTGGAAGTGGGTCCCGTGCCCCTGGCCCCCACTCCACCCCGGGCTAAGTCTCATGTTTTGGGATCCAGGTGCAGGGGACAAGGTTGAATGACTGAGTTGCGAGCGTCCCCATTCTGTTCTCTGTAGCTGCACAGGGTCCTTGTGGTTGGTGGGGATCTGCAGTGGCTTCTGAATTAGTCACTTCTGCATGAGCCAGTTCCCTCAAAGCCAAGACCACAATCCCTTTCTTAGTCACCCTGACCCATCTGGGGGATGGCGGACTTGAATCCGACGGACATTGATGCTATTAACGCATCCTTGGAAATTTCTCAGCTGTAATGCAGGGATCTCGGTGGCTAGGGAGTCTTCTCTTTGTGTCTTGATCTGGCTGGTGAGAGCCCACAGGGTGCCCAGAACATGGCGCTCCAGCCGTATTCTGACTTGCCCTCAGCCATTTGCCAGGACAGATTGCATCTAACAAAGCTGGATGGGGGCTGTGGGTGGTCTAGCTGGCCGATCTCTTAGGAGTGGCGCTGCAAGCCCTCTGAAATGGCACTGGCAATGCTGAACAATGTGTTCAGAGGCCTGGTTATTTCAAAACAGGTGTCACCAAAATGTCCTGCCAACCTGGCCCAGTTCCCCTGAGTGCATGATCACCGAAACCCTTGCAGGGCCGCGGCGACAGGGCCGTGCGTTTGTAGCATGTGTGACTGCTGTCCTTTAGGGCTGGGAGGGGCCTGCCCACATGCTGCCCGATCCACCTCTTCATTTATCAGACGCCTCACTGAGCCGCCTCTGAGTGCCGGGCACGTCCTGGTGGAGAACAAGACAGAGCCAGTCCCCGCCTGGAGGGACCTCACAGCTCAGCCCAGGAGACAGCATGGAGGACCCGGAGAGGCCCGCGGGGCCCTTCTTGAGGCTCAGCACAGTGTGAGGAGTGTGGCAGCAGATCAAATCCTAGCCCTGCTGTTTTCTGGCCTTGTGGCTTTGGCAAGTTCTCTCACGTTAGGGAACCTCAGATCTCTCGTCCTTAAAGTGGCGAAGATGCGTAGGAGTTGTTAGGATGATTAAACGCATCATACTTGTGAAGTGTGAGTACGGGGTCAGGCCAGCGCTCAGTTAACGGCAGTTACAACCGCTGTTATTAGGAACAGAACACCTTACAGTGTACTGGCTGTACTGGACTCTTATGTATACCTTATACTGCTATTAGGAAGTGAAACTTTTTGCAGTGTAAGGTGCAGCATTCCTTTATTTTTTTAAAATTTAAAATAAGATTAAGACCATCTTTCCTTTTATAATCAGTTGACCACAAAGAGGAAAGGGAGAAAAGAAATCACCTTTCTTTGTTTTGCATCTGTGGGGTGTCAGGCACTTACTGGAAAACATTTATGCCTCCCAACTGTCAAAAAAGTAGGACTTCTTACAACCCATTATACCAAAGAGGAAACCAGTCTTCAGAGAGGTTAAGTAAATTTGCCCAGTGTCACACAGCTAATAAATGGCCCAGCTAGAACCAAAGCCAAGTCTTATCTGGCTGCAAAGTCCATGTTTTATGCAGCACAGCACTTGGCCCAGAAGACCGCACTTGCTGCTCTCTCAGTTAGTCCCTTGCGTTCCTGAAGCTTTTGCTGGTGCGGTAGCCACACTTGCTTTCGTGATGCACTCTGGCCTGAACAAACCCTGAAGTGACAGGATGTAGCACAGACCATCTGCTCCCCAGGGGAGACTGAATAGCTCGTTCTGTGTCTCCAAGGCCGCTGGGCATCAGGCACACGGTGGGTGTGTATGACGGTCATCCAAGGAGGAGACACGGGGATGGAGACACGCCGCTCTGGCTTTCAGACCTTGGGTCTGAGGCCCGTGGTTCATCTCGGCCCCGCCAGCTTGTCTCTTCAGCCACATTCATCCCGGCCCGTGGTGTCTGCCGGGTGCACTTTCTGATTTCCACTGCACGTGGCGAGAGGCCGAGGAGGCAGTGCGGCCAGAGGAGAGGGGAGAACAAGGAAATACGAGAATCCTCAGGGACCAAAAAGGCTTGTTGAAGACCGAGCTCCTTGGAAATAGACACAGGGATTTTTTTGTTTTTCGGGGTTGTTGTTGTTAAGTAATAACAGTAATAATGACAACCGCCACCACGTGTTTGGTACTGTTTGAAGTGCTCCCCTAGAATCTCCTCCCGGGAACCTTAGGAGATACATGCATCACCTCCTAGATAAGCGCACTATAATCATCCCCATTGTAAAGACCTGGAAATTGAGGCACAGAGAGATTCAGTCACTTGTCTGAAGTCACACAGCATTTCAGCTCAGGATGACTTTAGCCAGCAAATCATCGTATCACTTTTGGGTAGGAGTGAGTAAATGAGTGAGTGAGTGAACCAAATGAGTCTTGGATTTGGTTTATTTGCCGGACAGACAAGGCCCTGGGAGGGAGGGTTCAGGTGGACGTGCTTTGAAATCAGCAGAAGGCCGTAATTCAAGTTCAGCTACCCCTGGCTCCGTGACCTTGGAAGTAACCTGATGTAGAGGTGCCCATTTCCTCCTCCTCCAAGTGGGAGCAGTCATCCTTTTCTTGTGGCACCTTTGGGTGGGTTAAATGGGGTCATCTCTGTAAAGCTCTTAGCTCCATGCCTGGCGTATAGCAAGTCCCTAAGCTCTCGCCGCTAGCAGTATTGTTCCTGGTACTGTGCAGATGGGTCATCTTAAGACGGCCCAGGTGCAGCTGTAGAAAACTGAAACCCGCATTGGCAAGGACTAGAAGGGAATATGAAAACAATGGCAAGCAAGAAAGGGAAATAAAGTTTCTTCAGTGCTTCATCAGTTTTTGAGTAAAAGTTCCTAGATGGAGTAAATAAAACATACACACAGCAAGTGCTCAACAGTCCTTTGTATGAACAGAAAACACTTTTTTTTTTGATAGTCAAGAAATAGATTTATTAAGATGGGACACTTGTGAGAGATGGGCAGGCAAGGAGGCTCTGCCCTAACTTGTCTTTATAGCTTTTTATAAACGGATTCTGTATTCCATTGCTTCAAAATCACCCCTTATGATTGTGGATACCATTGGGGGTTATTACTGGAGGGGAGCCTATGCAGAAAAGAGTTAACACTGCAGGCCTGTAATGATAACCCTGGAAATGCTGAATTTGCTGCTAGGGGTTTGAGTAAATTTGCAATGAGAGAAAAAGGGAATTTAAAAAAATAAATAAATAATAGCTTTGTAGGAATTCCTGCTGTGGTACAGTGGGTTAAGAATCCAGCTGCAGCAGTTTGGGTCACTGTGGAGCACGGGTTCCATCCCTGGCCCAGGAAATATCATATGCCATGGATGTGGCCATTAAAAAAAAAATAACAGCTTTGTATTTTGTGGATGCTGTGTCTGGGTATATGATAAAATTGATTGAAAATGTTACATGCCTGTAATTTCATAAATGCTAGCGGAACCATCTCAAACACGCAAAAATTAAATTAAGCTATCAGTGGGATATAGCTTCCTTGCTTTTGCCATCGTGAATGGGTTGGAATTTTTTTTTTTTCTTTTTAGGGCCGCACTGCGGCATATTGGAGTTCCTGGACAAGGGGTCAGATTGGAGCTGCAGCTGCCGGCCTGCACCGCAGCCACAGCAACACTGAAGCCAAGCCAAATCTGTGACCTATGCCGCTGCTCACGGCAACACCAGATCCTTAACCCACTGAGCGAGGCCAGAGATTGAACCTGAAGCCTCACGGACACTGTCGGGTTCTTAACCCACTTAGCCGCAATGGGAATTCCACATGGGTGGGTTGGAATTCAAATTCTTTGGGAATTAGAACCAGAACAAGTCTCTGTGATGATTTTTGCTATGATTTGTGTCTATCGGAGCCTCTGAAAAGGGTGACAACGTAAAAAGAGCCAGTCTCTGGATGGAAATACACATTTGGATTTTGAAAAAGCAGTTCAATTGCGAATGAGCCTTGTTGAAATCAAACGTCCGACCCTTGGAGGCATATGATGTACTTATTTCTGAGTAGGTCTGTTTGGACTCTGACAAGATAAAAAGGAAGCCTGCTGTTGCTTGGACTTGGACCCTGGTGCTCTAGCACCACGGCGTGTCTTTGCTGCAGCTGCAGAGGAAAAGCTCCTGGCTTGCTTGGAATCCCAGAGTCACTGATCCTGATTGCCCGGACCTGACTTTAAGTTGAAACCCGACGCTGGCTGTCATGCACTGTTTCAGCCTTAGCCGGAGCTGTGCTCATCTCAAAGCAGACCCAGGCCCCACGAACGGGACTCTGACCCTGGGACCACCGGAGATTTGGGACTGCCTTCTGTGGAGCTCTAGACGATGAAAATGTACATCATGGGGGCTGGCTGCGCCGCTGGATCACATGCAGATGCCCATGGGAAAGGGCCTGTTCTCTGACGGGACCGTCTAACCACCAAGCTCCTGATCAGCCCTTTATGTCCAACGCAGAGGCTAACTGCACCTCAACTCGCGATCCCTGCCTGGAGCAGGGCACAGTCACAGGGTCTCTGACCCCTCTGCCCACTTGTGACAGATCAGACTCTGGGCCTCCACCGGGGGATGACTCACTGCTGTCGATTTGCGTGTTTGTTGCTCTGGATCCGCTGCAGCTTTTGCTCCAGTAGGCTGATGGCCTTACTCTGCCTCCTCGCCCCTCCGTCCGCAGATGCACCTGAGTGAGGTAGGTTGGTTATTCAGACGTAGCCGTCTCCAGAAAGGGACTGGTCTTTTCCAGGCTGTCTCTGGGTAATAGCGGCGAGAGGTTATAAGACCCACTTCGAAATTCAGGATATCACCCCCCGTTGATTTGCTAGGACTGCCGTAACAAAACAGCACAGACCAGGCGGCCTGAACAATGGAAATACCTTTTCTCACAGTTCCAGAGGCTACAAGTTCAAGAGCAAGGAATGGGCACTTTGCTCCAAGACCTCTCTCGCTCTTTGGCTTGCAGATGGCAACTTTCTGTGTCCTCACATTGTCGCCCCTCTGTCTGTGTGGTCTGCGTCCTAATCTCTTCTTACAAGAACAGCAGTCATACTGGATCAGGGCCCACTCAGAGGGTCTCCCTGGACTTTAATCATCTCTTTAAAGACCATATCTCCAAAGACAGTTGCCTTCTGAACTACTGGGCGGTAGAGCTTTCACAGGTAAGTTTGGGAGAAACACCAGGCCATGGCACGTCCCTTTCAGTTCCTGAATGTCTTTTCAGATAAGTTGTATGAAAATGTTTATCTGCAAGAATACCTCGCTGCCTCTTCTATACAGTCCTTCCGGGGTGAAAGGCCCAGATGTGAATAAGAGGTGCTTGAAAAGAACGTCAGGTTAGGATTTCTGATCTGTGGGGCCTGTTGATTTTGTAACAATAATGAGAAAACAGAAATGTTGCACCAGGGAGCTTGGGGCGGGGGCGGGGGGCGGAGCACAATGATCTTGATTTCTCAGAGCTCTTCTGGAAGCTTCGCCTCTTCCTGAGGGAAGACTCCTAGTGCTGCTTTTCCCTGCACGAGAGGGCTCAGAGCTCAGATGGCTGGGCCTGTGACCACTTCTGTGCTAGGTTTGCTCACTTTCCGTACAGAGCACCTTTGTCTTCCACACCCATGAGATGGATAACTTTGTGTCGTGGACATGCAAAACTGTGTGTTTGGCGGGGGGAGGTGTTCCCCTCATGGCTCAGCAGAAACGAATTCTACTAGCAACCATGAGGTTGTGGGTTCGATCCTTGGCCTCACTCAGTGGGTTAAGGATCTGGATCTGGTGTTGCCGTGAGAACAGTGGTGTAGGTTGCAACAGACACGGCTCAGATCCTGCATTGCTGTGACTGTGGTGTAGGCTGGCAGCTGTAGCTTCGATTTGACCCTTAGCCTGGGAACCTCCATATGCTGCAGGTACTGCTCTAAAAAAGCGAAAAAAAAAAAAATTGTAAGGAGCTGACTGCCTTCAGGCAATCCCTCGGAAACTAGGGACTGGATGTTTTTTTAAACTGGACTGGAAACTCTGGGTTAGGGAGGCCCCGGGGCAGGCAGCTACCCTGGAGTGGTGGTGGTGGGGGGGGTGTCCAGATAACCTGCCTGCCTGCCTAATGGATGCCCTGCATGAGGTCTCCTAACATTGTAAAGTCATTTCCAGTGATCGCATGTCCCCTGTGGGACTGTACTTCGCCTCTGAGCCCTGCCTGTCACCATACCGCCTCAGCCCTGGCAGGCTTCAGGTCAGCTTGAATTTACCGGCCACAGCGGTGCTGTATCTGAGTCCACGCCTTGGGCCAGGTAAAAACGAGTCAGGCAGAAACCAAGGAGGAGCCTGCCTGGCTTTCTAAGATAGACTTTTATGGTTAATGAGATTTCCTTTAACTGAATTCAGACTTGTAACAGGCATAACTGAGAGCAGCATTGCAGGTTGGTCTCACCCTTTCGTGTGGGGGGCCTACTGATGATAATTTTGCTCTAAGGAAGACTTGGCCAAGGGCCGTGGGGGCGTTCTGTGCAGAAGGGAGCTACTAAAGCAGGCCTGAGACCGCTCTCCTGAGAAACACCTGCTCCGGGGTTGGCCCTTGGCTGGCATCTGGGTTCTTGCATTTCAGGAAGGTTCTCACCATTTCCTCAATGCTACGAGTTGCTCACTGGGCCTAAACTGTGCACACGATGTGGCTTGTGCTGTGTGCCTGCGTTCCCTCCAGGAGTCCGGAATTTGGGTGGGTCCTGGCAGAGGTGCCCCCAGCAAAGCCCGGGGGCTGAGCCTCTCATGAGCTTTCCTGGTAGATAACAGCTGGTGCGTGTCCTCACGCTCACTGCCGGAGGACTTAAGTGCGTCCTGTGTGACTCCACTGGGAGAGGACTCTGGGAAGTTTGTGCCTGGTTGCCTCTGGATTTTGTCCCACGGGCCTTTCCCCTTTTGATTTTGCTTCGTAGCCTTTCGCTGTAATAAACCTTAGGCGTCTGTGGGCAGGACCGTATGCCGAGCCCTGGGAGTCTCAGTGAATCACCCAACACAGAGCACAGCAGAGACTTATGGGTGTTGGTAGTGTTCTTCTCAGTCTGGCGCTGTGTACACGGAGTGTGATCAGTTTGTGAAAATTCACTGAGCTGTGCAGTTAAGATGTGTATACTTTTTTGGTACATAAAGTCAACTTTATAAAAAGATAAAATGGGTATTACACATTATAGGGTTAAAAAAAGAATAACAATTTAAAAAACTTATTTAGTAAACATTTAATCTTTTTGTAAGTTTTTTATTATAGTTGATTTATAGTGTTCTGTCAGTTTCTGCCCTACAGCAGAGTGACCCAGTCATACATACACACACATTCTTTTTCTCATATTATCTTCTATCATGTTCTGTCACAAGTGATTGGACAGAGTTCCCTGTGCTATGCAGCAGGACCTCATTGCTTATCCATTCTAAATGTAATAGTTTAGGAAACTTTTTTTTTTTTTTGCTTTTTAGGGCCACACCTGAAGTATATGGAAGTTCCCAGGTTAGGGGTCAAATGAGAGCTGCAGCCACTGGCCTACACCACAGCCACATGGGATCTGAGCCACATGTGCAACCTACACTGCAGTTCACAGCAATCTTTAACCCACCAAGAGAGGCCAGGGGCTGAACCTGTGTCCTCATGGATACTAGTCAGGTTCATAACCCACTGAGTCACCACGAAAGCTCCCTATTTAGCAGATAGTTTAATCCCTCCTTTCTACCTGGCACTGTGCTGGGAGCTTGGGATATGGCACCACTTTGTTTCTTGGGACTCAGGTAAAGAGGTACTTGTGATTCGGTTGATGTTTGCTGCGTTCTAGCGCAGGCATCATCGGATGCCAAGGGCTACTGACCTGGTTAATCGGCTATTGCAGGGGTGCCACCAAGTATCTACCGAAGCCAGAAAGGCAAATGGGCAAAGGGGTAGCTGGGAACTGTGGCAAACCGGAAAGCTATGTAGGCATAGAGTCGCCACAGCAAATAGTTTTCCTGAAGCAGAAGCCACAAATCTGAATGTTTATGTGAGCTCTCTTTACTTTTAAACCTGTAAATGCATCCAAAAATTTATAAGTGGGAGACCAAACAAAACACCTCTGCAGGCCAAATTTGGCCTTGGCCTACCAGTTTGCTAGGCATTCTGCCAACCAGCCACCCTTCCCTCTTACCAAACAATTGAAGGTCCACTGTTTTAGGCAGTGGGAGACAGCAGTGAGCCAGCCAGACAACTTTCTTGCAGAATCGGGGGGTTGGGGAGTGGGCTCTGGTACTGTGCTTCTCAAGCTTGAGTAAGCGTAGGAATCGCTGGCAGGTCTGCGGTGAGGCCCGAAGCTTTGCCTTTCTAACAAGCAGGTGACGGTAATGCTGGTGGATCCTGAGCCGAGGTACTTTAAGTTGGAGCTGTAACCAGAGAGGCTCCGGAGCAGCTGTTATTTGAAGGAGGGGAGTGCGGGGTTTGTCTCGAAGGCTGCCTTTGCCTGGCGAGCATCCTCTTTTTACTTAGATTTTAGTTTATCGGAGTG
>PVHT020000062.1:552988-584028 GCA_004024745.2 Catagonus wagneri
GGCGGGGGCGGGGTGAAGGAAAGTGCTAGGAAACATTTCCTAGGGGAGGTGCTCGGGAACCGCTGGATCTTCCCCGGCCGCCGGGAAAGGGAGAAACCCCGAAACCCCCGCTCTGGCGGAACTGGGACTCGGCGTCCGCACACCGGGTCTGGTTTCCCAGGCGTCCCACGTGTCCGCGAGGCCCTATCAATCAAGCCTTTCCTCCCGGCGGCTGCGGCGCGGAGCGCTCCCAGGGTGCCGCGCGGCGGGCGGGTTTGGATTTTAAATCCCCGCGGCCAATCAGTAGCGCGTAGGCTTTTGTAACGTTCCCGGCGCCGCGTTTGAATTCGAGGAGGGGCAGAGCGGTGCCAAGCCTCTGCCCAGACCCTGCTCGGTCAGCTGAGCCACTCCGGGGACATGAGCGCGGCGGCAACTGCAGGGAAGCTGGCGCGGGCACCGGCTGACCCAGGGAAAGCCGGGGGCCCCGGCGTTGCAGCTCCCGGGGCCCCGGCGGCCGCTCCGCCGGCGAAAGAGATACCGGAGGTCCTGGTGGACCCGCGCAGCCGGCGGCGCTATCTCCGCGGCCGCTTTCTGGGCAAGGGCGGCTTTGCTAAGTGCTTCGAGATCTCGGACGCGGACACGAAGGAGGTGTTCGCGGGCAAGATCGTGCCCAAGTCGCTGTTGCTCAAGCCGCACCAGAAGGAGAAGATGTCCATGGAGATATCCATTCACCGCAGCCTTGCTCACCAGCACGTCGTCGGCTTCCACGGCTTTTTCGAGGACAACGACTTCGTGTTCGTGGTATTGGAGCTCTGCCGCCGGAGAGTGAGTGTCGCTGCTGGGGGGCTGGGGTTGGGGCGTCCGGACCCAGAGCCGCTGGGGAAGGGACGCCCCGGGACTCGGAGCTGCTGCAGACGGGGTGCTGGGAATGTCGAGCTGGGAGTGGAGAAGGTCTCGGGGAGGAGTGGGGGGCTTGGCGTTTGGGGCTGCTAGGCGAGCGGGGTTCCGGTTTAGTGGAGCCTGGGTCACGTTGCCTCCAGGGAAGGCGGCCCCGGGACGCTAGGAGTTGGGCGAAGTGGGGGAGGCGCGGGTCGCGGGAGAAGCCTGCTAATTAATGGCCTTCCGGAGTTGCTAGGTACCGGGTGCGTGGACCCCGACCTTCCGGAGTGGGGTTGGGTCAGGCAGAGGGTAGTTGAAGCCAGACTTTGGAGCTTCAGGGGAGGAGAGGGGTCAGAAAAGGGATCTCGTGCTGTGAAGAGGCCTGGGGTGGGGAGCGTACGGGGGGCTCTTGAACTTGCTGAAGGGTTGAGAGAGGGGTACCAGGTAAGGGAGCTGGTGGGAGAGAGGGCACCCCGAAACGTTGTGGCCAGACTTACGGAAGAGTGGAGAGCATAGCCATCCTGGAGAAGGAATGCCAGGTCGGGTCCTGGGCTGCTTTTGCCTGATAACACTCCTTCCTGCCCTGGCCCAGTCTCTCCTGGAGCTGCACAAGCGGAGGAAAGCGCTCACCGAGCCCGAGGCCCGCTACTACCTGCGGCAGATCGTCCTGGGCTGTCAGTACCTGCACCGGAACCGCGTTATTCACAGAGACCTCAAGCTGGGCAACCTCTTCCTGAACGAGGACCTGGAGGTGAAAATAGGTGAGGAGTCGGCCTGCAGGGGCATTTGACATTACAGGAAGCAGGCATGAGGAGTTGCTGGGAGAGAGGAAATAGGAAGGAGAGGAAGGCGGGAGCAAGAGAATGGTCTGAGCTGTTGATTGCCTCTAGAATCATCTCGTCAGTACAGAAATTTAAAACAAAGAGCCACAGACCAGCGTCTGAATTCTTTCACTTTTCTTAAAATTAATGTAAAAATGTAGATTCAAGGCTTCTTTTAGACAATTGGGAGCTTCCACTGTCCGGGGACAGCCTTACCTCGGGGCAGCTCTTTGCTGGACTAAAAAAGCACCTCGTCCTTATAGACACCCGGTTTGCCACAGTCCCCACCCCTCCCTATTACTTCCTCACAGACTTGCCAAGTCTCCCGTTTACTTGCACAGTCCCAGAAGGCTTCTCCATCAGTTCCCTCTTAGAGGAAGACCTCCTTTCCCAGGGGAGGGCGGGGGAGGTCTCTGGGCGGTCCTGCCCTGGCCCAGCGAGGCGGGAGGGTTCTGGCTGGAAGAGGACTAGAGGCTTGAGGGATCTCACGACCCTGGTTTGTTTGTTTGTTTTTTGTCTTTTTGCCTTATCTAGGGCCGCACCCGCGGCATATGGAGGTTCCCAGGCTAGGGGTCTAACAGGAGCTGTAGCCGCCGGCCTTCGCCACAGCCACAGCAATGTGGGATCTGAGCCACGTCTGCGACCTACACCACAGCTCATGGCAATGCCGGATCCTTAACCCACTGAGCGAGGCCAGGGATCGAACCCGCAACCTCATGGTTCCTAGTCAGATTCACTAACCACTGAGCCATGTACGGGAACTCCTGTCTGTTTGTTTTTTAGGGCCGCGCTTGCAGCCTGTGGAGGTTCCCAGGCTAGGGGTCTAATCAAAGCTACAGCCACCGGCCCGTGCCACAGCCACAGCAACTTGGGATCCGAGCCGCCTCTGCGACCTACACCCCAGCTCACAGCAACACCAGACCCTTAACCCACTGAGCGAGGCCAGGGATGGAACCCGCAAGCAACCTTGCGGCTGGCTCCCAATCGGATTCATTTCTGCTGCTCCACAATGGGAACTCTGACCGTGGTTCTTGATGGTTCCACCTGAACCAGCCGTCAGCACGGACAGAGGGCAGAGGCTGGAGTCTGAGTACCCCTCTTCCTCTCTCTGTCCCAGGGGACTTTGGATTGGCAACCAAAGTCGAGTACGACGGGGAGCGGAAGAAGACCCTGTGCGGGACGCCTAATTACATAGCCCCTGAGGTGCTCAGCAAGAAGGGGCACAGCTTCGAGGTGGACGTGTGGTCCATTGGCTGCATCATGTAAGTCGGGAGCTGTCTTGGGTCCCATCAGCCTCGGCCGGGGCCTCTTTGGACGTCTCCCCAGCAGACCCTACCCCGTAGACCTTTCTGCCTGTGGAAGGGCTGCTGCAGAGGACACAGGCCCCCAAGGAAGCCTCATTTCTGTACCACTTCTCTCTGGTGCATCCTAATTCCCATAGCCCGGGCTGCGGGCCTGGGGAATGGAGCAGGGAAGCCCTCCACACCCTCACCCCAGTCTCTTGCTCTTCGGAGTCTGGCAGACCAGCAGCAGCATCACCTAGGAACTTGTTAGAGACTCAGCATCTCAGGACCCCGGCTTTTAAGACCCTTGAGTGATTTGCACGCACAGGGAAGCGTTCAAACCTCCAATCCCGAAAGCAGCACCGGGCGCAAGGACTTAGGCCAGGTGTTACAGCCGGCGGCCGGCGGTCTTGCCATCTGTCTGATCAGGGCCATCAGAGGTGGTGGGTGGAGGGCAGGGAGCAGGGCCTGCTCGGGTGTCAGCCCTTCCGCGGTCGCTCTGGGTGCCGGAGAGCTAGAAAGGAGTTGCAGCAGTGGCTCCCCTACTTCTTTGCCGTGGGGAGTTTTTCAAATGAAAACCTGTAGGCTTGAGTACAGAAGTGTTAACTGTGCAGCAACCTCTGTAGGAGCAGCTGCCCAGCTGTCTCGGCCTGTACTGTGTTGGCTGCCCAGCTGTCTCGGCCTGTACTGTGTTGGCTGCCCAGCTGTCTCGGCCTGTACTGTGTTGGCTGCCCAGCTGTCTCGGCCTGTACTGTGTTGGCTGCCGGCCTCTAGGGCCCTAGATTACTACAGGCTCGAGCCAAAAAGTCACAGGCCCATGAGAACCCAGTCTCATCGCCTCTATCTACTGAGCCCACCCCCCTCGCACCAGTGTCCTGGCTCCTGGGCCTGCTCAGCGGACTTGCAGGCTGTCTTCAGCGGCCCCAGAGTCCTAGTGAGTGTCCAGAAGATTCCTCCTGCATCTGGGTTTTGGTTGGGCGCCTTGAGCCAAATCCTTCCTTGTGCTTCCAGGTATACCTTGTTAGTGGGCAAGCCACCTTTTGAGACCTCTTGCCTAAAAGAGACCTACCTCCGGATCAAGAAGAATGAGTACAGTATTCCCAAGGTGACTGCAAACACTTTAAGTTTAAATTTATTTTAAGTGCACCCCCACCCTCACCCCACCCCCCGTCCCAAGCTGTTTACTGAACCCGGCATAGCCCAAGGACAGTCCCAAGCTCAGTCCCCACCCCTAGGATGCGCACAAGAGTTTGGGGGGGTCCTTATCTGAAATTGTATCCAGAACCTGCCATTTGTGCATAAAAGCATTTTCGGGGTGGGGAGAGAGTTGGCAGGTTCTCAGAGGTTGGGCAGATAACCCAAAAGATGTGTAAAATGAAAAGAGCGAGGAGTTCCTGTCGTGGCTCAGTGGAAATGAATCTGACTAGCATCCATGAGGACGCAGGTTCAACCCCTGGCCTCGCTCAGTGGGTTAAGGATCTGGCATTGCCGTAAGCTGTGGTGTAGGCCAGGAGCTGTAGCTGCAATTCCACCCCTAGCCTGGGAACCTCCATATGCTGTGGTGTGGCCCTAAAAAAGAGAGAGGAGGGAGTAGGAGGCAGACGAGAAGCCTGCCTGAGCCTTGGAAGCGGGCTGTCTTGATTCAGGTGGTCTCGCCGCTTAGCAGCCAGAACACAGTGAGCCCCTGCCCCAGAGCACCTCGTGTGAAATAAGCGCTCACGGGGTCACGAGCCGCTGTGTGTGCAAAGTGGTATGTGCTTTTGCAGCCACCAGCTTGAGCACATCCAGAGCGCCAGGCTGCAGCCGCCAGGCACACAGCTGCTTTCCCGTTCAGTGCCTTTGCCTTGCGTGTGAAAGCCAAGAGCCCTGTCTCCTTAAGGACAGACGGACTGAATCTGTCACAAAGGGCCAGTTATTGAACACCACAGGGTGGTTCCAAGTGTGGGTGCTGGAGCCACCTGGGCCTCGCCTGGCTCCATTGCTTACTAGGGGTGTATTCTAGGGCGCCTAACCTCTCTGTGCCTCAGATTCTCCATCTGCAAAAGGGGGGAGTTACGGAGATCTTTGCGCCTTCGGTATTTCTGTGAGCATTAAACGAGTTGATGTACATGAAGCGCTTGGAGTGCTTTGCTGGCACATAGTAAGTAATCGTTGCTGCAAGGCTATCACTGTGTGTTTGACCTGCCCTAGGCTGGATCTCCTCACCAGGGCTCCAAGCTTGGTGCTGTGTCCCCATTGTGTAGATACAAAGGCCCCAAAAGTCAGGCTAATGGTCACAGCTGGCGTAAAGGGACAGACCTGGGGCTTAAACCAGGTCTTTACGACCTCTGAGCCCGTGTTCTCGGGTGCCGCTCTAGCGGTGAGCAGCTTGAATTGTGCCAGAGCAAATTCTGGCAAGAAAATGACTTCAAATTAATCTTAAAAGGAAGGAGAAACGATCATTCTCACAACTTAGGCTGACACTTGTCAGCCCAGCAAAGCTAGTAGCGGAATCTTGGCGTGTCTGTAGCTACTGGAGGTGGCATATTTGAGGCTGGGATAGCGGCTGCCCTCAGGTACCCCGTCACATGCTGCTCATGGCTGTCCCTCTCCGCTCCAGCACATCAACCCCGTGGCCGCCTCCCTCATCCAGAAGATGCTGCAGACAGACCCCACCGCCCGGCCGACCATTCACGAGCTGCTGGACGACGAGTTCTTCACTTCCGGCTACATCCCTGCCCGCCTCCCCATCACCTGCCTCACCGTCCCGCCGAGGTTTTCAATCGCCCCCAGTAGCCTGGACCCCAGCAGCCGGAAGCCTCTCACTGTCCTCAATAAAGGTACCGGGGTCTGGGTGGACAGCAGATGCCGGGAGAGCCTAGGCTTCAGAAGTGTGCGTGGATGGCCCCTAGAGCACGGGCGTGCAGGAGCTCCGGCCCTGGCCCCTGACACAACGCCCTTCTTCCCTTCGGCCCTCTCAGAAAGACAGACCTCACCAGGGCTGAATCAGGCCTTTGGCGCCCCCGAGGATGAGACTGACGGAACGCCATGCCTGAAAAATTCTTACCAGTTAAACACTGGGCTAAAATCACCTTGCACAGTTCATTAGGAAAATGAAAAATTTCAACCATGCACATAGAGCGCAAGGCAGTAGATCCGCACCAGTAGTACAGCCGCACCAGACTCAACAGTTACCGAGATCTGTCACCATGTTTGATCACTCCTAGTTTGTTCCTTTGAAGCTTTTTTTTTTGAGGTTAATCCCAAGACATCTTGCCATTTTACCCCCATAAGCTCTTTCCAGGGATGGACATTTTTTACCAAACCACATGCTGTTGTTTCGGTTGTTTCAGAGAACAGAAGAGGAAATACGTAAGAGGGGTGGGGGGACCTGGAGTTGATGCTGCTGTTTCTGATTCCCATTTTTTTGAACATACTCTTTTGATATGATTTCAAAATTATGGAAAGGTGTAAGGGACAAAAACCTTCTGTATCTTGTACCCCGAGCCCCACCAGTGAAGCTTTTCTATATTTGCATGCTCTGTCTTTCTCTCTATATATAGATATATAATTTTTCCCCTAAACCATCTGATAGTAAGTTGTACACATTTTGGCCTTTACTACTTAGTATTTCAGTGTATTTTTCCTGAAAACAGATTCTTCTACATAGCCACGGCACACAACGCAGTTTTCTTTTCCCTTTTTTTTTTTTTTTGGCTTTTCTAGGGCCGCACCTGTGGCATACGGAGGTTCCCAGGCTAGGGGTCTAAATGGAGCTGTAGCCACCGGCCTACTCCACAGCCACAGCAACGCGGGACCCGAGCCGCGTCTGCGACCTACACCATAGCTCATGGCAACGCTGGATCCTTAACCCACTGAGCGATGCCAGGGATCAAACCCACAACCTCATCGTTCCTAGTCGGATTCGTTAACCACTGAGCCACGACGGGAACTCCAACCCAGTTATCAAGTTCAGGACATTTCACATCCGTGCCAGGCTTCTCTGATAGCAATCTTATTCTCTACCATGAAGTTACTGCTTTAATTTGCTTTTGGTAAATTGTGTCTGATCGAAATACAATAATATAGAATTTCTACTTCAATTTCATACTTCTTTTCTCTTACATTGAAAACCTTGTTTCCTTACGTCATATACCTGGATTTTCAACACATGTACAGTAGTGACTGTTAGGATGTTTCCTTCCTTGCAGTCGTATTTGTCCTTAGAATATATTCACCTTAAAAAAAGAGCCACTTCAGATACTTTCTGTGTGTGGGTATGGTGCCAATTTATTTTATTTTATTTATTTATTTTTTGTCTTTTTGCCTTATCTAGAGCCGCACCCGAGGCATATGGAGGTTCCCAGGCTAGGGGTCTAATCAGAGCTGTAGCCGCCGGCCTTCGCCACAGCCACAGCAACGCGGGATCCGAGCCGCGTCTGCAACCTACACCACAGCTCATGGCAACGCCGGATCCTTAACCCATTGAGCGAGGCCTGGGATCGAACCTGCAACTTCATAGATTCTAGTCAGATTCGATTCTGCTGAGCCACCATGTGAACTCCATAAAGCATTTTTTGAAAACTTTCCCAAAAGTAGAACCTGTTTAGGAATACATAAATCCCCATTTATTCATTATCTGTTTTCAATAATTTATCTTTTCCGCCTCCTCTCCCCCTTTTTTGCTAGGGTTTTAAAAGCAAGTCCCAAATATTATTTCATAGTTAAGTTCTTATCACAGCATAGATCTTCTTTCCTTTTTTTGGCCGCCTTGCAGCACGTGGAGTTCCTGGGCCAGGGCTCAGAACCGAGCCTCATTCTTGACCTAAGTCACAGCTGCAGCAGTGCCAGATCCTTAGCCCACGGTGCCAGACAGTGGATTGAACCTTCCGAGACGCTGCCTATCTCATTGCACCACGGCGGGAACTCCACAGCATAGATTTTCTTTAATGAAAATTCAGATCTTTAAATATTTTAAGAAGAACTTGTGTTACTCAGGGAGAACTAGTGCATGAAGAATTAAACGTTTAAGCATAAAGACAATAAAAACATCCATGCTTTGGAGTTCTTGTTGTGGCTCAGTAGTTAACGAATCTGACTAGGAACCATGAGGTTGCAGGTTCGATCTCTGGCCTCGCTCAGTGGGTTAAGGATCCGGCGTTGCCGTGAGCTGTGGTGTAGGTTGCAGACGCGGCTCGGATCCCGCGTTGCTGTGGCTGTGGCAAAGGCCGGCAGCTACAGCTCCTGTTAGACCCCTAGCCTGGGAACCTCCACATGCCGCGGGTGCGGCCCTAGATAAGGCAAAAAGACAAAAAAAAAATGCTTCTGTCATCCAAATGTAGTCAATGTCAAATTTAAATGTCAGTGTGTGTCTTTTCAGACTGCAGTCATAGGTAAGTGCATAAGGCAGATTTTAGCAGGGGGAAATCCTTTACGTTTGCACCGCCTGCCTGCTTGATGCTTCTTGCCGATGAGTCGCAATTACTGAGCCCTTCCCTTATCCTGGATGCTGAGGATGTTTAATTCTTGAATTGAAACCAGGCAGCTCCAAGCTGCTCATGCCTTTGAGCTTGTCTCCCTGAGTGACCGGGGATGTCCTGAGGGCCTAGCATAGGGTCAGAGGCCTGAGCATCTGAAGCTCTAAGGCCGTGTGTGGCTCTGAGGCCTTCCTACATGTAGCAGTGAGAGTACCAGGGGCTGTCCCCTGAGCCTGGCATGTCTGCTCTCGTGGCCCAGCACTGGCTTCGTTCACCCGAGGCAGTGGCAGTGAAAAGAGCCGTTCTCTGGGGACAGTACCCGCCATGATGGGGGTCCTGTGCCCTCCTGACCTGCAGCCTAATGACCCAGTCTCTTCCTCCTCCTCTTCCCAGGCACGGAGAACCCCATGCCCGAGCGTCCCCGGGACAAAGAGGAGCCAGCGGTGCGAGAGACCAGTGAGGCGGCTGACTGCCACCTCGGTGACATGCTGCAGCAGCTGCACAGCGTCAATGCCGCCAAGCCCTCAGAGCGGGGGCTGGTGAGGCAAGGTGGGCACTGCGGGCCGGGGGTGGGTCTCAGCCCCAGAGTGCCGGTGGCCGGCCTGGGCCCCGCTCCATCACACCTTTACGCCCCGTTTCCCGCACCTTACAATCCAAAAGAGTTGGCCTGATGGGCCAGGCCCTCCCCGGTCGGGCCCTTCCTTCTTTTTTCCGTCCCCTCTGTGCCATCTGCGTAAGCACCGCATCCTCCAGCAGCTCCGCCTGCTGCCTGGACACATTTGCGCGCACTGAATCCTCTTCAGCCTTCAGGCCGGTGGGGATGACAGACCCAGACGGGCTCCGGCTCAGGGCTCTTGCTGGCGCCGTTCCCTCCCCCCGGCACACACGTCCTCCAGATCCCTGCGTGGCTCACACTCACCCCTTCACGTGTTTGCGCCGGTGTCACCTCCACAGCATCTCCCTGCCCCCCAACCCCTGGCGCTTCTCAAGTTACCATATTTATTTATTGTGTTTAAAAGCAGGGGTCGTGGCATGCACACAACCAGAACATTTTCATGTATCCGGAACTATCTTCTCACAATTTTTCAATCACTCGAAATTCACTGACTCTCACCGTGATAGAAGCAGTTTACATATTCTGTCTCATTGCTCTCGGTCCCTACAGCCACTGCTCACTGCGTGGTGGCCCCTGGCACACGGTGGGCCTTGGATAAATGATCAGCTGGACGCATGAGTGGATGCTCTGTGCTGTGACCTCCTGTTCAGTGCTGCCTGCCTGGGCTTGCCGCCGCCGGAGGCCTGGCCGTGCTCTTTGGGCCCCCAGGCCTCTTGACCGGAGCGGAAGAGGCTGGTCCTCACTGGTTGTCTTGTCTGTTTCCGCCGCAGAGGAGGCCGAGGACCCCGCCTGCATCCCCATCTTCTGGGTCAGCAAGTGGGTGGACTATTCGGACAAGTACGGCCTCGGTAGGTTTATCCCAGGCGGTGGGTGGGTGGCTCGGGTTCGGCCTGGCGACCCCGCGAGCTGTTACGGGCTCTCGCCTCCCTCGGCTCCCAGGTTCTCTGCTCTCAGCACTCTCTTGCCCCCATGCCAGGCTTCCCGTCTTCCAGCTCCCAGTGCCCCCCTGCTCCCCACTCCCCCTTTCTGAGGTCTCCCTCCCTCTGCCGCTAGGGTATCAGCTATGTGACAACAGCGTGGGGGTGCTCTTCAATGACTCCACACGCCTCATCCTCTACAACGACGGGGACAGCCTGCAGTACATTGAGCGCGACGGCACAGAGTCCTACCTCACCGTGAGCTCCCACCCCAATTCCTTGATAAAGAAGGTGAGTGCGGCCAGCCCGTGTGGCCTGGTACTGCCGAGGAGCGAGGGCCACGGGGCGGGACAGGTGCTAACGCTGGACCCCCTCCCCCGCTTCCCAACCAGATCACTCTCCTAAAGTATTTCCGAAACTACATGAGCGAACACTTGCTGAAGGCGGGTGCCAACATCACGCCCCGGGAAGGCGACGAGCTGGCCCGGCTCCCCTACCTGCGGACCTGGTTTCGCACCCGCAGCGCCATCATCCTGCACCTCAGCAACGGCTGCGTGCAGATCAACTTCTTCCAGGTGGGCCCTGGAGAGTCGGGGCGGGGGTATCTGCCACCTAGCGGCCTGGGGCCTGTCCTGGGGGGCCAGCAGTAGAGGGAGTGAAATGGGGTGGGGGCGAGGACCCCCATCGGCCGGGAGGTCCTCCCTCCCCTGGCCCCCCGATAACCCCCGTCGTCCATGCTCGTCCCGATCCCCCGCGCAGGACCACACCAAACTCATCCTGTGCCCGCTGATGGCCGCCGTGACCTACATCGACGAGAAGCGGGACTTCCGCACCTACCGCTTGAGCCTCCTGGAGGAGTTCGGCTGCTCCAAGGAGCTGGCCAGCCGGCTGCGCTACGCGCGCACCATGGTGGACAAGCTGCTGAGCTCCCGCTCGGCCACCAACCGCCTCAAGGCCTCCTCGTAGCCCCCACCCCGCCCAGGACTGGCGCCCTCCTCTCCCGCCAGCCCACGCTGGTCCCCGCCAGTGGTGCTGTTTTATAGTGTGTCCCCCGCCCTGGGGGCCGGGGCTAGAGCTGCATCATCCCTGCAGGTGGGGGCCGCCGTGTAAGTTATTTTTGTACGTGTCCCGTGCGGAGTCTGTGGCCGCGGCTGCTTCCCTCTCGGCCCCACCACGTGGATTGTACAGAAAGTTGCTGTTGGGGTCGGGACTGCCCTGGCCTTGCCTTTATACACATTAAACACGCGTGAATCTTGCTTTTCTTGTTGTGTGCCCCGGGGGGCGCCTGGGCTCCGGCCGCGCTGCTGCTCCGTGTCGCTGGCGGCCAGGCCTCTGCTGATCTTTTTGACGCTGGGCCGGCTCAGCTGCCAGCCGCGCCCGGGCTCGGCCCCCGGGCCCCCAGAGCCGGCGGGTAGTAGGGCAGGAAGGTGCTCTCGGAGGCGCAGCTCCTCATGGCGCTGTACGTGTGCAGCAGCAGCTTCGGGAAGCGGTCGGTGAAGTACTGGACGAAGCCGTCTGGGACCTGGCCCAGGGCCTGGCGCACCGCCGCCGGGAGCTCCCTGTAGTGGTGCTTCTGGGAGCGGAGGCAGGTGGCCCGGCTCAGCGGGATGGTCCCCTCCCACTGCCCCGGGCCCCGCCCCCCGCCCCCGAGCCCCAAGCGCACCTTGTTCCTCACTGCGCGGAGCAAGTCTCGCACCGACGTCCCCTTATACAACCGGAACCTCCTCAGATCTGCGCACGAGGAAGTGGTTGGCACCGCTGTCCCCACTGGGCTCCCCCGCCCCCCAGCCTCCCGGGCCCCCCGAGTCTGGCCTCTACCTGACTGCAGCGGCACCGAGATGTGCTTGTGCCAGTCACCCCGGACCACTTCAGAGCCCCCCGCCTCCAGGGCCGTCACCAGCGGCCCCTGCTCAGGCTCCTTCTCCAGCCAGTCGCTGACGTCCTAGGACCCATGACGCTCCTGAGCCTCCTGGCCAGTGTCGGAGGCCGGAGGCCAGGAGTGCCCTGTGGGCAGGGGAGGGGAGCAGCCCAGCTGCTGGGTTTAGGGCAAGGACTGTCCCCTCCCGCGGAGCGTGGTTCTTCTGTGCTGTGCCGGGTCTAAGCCAACCTGTGACGGAGGTGCCATTGCCCCACTTTACAGATGGGCAACCTGAGGCTGGAGGCTCAAGGCCACGCAAGTGGAGTGGGCTCTCCAGGCACAGGTATGGCACAAGTGACAGCGAGGGCCCAGGGGGACAGTGTATGTCCTCACACATGGGCAGCTGGGCCGGACAAGCCGTAGGGAGGAGACGGCAGCGTTTAGGAGCGTGGGCTCTGCCTTGGTTTAGACAGGGAGCTCTTTTCCCCCAGCCAAGCTGGCTTCCCCTTTTCCTGGTGCTCAGGACCCAAACTTGGGACTGTCTGGGGCCGTTCCCAAGATTTCCCCCTGACCTGGAAGAACTGGAGCTGCTTGGCTCTGCTCCAGAAGAAGGGGTGGGCCAGCACCTGCTGAGCAGAGGGGCGAGCCTGCGGCCGGGGGCTCAGCATGGCCTCCACCAGGTTACGGCCAACTACCTTATCTGTAAGGGCCAGAGGGGACGGTGGCGTCAGGCCCGCCCAGCCTCTTCCCTGCCACTCCCTCCTCTGCCAGCCCGGGCCCTCTCACCGTGGGCCTCTTCCTCCAGGTGAGCCAGGCAGGGAGCCCCCGCAAGGATGTTTGCCTGGCGATAAAGACACTCTCCGAAGGGGTGGCTGCCACCCGAGAGCACGTAGTAGAAGATGCAGCCCGCGGAGAAGATGTCCACTGCGCTGGTCTGGGGGCCGGAGGGACGAACATAAGGAGGAAGTAAGTCTCTGCCTGGCTGGATGCTCCCAGGGGCTGACAGGGCAGCTGGGGACTTGGTTTAGACTAGAAAGTCAAGGACACTTTGCAAGAGGCATCTCCGGGGCCCTGGATCCCCTCCCCTCTGCGCTGCTGAGAGGGGCCAGGTCTGCCCCCATAGAGCTGATAGTTCAGGTTTCCAGCTGTCATTCCTCCAGGTCTGGTGGGTGACACAAGCCAGTGAAGCTGGCCTGGTATGAGGGTAGAAGGTGGCCATGAGGCCTGGCGATCTGGCACCACCCCTGTCTGCATGTGGCTGCTGGCACTAAGCATCAGCTGGTTGCTTCCAGGGGACTCTCAGCTAGAGAGCTCTGATTTCCCAAGAGAATCCAAAAATCCAAACTTTAATGTGGAATTTCGCACAACTTAAAATAACTGCACACTAATTAAAAAAAAAAAAAAATCAAAGCTTGGGAGTTCCGGTTGTAGCACAGGGGAAACAAATCCGACTAGGATCCATGAGGATGCAGGTTTGATCCCTGGCCTCATTCGGTGGGTTAAGGATCTGGGCTGTGTGAGCTGTGGTGCAGGTCACAGATGCAGCTCGGATCTGGCATTGCTGTGGCTGTGGTGTAAGCGGGCAGCTGTAGCTCCAATTCGACCCCTAGCCTGGGGCCTTCCACATGCCGCGGGTGCAGCCCTAAAAGGTAATCCCCCCCCAAAAAAAAACCCACAAAGCTTGCACAAGCACCTAACATTGGACCGCCAGATTGTCACTTGTAGTTTTGCCTTGACTTCAGGGGTGGGGGTGTCTTTGCCTGCTGGCTGTCCTTGTGTGTTACTCTCATCCATGCCTGTGACCTTGCTCCACACACTGACTCAAACACCTGTAACCCTGGGGTCTTGAACTCATGTGTCTGGGGTCAGACACTACTCTGTGCTTCAACTTCAAGTTCCCCAGTGATTCTGTGGCACAGAAGAGGTAAAAACCGTTTTCTTTCTTTCTTTTTGTCTTTTTGCCTTTTCTAGGGCCACACTTGTGGCATATGGAGGTTCCCAAGCTAGGGGCCTAATCGGAGCTGTAGCCGCCGGCCTTCGCCACAGCCACAGCAACGCAGGATCCGAGCCGCGTCTGCGACCTACACCACAGCTCACGGCAACGCCAGATCCTTAACCCACTGAGCAAGGCCAGGGATCGAACCTGCAACCTCATGGTTCCTAGTCGAATTCGTTAACCACTGAGCCACGACGGGAACTCCCCAAACCATTTCTAGCTCCAGGCTTCTCAGCCTCAGTACCACTGACATTTTGGACCAGTTAATTCTTCGTCCTGGGGGACCATCCTGGGCACTGTAGGACGTTTAGCGGTGTCCCCGACCTCTGTCCGTTCGATGACAGTAACAAGCCCCCTTCCCTGCCAAGTGTGCCAGCCAAAGGTAACACCAGACATTGCCCAATGCCCCCTGGCTGGCACAACCGTGCCTCGTTGAGAACCACCGCTCTAAGTAAGAAGGGAGGGTCAAACCCAGTTTACAGAGGAAGAAGCAGGCCTGAGGAGTTCCCTGGTGGCTCAACAGATTAAGGAGTTGGCTTTGTCAAGGCTGTGGCTCTGGTTACTGGTGTGGTGCAGATTTGATCCCTGGCCCAGGAACTTCTGCATGCCCAAGGCGTGGAAAGGGAGGGAGGGAGGGAGGGAGGAAGAGAAAGAAAAGAAAAAGAAGCAGGCTTGGAGGAGCAGCTGAAAGTCACGCAGCAGGTGCTGTGGAGCCCAGACAGCAGAGGCACTGTGAAGAGAAGGGTTCCTGAGGACTCACGGGGCTGTCCGGGGGGAGAAGCTGCAGGAGCTCGGGTGCCATCCAGCCTTCTGTGCCCGGGATGCCCGAACGGAGACTGAAGCTGCAGCGGCCGGCGGGCAGCTTCTTGCAGAGGCCAAAGTCCGAGAGGACCACTCGGCCTCGGCCCTGGCCGTCGGGCCCCGCGATGAGGACGTTGCCCGGTTTCAGGTCCCGGTGCACTGTGAGAGCGGGGGCAGAGCAGAGCTGAGAGCTGGGCGGGGAGGCAGGGGCCTGCACGGGGGAGCGGAGGCGCGGGTACCTATGTGTAAGGAGTGCAGGTGGGCCAGGCCAGACATCAGCTGCTGCAGCGCTGTCTCGGGTTCCAGGCCCCAGCCGTCCAGCTCGGGGTGTTCCACGTACTGGGGAGCAGCGAGACGGGGCAGAGCCTCACTCCGCAACCTGGGGCCCTGGCACCACCCACCCTGGGCACCCAGCCACGCCTGAGCCAGGCCTCACCTCCCGCAGCGAGGCCCGGCAGAGCTCCAGGGCGATGTAGTGGAACTGGGGGCCCCGCTCCGTGCAGAAGTAGCGGAGCACATTGGGGTGTCTGTCTGATTCCTGCAGCAGCTGCACCTCCCGCCGGACCAGGCCGAAGCACTCCCGGAGCAGCCGCTTGACGGCCACAGCCCGGCCCTCGAACCGTCCCCTGGGCGGTGGCGGCGGTGAAGGAAGAGGTTAGCAACCGCACCCGCCCCGGGATTCTGCGTCAGACCGGCTCTCCAGGGGACAGGGGCCCTCCGCGGCCACCGCCACGCACCACTCACCGGAATACAAAAGTCCCGCCTGCCCCGCGGCCCAGCACATCCTTGGGGTTGAAGGAAATCTTCCCCACCACGGTGAGCGGCTCGGCTAGGGGGAGAGGAGCAGGGGGGGGAGGGCCTTCTGGAACCTTCGACCACGGCCACCGCCCTCTCCGGTCCAGATCCCGGCCTTGACCTTTTCTCCAGCTTCCCCCTTCCCTGCCCGGCCTGCTGCCAGCCTGTCTGGGTCCAATGCCTGGTGCCGCTACTTATTCTGTGTGAACTGGGGTAAGCGGTTCAGCTGCTGTGCCCCAGTTTTCTCATCGGTAAAACCAAACTAGAGCGAAGGGTTCTGCCTGCACAGCATGAAAGAAGAAAGGGTGGGGCTGGGGTTTGCCGTGCTCTTGGCCTTCTCTTGGCATTTTCTGCCCCAGTTTCTTTCCTTTACTTCTGCGGCCACTGTCCCCCACCTTCACCAGTTAAACCCTTTAATATTTTTTTGTTTGTTTTTTTTAAAAGATTGCACCTGCAGCAAGTGGAAGTTCCCAGGTTAGGGGTTGAATCGGAGCTGCAGCCGCTGGCCTAGGCCACAGCCACAGCAACTCAGGATCCAAGCCGCGTCTGCGACCTACACCGCCGCTCAAGGCCACACCGGATCCTTAACCCGCTGAGCGAGGCCAGGGATCAAACCCGCATCCTCATGGATACTAGTCAGGTTTTTAACTCATTGAACCACGCAGAAAACTCCCAATAAGCCCTTTAAATTGAGGAATTAGGAGTTCCCATCGTGGCACAGTGATTAACGAATCCGACTAGGAACCATGAGGTTGCGGGTTCGATCCCTGGCCTTGCTCGGTGGGTTAATGATCCGGCGTTGCCGTGAGCTGTGGTGTAGGTTGCAGACGCGGCTCGGATCCCGCGTTGCTGTGGCTGTGGCGAAGGCCGGTGGCTACAGCTCCGATTAGGCCCCTAGCCTGGGAACCTCCACATGCCACAGGTGCGGCCGTAAAAAAACGACAAAAAAGGAAAAAAAATTGAGGAATTAGCTTCAAATAGGAGGGAGGGAGTGCCAGGGCAGAAGAGACTGTTCTGGATGGGGTGGGGGTGGGGGGTGAGGAGAGTGAGCACCTGGAAGCTGAGTTGTCTCAGTTAGTTAGTTCCAGGAAGGCCTTGGTTTGCTGTTAAGAAGCGGGGAGGAAGTTCCCATTGTGTCTTGGTGGGTTAAGAACCAGACTAGTATTCACGGGGACGCGGGTTGGATCCCTGGCCTTGCTCAGTGGGTTAAGGATCCGGTGTTGCCGTGAGCAGTGGTGCAGATTACAGTTGCAGGTGTGACTCAGATCCCCAGTCACTGTGGCTATGGCATAGACTGGCAGCTGTGGTTTCAATTAGACCCCTAGCCTGGGAACTTCCACACGCTGTGGGTGTGGCCCTAAAAAAAAATGATGGCAGACATTTCCAGGGAGCTCAGCCACATACAGAGCAGGCACTATTCCAAGTGCATTGCTATTATTTAGGCTTAGCTACCCCACTATTGCGGCTTCCAATAAACCCACTTTGAAGCAAAACCCTCCCTTCTCTCCTCTGTCCCTGACTCTGAGCTTTCCAGTTCACATAAGCTTACCTTCGGGGTCTTCAAGTGGCTGGTCTTGCTCTGAGGGGTTTCTGAGCCTCTTCCAGCTCTGTGGAGTGGCCCCCAAGGGCTGGGACTGGGCGTCCTGTGAGATATGAGAAGGGCCTGCAGGTGCCAGGGGAGCCTGCTGCTGCTGCTGCTGCTGCTGCTGCTTCTCCACCAGCTCCTGATGCTGCTGAAACAGGAGAGTCTGGGAGGACCCAGTCCGGGCCACCCCCTATCCCCGGAAGCTGTGCCCGAGATGGCCTGGCCCTGGAACACTGACATGCCAGAGCAAGTGTTGGGAGCTCTGGGGAGTTGCTAAGAGGAAGGGGTGGGGGGCAGAGCTGGACCTGGGTGAGGGAGAAGTTGCTAGGTGGTCTTGGAGGGGAGGAAGACAGACAGACAGACCTGAGATCAGGGTGATGGGCTTACCTGCCTCATCAGGAACAGAATCCATCCTCCCAGGAGGAGAGCAGTGAGGCTGGCTGCCAGCAGGTCTTGGGGTCCCAGTCTCGGATGCGGGGCTGGGGTTTTCTCTTCAGGATGCAGCTCCAAGTTCGAAGCTTCCACTCGACTCAGGCTCAGGACCTGAGGACAAAGAGGCTCCCGATCTTAGCAGCCCCTCCCACTGTGGAACCCCTAACCGCTCTTCATCACCCAGTAAAAGGCTAGGCTTGGCTGAAGGGGTGACCAGTGGGCTCGTGGCACTCTCCATGGTCCTGAAACATAACGGTGCCCAGGAGGTTGACCTTTCAAACCTAACTGAGGGCCAGCATTTCCTGGGGTGTAAACAAAAAATACTTGGAGTCCATGGTAGCTCAGTGGTAACGAACCCGGCTAGCATCCATGAGGATGTGGGTTCGATCCCTGGCCCCGCTCACTGGGTTAAGGATCCGGCATTGTCATGAGCTGTGGTGTAGGTCACAGACGCGACTCGGATCTGGTGTTGCTGTGGCTGTGTCATAGGATGGCAGCTGTAGCTCCATTTAGACCCCTAACCTGGGAACTTCCTTATGCTGCAGGTATGACCCTAAATGGAAAAAGAAAAAGAAAATGTAAAAAAAAAATACAGGAGTTCCCATTATGGCTCAGCGGGTTAACAAACCTGACTAGCAGCTCTGAGGACACGGGTCTAATCCCTGGCCTCGCTCAGTGGGTTAAGAATCCAGCATTGCCGTTAGCTGTGGTGTAGGTCGCAGACGTGGCTTGGATCCAGTGCTGCGGTGGCTGTGGTGTAGGCCGGCAGCTGTAGCTCCAATTCGACCCCTAACCTGGGAAGCTCCATATGCTGCGGGTGCGGCCCTAGAAAGACAAAAAGACAAAAAAAAAAAAAATACTCTTGGAGCATCACCGAAAAGTGCATATACCCACCTGCAGAGATTCTGAATTCAGTGGGTCTATAGAATGGGTGATGCTGGCGACCAACCAGATTTGAGAATTATTTCTCCAGATCGTGCCAGTAGCTTCTAACCTTGAACTACTAGCAACTCTTGTCCAGTCCTCTCCCAGGACGGCATGCTTTGATAGTTTTTCTGGCTTTGTCGTCTCACTGGATAAATATTTCATGTTTTAAACTGAAGAAGAAGAAAGGAAATCCAGACCCCCTATGTCACAGTTTAGATATCTTTTCGACGCTTTTAACACTTTTCTAACAATAACCAAAAAAAAAAAAAGTTTTTTTCTGTCAAGAACTTGCGAGGTCAGTGGACCCACCCCCAAATGTTGCTCCGAGAGGCCTGAGGAGAAGGTCCCTGGCCGCCTCCCCCCTGCCCCTCGCCTCCCGTGCCAGCTGCCGTTCTAGCACTGACCTCCGAGAAGAGAGCTGGGCTCTGGGTGCTCTCTGATGGGCTGGTGGTGGAAGTCCCACCGCCCGGGGTGGGATGGACTCTGAGCATGGTGGTGTGCAGGACTGGAGGTGGCTCGTGGTGTCCTAAGCGGCGTGGGAAAAAGTCACTGGGCTGCAGGTGACCTCAGCCTTCCAGCTGCGAGGCTGGGATCACCACGTCCTTTATCGTCTCCAAACGTGAGTCAAGGGGTCTCACCTATGAGCAGCCACTGGCTCGGGAGGGCCACGCTGCCCGAGGGGTATCTGACAGCCGTGCTGGGTGAACCCTCTCGTTCTCCCGAGACTTGGAGGGTGACCTCATCAGTGGTGGGGCCGTCGGTGTGGGCCAGGGTCAGGCCACGAGGCTACGGCAGAAGATGGAGAGTCACGAGCGAAGGGGGGGCTCCTTTCCTGTTCCAGGCCTTGTTTCCAGCCCCCCAGAGACCCTTCTCACCACCAGGGCCACGCCTGTGTGAACCAGGGCTTTAGACACGTAGAAGCCGGCTTCAGCCTTCCCCACATACAGCGTCATTCTAGTAGGAGTGGAAAAGGGGAGAGGGAGGCGTGGCTTCAGTCGCCATGGTAACGTAATGCCTGGTCTCCTCCTGCACCGACTCTGGGCTTGACCATGTGACTTGCTTTGGCCAATGAGATCAGAGCAAGTGTGCCTTGAGTAGAGGCTTGAGAGGAACTTGTGCCCTGGGGCTTGCCCTCGCGGGTGGTCTTTGGAACCCGGAGACCACCACGGGAGGAAAGCCAGGCGAGCAGCCTGGGGTGTGGGAGAACTTATTTGACACCCTGTAGGCCCAGCTAGTCCGCAAACCATGAGAGAGCTGACGGAAGACATCCTAGATTGTCCAGGCTCCTCCAAGCCACCAGCTGGTCCCCAGACCGGAAGACCACCCGGCTGACACACAGAAACTTGCAAAATAATAATTTTTCTTTTTTGTCTTTTGAGGGCCGCACCTGCGGCATGTGGAAGTTCCCAGGCTAGGGGTCAAATCAGAGCTACAGCTGCCGGCCTACACCACAGCCACAGCAACGCGGGATCCGAGCCGCGTCTGCAACCTTCACCACAGCTCACGGCAACGCCGGATCCTTAATCCACTGAGCGAGGCCAGGGACCGAACCCGCAAATTCATAGTTCCTAGTCGGATTCGTTTCCACTGAGCCACGATGGGAACTTCCGCAAAATAATAAATGTTGCAGCTCTAAATTTTAGGGGCTGGTTTGTTACCTAGCAAAAGCTATAACTGCTGAAAACTCTATAGTCATTGTCTCTCGATCTACTTCTAGCTCAGACCTCTTTCAAGAGCCCAGTTTTCTTAATCTGAACTCATCACCTCATTCCACGCCTCCCCTTCACCCTTCCTCCTCCCCCCTCACTTCCTCGGAGTGCTCCCCTCCTCTGAAAACGGCAGCACTCACGGGCTTCTAACCCTGACAGTGGACTCCCTGCTCACATCATCAGACTCTCTAATTGCCGATTCCTTTTTTTTTCCCTTGTCTTTTGTCTTCTTAGGGCCGCACCCGCAGCATATGGAGGTTCCCAGGCTAGGGGTCTAACAGGAGCTGCAGCTGCCGGCCTACGCCAGAGCCACAGCAACGCGGGATCCAAGCTGCGTCTGCAACCTACACCACAGCTCATGGCAACGCCGGATCCTTAATCCTCTGAGCGATGCCAGGAATCGAACTTCTGTCCTCGCGGATATTAGATTCTTTATGTATCTAATGGGATATATACAATCCCCAGTGGGAATTCCTACCAAACTGTTTTGACTCTCAGTTCAGTGGCACCGGTGAGGCACGGTCAAACATCACACCCGCCTACGGGACCTGGGCTGCAACACCTCTAGAAGCTGCTTGCAGACCTGGGCACTTACAGCAGTTGGGTGCCTGAGGCAGAGAAGTGGGTGGCTGCGTCCTGTGGGCCTGAGGCAGGCAGTCGGATGTGGCCCCAGCGGAGCGCGAGGAAGTGCAGGGTGTCCCGGGCCAGCGTGAGGTGGGGCAGCTGGTACAGGCTGTCCTGGTGCCACGTGTAGATGCCGGTCACGGGTGCGCCCAAGTCCCGGGTCCACAGCACCGCACCGCTTCCCGGGTCCACTGTTAGCACCAGGCCCATCTCACAGGATGCCAGGTGGCTCATGTCTGCCAAGAAAGGTGGCTGGGGACTTGTGGTCGGGGAGCTCCGGCCTGACACGCCTCAGAGCGTCTTGGGGTACAGAGTCTGTTCCGAGGGCGGGCCATCAAGAGAGCCACTTGGGGAGTTCCCGTTGTGACTCAGTGGTTAACGAATCCGACTAGGAACCATGAGGTTGCGGGTTCAATCCCTGGCCTCGCTCAGAGGGTTAAGGATCCGGCGTTGCCGTGAGCTATGATGTAGGTCGCAGACGCGGCTCGGATCCCGCGTTGCTGTGGCGAAGGCCGGCGGCTACAGCTCCTGTTAGACCCCTAGCCTGGGAACCTCCATATGCCGCAAGTGCGGCCCTAGAAAAGGCAAAAAGACAAAAAAAAAAAAGAGAGCCGTTCAGGTGTGGAATTCAGGTGAGATCACCTAGAGGGTTATCAGCACATGGGAAATTCTCTCTCTCTTTTTTTCTTTTTTTAGGGCCACACCTGCGGCACACGGAAGTCCCCAGGCTACGGGTCGAATCGGAGTGGTAGCTGCCAGCCTACACCGCGGCCACAGCAACACGGGATCCGAGCCATGTCTGCGACCTACACCACAGCTCACGGCAATGCCGGATCCTTAACCCACTGAGTGAGGCCAGGGATCGAACCCGCGTCCTCATGGATACTGGTCGGATTCTTAACCTGCTTGAACCACAGGGGAACTCCTTCACTGGGGTGTCTTTGAGCAGGGTCAACCGGACGGCTGTGTAAGATGCAAGGGTCAGTCAGCACCACCCAAAGGTGACTCAGGTGTGTGACTCGTCCTTGTGGCTCAGGACAAGCAGTCAGCCATCGTCAGGCTGCCGGTCGGATTTGGCTGGTCTGGAGACTCGTGGGTCCCTTGGGAGTCATTTAGGATGTGAAGGAGGTCAGTCGGGGGCCCTGCGGGTGTCACCTATGATGTGTCAAGATCACCTGCATGCGTTCTTCCGAGAATGGTGACCTTCAGGGTCACTGAGCAGGTGCATCCGCCTGTGGTGGGGCTTGGTTGTCCATGACCTGGGGGCAGGGTCCCCAAGTCGGGGACCTTGCTCCAAGGTGGGGCCAGGGGGAGGAGGCGCTCACATTTCCCCTGCGGGCCGTCCACGGGGGGCGCTGAGTAGCGGCGGTAGGTGGTGTTCCAGTGCAGGGCGGGGGCTCTGGGGTCGTGCATGGCGACCGTGTACTCTGCGGACACCCAGAAGCAGGGTGTCCGGGAACGCCCACGTGAGGCTCCTCCACCCCCCAGCAGGGGACGTCGCCTTGTGAGGGGTGGGGGCTTTCCCAGCACTCAGCCTGGAGGCCAGAGTCTATGAGCATCGCGATGGCAGAAACCAGGCCTGTTCTGGTTACTGCCGTGTAACCTTATTCGGTGCTCAGTGAAGTGTTTGTGGATTGACACATCGATTGACTGGCCTGGACTCAGCTTGGATAGCAACGGCCAGGCCCGGGCAGAGCTTGGGGAGCCGCTGGGCGTGACTCACGTGTCCGGCCGATGTAGAGGCGCGGGGCGGAGGGTCGCTCTGTGGTCAGGGTCATCTGTGTCTTCCCCGACTCGGGCTCCACCACGAACCAGGCGTCCTGCTTCCGGCCTGAGGAGGTGAAAAGTGTGCCTGCCCCCAAGATGGCCTGGAGAGGGCGTGCAGCCTGTCCGCCCTGTGCCCAGCCAGTCCGCCTTGACCTAAGGCCCATCCCTGCTGGACCAGAACCCACAGGCTGGAGAGAGGCTTACCGGTATAGAAGACGCCATCGGAGCTGCGACACGGGGAGGCATGAACCAGCTCCGGGATGGTGAACGGAAGTTTCTGAGAAGAGGTGAGAGCAGAGGAACGCGGACGGCTCCTTCAGCAGCTACAGTGATCACAGTATCCTTTCCCAGAGAGGCTAAGGCGCTCGGCTACCGTCACACAGCTGGTAAGTAGCAGAGCCCAACCTTGAACCCAGCCGGTCGGCGCCCAGAAGCCACGCGCTGAGCCGCTCTACTGCAAGAGCACCTAAGGAGCTACCGCAGAGCCCATCCCTGGTGCCAAGGGGCCACCCGATCACTCCAGCCTGGCCCGACAACCTCAGAAACACCTGCTGAGACTTCACCACTTCAACGGCTGTGACAGCCTCAGAGAGGCTGGGGGTACTGTCCCAGCAGGAGAACCAAACACGACGGGTGATCTTGGTTCCAATTCTGAGCTGGAAACCGTAAGCGCACCACTGGGACCCTTGACCGAATTAACGTGGGCTGGGAGGAGTTCCTGCTGCGGCTCAGCAGGTGAAGAACAAGTCACAGTGTCCGTGAGGATGCGGGTTCGATGCCTGGCCTCGCTCAGCGGGTTAAGGGTTTGGCGTTGCCGTGAGCTGTGGCGTAGGTCGCAGGTGTGGCTCGGATCCCGCGTTGCTGTGTAGGCGCTGAGTAGCGGTGGCCTGAGGAGGTGGAAGAGTGCCCGCTTCATCTCAAGCCGAGCTTCTCAGCCACCAGAGCAGAAAGGGGGCACGCGGTGATGCACACACTGGCTCTGGCAGTGTCTGTGTACAAGTGACGTGGGCTCTTCTGAGCCCTCCTTTTGGCAAGCCTCATGGCCGTGCCCACTTTAAGTCAGAAAGGAACTGTAATCCCAGAAGAAGCCCTTCCCCTGGCCCTTCTTCCTTCCTCCCTTCCTTCCTTCCTTCTCTCTCTCTCCCTCTTTCCTTCTTTCTTTCTTTCTCTCTCTCTTTCTCTCTTTCTTTCTTTCTTTCTTTCTCTCTCTCTCTCTCTCTCTCTTTCTTTCTTTCTTTCTTTCTCTCTTTCTTTGTCTTTTTGCCTTTTCTAGAGCCGCACCCATGGCATATGGAGGTTCCCAGGCTAGGGGTCTAACAGGAGCTGTAGCCGCCGGCCTTCGCCACAGCCACAGCCACGCAGGATCCGAGCCGCGTCTGCAACCTACACCACAGCTCACGGCAACGCCGGATCCTTAACCCACTGAGCAAGGCCAGGGATCGAACCCGCAACCTCATGGTTCCTAGTTGGATTCGTTAACCTCTGCGCCATGACGGGAACTCCTCTTTCTTTCCTTTTTTTTAATCATCTTTTTAGGGCCGCACCTGCAGCATATGGAGGTTCCCAGGCTAGGGGTTGAATTGGAGCTGTATCTGTTGGCCTACGCCACAGCCACAGCAACGCGGGATTCAAGCCGCATCTGCGACCTTCACCACAGCTCACGGCAACGCCGGATCCTTAACCCACTGAGCGAGGCCAAAGATCGAACCTGCAACCTCATGGTTCCTAGTTGGATTCGTTTCTGCTGCACCACAACGGAAGCTCCTAGAGATGGTTTAAAGTATACGGGAGGGTGTGTGTAGGTTATAAGCAAATACTATGCTATTTTAATATAAGGGACTTGAGCATCTTCTGATTTGGGTGGTGGAGGGTGACTGACCTGGAATGGAACCCCTGCAGATACCAAGGGACAACTGCATAAGCAAAGACTGAAAAAGACTCATGCAGTGGCCTTGCTCTTTCTTGCTGTTTCTGGTTTCCTGGTTGACGCCACGCGAAGAAGCCCTGGCTTGCCTGCTGGAGGATGAGAGACCCCTGGCTGGGTGCCCCTGTCCAAAGGCAGCTGGCTACCAACCAGCTTTCAGAAAGAGAAACAGCCCACTGACCATGCTCAGTCAAGACCACCCAGCTGAATCCAGCCTAAATTGTCATCCCACAAAATTGTGAGTTAAATACATGGTTTGCGTTTTAAGTTTGAGTTTGGGGGTGATTTGTTATTTCGCAAAAGCTAGCTGATACATAGGTTTCCCCTGAAAACCCTCAGAGATTTGAGAGTCTGCTTGCTCTGTCTTCACAGCCAGAACCATCCATTACCCCCTTTCCTTCCTTTTCTTTCCCTTTTTTTTTTTTTTAGTGCCGTACCTGTGGCATATGGAAATTCCTAGAGCCAGGGGTCACATCGGCGCCACAGCCACAGCAATGGAAGATCTGAGCCGCATATGCAACCTACACTGCCGCCCGTGGCAACGCTGAATCTTTAACCCACTGCGCAAGGCCAGGGATCAAACCCACATCCTCATGGATACTACTCGGGTTCTTAACCCACTGAGCCACAACGGGAACTCCCCGCGATCACCCCCTTTCAGCAGTCCCCTCTGGAGAGCCTTCCCTGGTGCTTTCAGACAGTCTTCTGCAGGACACTTAGATTCTAACTGCACCGCCCCCTCCAGCCCCTCCGTGCACTGGGTGACAGAAGCCCAGACCCTCGCCCATCCCAGCCACTGCAGCAAACGCACCATTAATCCTTGTTGCTTCTGCGTCCCCAAGATGTACAGGCTGCCATCAGTGGGGTCGGAGAGAAAGGCTGTCCTGCGGGCCAGAGCCGAAACGGGGGCAGATTTCATGCACCGGCCTCTGGTTTCAAGAGGCCCCTGTCCCTCCACCTTCGTCACTAGGAGGCGCTGGCTCTGGCGGGAGGCACCGCAGAGCCCCAGACCCAGACTTCTGAGTTCCAGCACAGCCTCCCCTCCTGCAGCTTCTCCATCTCCCGGCCGCCTGCTCCTTGAAAGACCGTAGGCCCACTTACGCGGTGACGTACATCGGCCCTTGGATGATGGGATCTGCAGGGGGCAGGCAGGGACACAGGCATGAGCGGCCCGTCCGGACACCCCGTCCAAAGGTACCACTTGCAGTGGGTGCTCGCCGCATGCCGGACACCAGGCCAAGCATTTGACACACGTGTACTGTAAACCCCCGGGGATGCTGTGACATAGGGTCGTCACCCTCGGCCCCCTTTGTAAGCGAGGACATCGGGATTCAAAGAGATGAAGTGACTCTCCCCAGGCCACACAGCTGGGAAGTGGGGAAGCCACTTGCAGACACCTGCTTACGGGATCCCCGACCCCATGTTCTTATCCTCTGACGCCCGGGTGACCCCGTCCCCAACTTGGGCTCCAGGGAAGGAGCAGGGACCGCCCTTGCGTACCATCCTTCAGCGTCCACTTCAGGTCCCCTGTCTGCTTGCTCAGTGCGTGGAGATTTCCATCCAGGGTGGACACGAACAGGAGGCTCTCTGGCCTGCTGTTCTGGACCTGCAGCAGAAGCAAAGTCACCTCTTCTGAGGGACCTGGGACCATCCTAGACCCCGCTCCAGGCAGGGCCGGCTGTGATCCTCCTTGCCCAAGAGGGAAGCAGGGAAAAAAGGAAGGGAGACTGGGAAAGCTGCTGGCCCCGCCCACTGATGTCTGGCTGGCCCCACCCACTGATCACCTGGCTGGCCCCGCCTACTGATCTCCTGGTTGGCCCTGCCCACCAATCTCCTGGCTGGGGGGACCTGGGCTCCTGTACAAAAGACTTCAGCACCCCTGATAGCCTCCCTAGAGGTCGGTGGTATTATTCTCCCCATTGTACAGGTCAGGGAGACTGAGGCTCAGGATGGTTAGGTCTGGGTTTTTTTGTTTGTTTTTTTTTTTTTTGGCCTTTTAGGGTCGCACCCATGGCATATGGAGGTTCCTAGGCTAGGCACTGAATCAAAGCCACAGCCGCCAGCCTACACCGCAGCCACAGCCACGCAGGATCCGAGCCACGTCTGTGACCTACACCCCAGCTCCTGGCAACGCTGGATCTTTAACCCACTGAGCGAGGCCAAGGATTGAACCCGCGTCCTTGTGGAAACTAGTCGGGTTGTCCGTTAACCGCTGAGCCACGATGGGAGCTGCAGGAGGGTTAGGTCTTCAGCCTCAAGCCACGCAGATAACAAATGACAGAAGTGGGATTTGAACCACCGTCTCTGGTTCTGGGACCCAGTTGCTTTCTCCTCTGCCTCACTGTCTGCCTCTCCAAACCAGCCCCGCTGCTTTCAGTGCCAGGCTCTGATGGGGGTGGGGGGCCTGAACCAGGGCTGGGGGCTGGAGGTGGCCGCGAGAAGGAGGGCTGGGGCTGTCCCTGCATCTGGCCCCCGCTGGTGTAAGTCACCTGCTCTGTAGCCCTTCCTTGAGCAAACAGGGTGGGGCTGAGCTCCAAGCAGGAACCCTAACATCCGGGTGGCCCAGCCGCACCCCTGCAGAGGCCACATCCTGCTCCAGGACCCTCAGACTTGGGGCGCAGCCAAAGGTTTTGGAGTCAGGAATTTGCCTGCTAGCTGTCTTTTTCCCGGACCTGTTCTGTGACCTGCAACGTGGCAGAAGGGAGAGTGGTCTGGAGAAGCTGCAGACTGGTGGCCCACAGCTGAGTTTCGTCTGACCATCACTGTATTTTCAAAACTCTGCTTTGAATTAACTACCAATTTGTAAACATTGGAAAGATTTCACTCAAACATCACGATTTCGAATTTTTTTTTTCAGTTCTAGTTTTTCCTCATTTTTCTGGAAACACCTGACCCAGCCACTGCGGCCCCATTCCTACTTGGCAGCCGTGGGGTGGGTCCTGAGCTGGAAGTGGGCCTGGGGGTGCCATAAGCAGTTACCTCTAAGTTCCCCTTAGCTGTTCTGGAGGCCCCAGGCTGGACAAGCGGGTTCTAGCCCTGGCTTAGCCTTCTCGTTGCATTTCTGTAAGACTGGACTTTTGCCAGCCCGGCAGAGCTGGACCAGATCCCGGTACCTCTAGCCTATTTATCCCAGAGGTTGTGAATCCCGGGTCCAGTTGGGGTTAAAGAGGGAGCGGGTGATCCGCCCGTGAAACTAGGTATGTGGGCGCATCTGTCAACAACAGGCTTTTAAGTTGATTGTAAGTTCCAAAGAAGCCAGGATTCTAGAAGTTTTAGTAGGAAAACCAGGGCCCCCTCCCGGGTGCTGTTCCCTCCACCTGCGCCCCCCCCCCCGACGTGGTGGTGACCCTGCAGTTGGTGGTGACCCTGCAAGTGGCACGGGTTGAGGGGGTGGGTCTGCCTGAGCCTTTCCACGCTGGCAGGTCTCTCCAGCGCTTGAGGCAACTGGCAAGCTCCCAAAGCCAGGAGGCCAGGGGCCGTCTTGGGGCGATCCGGCCCCCGGGGGAAGGGAAGGCGCCCCCTGTGGCCCGGCCACTCCCCCGCCACCTGCGCCCGCCCGGGACGCGCGACCTCTAAGGCTCCGCGTCCACCCCGCCGTTTCTCACCTGTGGCAGGAGCGTCCCCAGCAGCGCTGTGAGCCGGAGCAGGAGCGGGGACCACGGGCGGGACCCCCGGGCCGTGCGCGCCATAGCCTGAGAGACGGCAGCCATACGGCTGGCCGGCCCGGTCCCTCAGCGCCTCCAGGGGACAGGACGGCTCCCCGCCCGGACGGACGGACGAGACTCCGCCCCGGGCTGGGCCACTTGGGTACGCGGAGGCCAGGGCACAGTCAGTCACCGCGCGGTCCCCAGCCTTTCCCATCGCACTGGCATCCGCGTTCCGGGTACCACTCCCCCTCCCCCGCCAAGGAGGGCTCTGAGCTTTCCTGAAAAAGGATTCCACCAGTTGAGCCCCTTTATGGAGAATTTGCCACCCGTCAAGTATTGTGTCAAGTGCTTTATTTACATCCATCCTTAGCTCATCGAATCTTCACAGCACTTCCCATCGAAAGGCTGAGGCTTGGAGCTGGAATTCAGATTCGGATGCCTGCCCTCAAAGCTTGTGCTCTCTGTTACAGTGCTACTGGCCTCTACTGAGAGATGAAGAAATATAGATTCATGGGTTGACTCAGTTATTCATTCAATAAATATTTATTTTTAATCCCAGCCTGGGAGGCAGGGGAGATAAGGTCCGTGTTTTCATAGAATTTACAGATTCTTTTTGTCTTTTTTTTTTTTTTTAATCTTTTCAGGGTCACACAGGGCACATGGAAATTCCCAGGCTAGGGGTTGAATTGTAGCTACAGCTGATGGCCTGCACCACAGCCACAGCCACGCCGAATCGGAGTTCCGTCTGTGACCTACACCACAGCTTACGGCAACGCCGGATCCTTAACCCACTGAGCAAGGCCAGGGATCGAACCCGCAACCTCATGGTTCCTAGTCGGATTCGTTAACCACTGCGCCATGACGGGAACTTCCAAATTTAAGCCTTAGACACATCAAAGGATGCCTTGTTAGGGCACTTACGTCCTTACGGCAGCAAGTCTCTCTGACTTAGTTTAGGGAGGGCCTGCGGAGGTCCCATTGGTTTTCACGGTTTTTTCACTTTTATTGTTTTTAATTTTATTATTTATTTATTTATTTATTTTGCTCTTCAGGGCCACACCCGCAGTATGTGGAGGCGCCCAGGCTAGGGGTCGAATCAGAGCTACAGCTGCTGGCCGACACCACAGCCACAGCAATGCCGGATCCGAGCCGCATCTGCAAACTACACCGCAGCTCATGGCAACGCCAGATCTTTAACCCACTGAGCGAGGCCGGGGATCGAACCCCCGACCTCATGGTTCCTAGATGGATTCGTTTCCGCTGTGCCATGACGGGAACTCCTGTTTTTTATTTTTTTGAAGGAGCCCCGTCCACAGGCAAAAGGAAGTTCCCAGGCCAGGGACTGCACGTAAGCTGGAGCTTCGACCTACGCCACAGCTGTGGGACTGCCAGATCCTTTAACCCACGGAATTGGGTGGGGATCGAACCCGTGCCTGGGCAATGAACGGAGCTGCCACAGTTGGATTGTTAACCCACTGTGCCACAGCAGGAACTCCTGTTTTTCAAGTTGTGGAGTTTTTTGTTTGTTTGTTTTTTGTTGCTGTGGTTGGTCTTTTTAGGGCCACACCTGTGGCATATGGACGTTCCCAGGCCAGGGGTCGCGTCGGAGCCAGAGCTGCTGTCTTACGCTACAGCAATGCGCGATCTGAGCTCCATCCTTGACCTATGTATGGACCAGCTTACTGACACGTGTGATCCTTAACCTCATGGATACTAGTTGGCTTCTTAACCCGCTGAGCCACAATGGGAACTCCCGATTTTCCAGTTTCGATTCACTGAGTTCCCCTGCTTCTTGGTGTAAAAATCCCTGCTGATCCAAAGGTCATGCAGCCTGGTTCACCTACCATCTCCCCCTCCTCTTTGTCATCTTTGGCCCTCCTGGTGACACCCCCACAGTCACTGAAGACTTTGCTATCTGGCCCACAGCTTTCTTTTGCACCCCTGATCCTGCTGTTCTTGGCGTCTTCAGTGTCACCTGCTCTTGCACGCAGACTCTGACTCGTGCTTTAATCAGCCCACAATCACACACAGGCCTGCCCAGATAACCCCAAGTAAATCTTGCCTGGCTGGCGTCCCCGTACCCCAGTGGCTCCGAGGGTGGGCTGATAGGGGCTCGCAGCTCCCCGCCTCTCTACAGAATCGCCCTTGGCCACTGGAGCAGCTGGGAGTCCCTAGCCTATGACGGAGGGACACGGGGTACAAAAAACTGGCCCTTGGTCTCAAGGTGGACCCAGCTATGTGTTTCAGTTTGTGCTCCGGAGGTCCCCGGGGGATCTGGCTGAGACCTCTTTTACCCTTGGCTCTTCCTCCGCCCCGTCCCGGTCCCCTCACCCCTCCTCTCGGAGGGGTCTTCCCAGCACAACACCTGAGCGAGAGTCCCTGTCCCAGTCTCTGCTTTTAGGAACCTACCAAATTGAAGGCCTCCTGTAAGCATACGGTCATTACACGTGGCCTCAGACCACCCAGCCGTCTCATGGTGCAAAAGCCTCTTTCCGAAAAAAAATCTATCCAGGGAGTTCCCTGGTGGTCTAGTGGTTAATGCTTTGAACTCTGTGGCCCAAGTTCAGTCCCTGGTCTGAGAACTGAGACCCCACATGAGGCCTCTGCACCCTGAAGTGTGTGTGTGTGTGTGTATATGTGTGTGTATATGCATACACACATCGTGAAATCTGGTTCACTTGGTTATGCCTTCAATGTGTGTGTGTGTGTGTGTGTGTGTGTACACATCGTGAAGTCTGGCTCACTGGGTTATACCTTCAGTATGTATATATATGTGTGTATGTATATGTGTGTGTGTGTATATATATCTATACAGACTCTATATGTCATGCAATCTGGCTCACTTGGTTATGCCTTCACGCTTAGTTGTTCCCACCCCCCCCAGAGCAGCGTGGAAATCCTAATTTCTTAACAGAGTGATTGCTCGCCACTCTAGAAACCATCCCAAGCTGCTGAGCACGCAAGCCCCTTTTAGGCTTCATGTTTTGTACATTGTGCATTTGTTCTGAAATGCACCTTGTGCTT
>PVHT020000062.1:584128-616651 GCA_004024745.2 Catagonus wagneri
AGGGGTCTAATCGGAGCTGTGGCCACCGGCCTTCGCCGCAGCCACAGCAACGCAGGATCCGAGCCGCGTCTGCAACCTACACCACAGCTCACGGCAACGCCGGATCGTTAACCCACTGAGCAAGGGCAGGGATCGAACCCGCAACCTCATGGTTCCTAGTCGGATTCGTTAACCACTGCGCCACGACGGGAACTCCACTGCGCCACGACGGGAACTCCCACCTTGTGCTTCTTAATTATGCTTGGATTCATAGGAATTCCTCACGGGACGAATTGGACTTGAAGAGGATGCCAACTGCAAGAGAACTGCAGGAGATAATTTTTGATGTGTGCTGATAGAGGTCATACACATTCCAGAAACTTTGCAAAATTCATATATATATATATACATATATATATATATATATATATATATATATATATATATATATATAAACGAGAATTCATTCATGGCTCCACCTCCTGGAAACAAAGTACCTCTGTGAACACCCTGCCGTATCTCCCCAGTCCTGTTTTTTCCTGTGCCTATGTCTAAGAGGTGCTGTGTTGAAATATTAGCAGTGTTTTCCCCTCCAAAGCCCCTTTTCCCTCTTGACAGCCCTTCCTTTACGCGAGCCAGTCTGCTCCGAATTTATTGCCTCGGAGAAGGGATGAAGAAGCAGAAAGAGAGAAAACAAAGCTTGTTTGACCTGTTGAATTTGTGTATAAACCATGGCATGAATCTAGACTTCAGAGACTGAATAACGACAGTAGAATGGATTCCTCAGACAGGGAGAGGAAGGAGGACAAGGAGCGAGAAGATGGAAGTGCCCATCATGGCTCAGCGGTTAATGAACCCGACTAGTATCCACCAGGACGCGGGTTCGATCCCCAGTCTCACTCCGTGGGTTAAGGATCCGGTGTTGCCGTGAGCTGTGGTGTAGGTCGCAGACGCAGCTCAGATCCCGCGTGGCTGTGGCTGTGGCGAAGGCCGGCGGCTACAGCTCCTGTTAGACCCCCTAGCCTGGGAACCTCCATATACCGCAGGTGTGGCCCTTAAAAGACCAAAAAAAAAAAAAAAAAGGAGTGAGAAGATGCTGCAGCTCCCTGCCCTGAGAAACGGGGACCGCTCTGCAGCCTCCTCACCAGGGCCAGGACCCCCATAGACGTGCAGGATCCTAGAACAAGATCTCCTGGGTGAAGGTGCTGCGTGCTATGTCTGGCCCGATAGGGGGCGCTGGTGAGGTTCCCGCTGCCTCCTGCCTCCTGGAGGTGGGGGGAGGTTTTCTGCATGTCTGAGGGATGGAGAGAAGAAGAGAGAGAGCAAGAAGGAAAGACTTGTCAGGAACAAAAGGCGGATGATGCAGCAGAGACTAGTAAGGACCAGAAAGGAAACGATGGGACCATAGGCATCTCAGAGATTGCTGGCTACGACAGATGATGACAGACTCAAGGTCCTCTTGCCCTAAACGCCGTGGAATTTAAATCTGCCCTGGAGAAAAGCTAGAGGACGCCAGATGGGAATGAATTTCTTCCACCTGGCATAAAGAGAGCTCAAAATAAAAAGTTAAATTCAGTGGTAAAGACATAAAGTTACATTTTTTTTTGTCTTTTTGCCTTTTTATCTAGAGCCGCTCCCATGGCATGTGTAGGTTCCCAGGCTAGGGGTCTAATCAGAGCTGTAGCCTCTGGCCTATGCCGCAGCCACAGCCACATGGGATCCGAGCTGCATCTGCAACCTACACCACAGCTCACAGCAACGCCAGATCCTTAACCCACTGAGCAAGGCCAGGGATAGAACCCGCAACCTCATGGTTCCTAGTCAGATTCATTAACCACTGAGCCATGACGGGAACCCCCTAAAGTTACATTTCTTCACCGCACCTCGGCTTGTGTTCAGCTTCTAGACAACTACCAAGAGCCTATCTCCATTCTAGCAAAAGAATCGAGAACACGGAAATAGTAATGGGAAAAACATTCCAAATGGGATAGCAATAGAAAGAAAATCCTTAGGAATAAATTTAATTAGAAAGGCACTGGATCCATGTGAAAACCGTAAAATCTTATGGAGGCTACAGAGCAAGAAGTGAATAAATAAAAAGATATGATCCTGTGTGGGAATACTTAATATAATTAAAATGTCAATTCTCTCTAAATTAAATTGTAAGGATAATGAAATTCTACTATTCTGATAATATTAAACCTATTACACAGTCTTTTAAAACTTGGCTAAAATAAAGATCCTATATAATAATTATGGCTGAGAACAGTCAAGAAAAGTATGAAAATGAAGAATAGTGACCAGACATTAGAACATACAGTAAAACTACGATATCAATATAATTTCAGCACAGGAACTGACAAATAGAAAAACATGCCAGTTGCTGTCCCAGGCACTGCTCTGGCTACAGGCGATGCAGAAATAAAAGAGATGGCAAAACTTAAAATTATAAAGAAACAAAGAAAAACATGTCAGTTGGATCCTCGTAGAGAGTTCAGAAATATATGTCAGCATATGTAAGAATTCAGTAAATGACAAAGATAATATTTTAGGAGTTCCCATCGGGAACAAATCTGACTAGTATCCATGAGGACACAGGTTCGATCCCTGACCTCGCTCAGTGGGTTAAGTATCTGGCATTGCTATGAGCTGTGGTGCAGGTCGCAGACACGGCTTGGATCTGGCACTGCTGTGGTTGTAGTGCAGGCAGCAGCTACAGCTCCGATTCGACCCCTAGCCTGGGAACTTCCATATGCTACTGCGAGTGCGGCCCTGAAAAGCCAAAAAAAAAGAAAAAAAAGATTTATATTGGTAGAGGTATAGGGGTGCTTATTGGAGCATCGTTCTTGGTATAAACAAGTAGAAACAAAGCAAGGACCCTTCAGCTGAGGTGTAACTGATCTAGTTACAGAACATCTGCATTTTGCAACCACTAAAAATAATAGAGTGTATTCATTAATTCAAAGAGATTTTTTATGAATTATATTAAGAGTATCAAGATTCAGAAAGAGCATTATAAGAACCCATTTTGTAAAACCATGTATTTGGATACATACATGCACATTTCTTTCCTTTTTTTTTTTCTTTTGCAGCATGTGGAATTTCCCGGGCCAGGGATTAAACCCGCGCCACAGCCATGACCCAAGCCACTGTGGTAACAATGCCAGATCCTTAACCTGCTGCCCCACAGGGGAACTCCCTAAATTATTTTATATGAATATAGGTTTCAAACACAGAATGCAATATATTGGTTTGTTAACGAGGATTGTGTGGTGTGCTAGGGGAGGTATGCTATACTAAGGAAGGGGTAAAACCAGCAAAAAAGAAAAAAAAATTAAAGCTGCTCAAACACACACCATCGTGTGTACACCCCATTTATATGAAAGTAGATGCACATTGTGGCGCATATGTGTACGTCAGTGCACTAAGTCCTTGCCCAAGTGAAATAGCTGTCTATATATAATATTCAGCAAATTCTATGCCCAATGATTCCACACCCTGTGAATTCTACGTATAACTGAGCACTCACAGAACTGGAGTCTCCTCTTCAGCCTAAGGGTAAAAATAGCACTATTGGAAAAAAAAAAAAAGCAAGACCCTCTCCTTTCTTCAAATATAAGATCTTACCCAACCTGTTAACTAACCTGCCAGAAACCTTTTATTTGTTTATTTATTTTCTGTCTTTTTAGGGCCGCACCCACGGCATATGGAAGTTCTCAGGTCGAATCAGAGCTGCCGCTGCCGGCCTACACCACAGTCACAGCATCTCAGGATCCGAGCTGCATCTGTCACCTACACTGCCGCTCACAGCAATGCTGGATCCTTCACCTGCTGAGTAAGGCCAGGGATAGAACCCACGTCCTCATGGATACCGGTCAGGTTTGTTAACCGCTGAGCCAGGACGGGAACTCCTGGGCATGTGTATGGGTCTAGGTAGATCTTGATAAAAATCCTTTGCCCCTGATTTCCCCTTTTTTTTCCCCTTTTTGTTGTTTTAGGGCCGCACCCGCAGCATGTGGAGGTTCCCAGGCTAGGGGGTCTAATCGGAGCTGTAGCCGCAGGTCTACACCACAGCCACGCAGGGTCCAAGCCGCGTCTGCGACCTACACCACAGCTCATGGCAACGCCGGATCCTTAACCCACTGAGCAAGGCCAGGGATCGAACCCGCAACCTCATGGTTCCTAGTTGGATTCGTTAATCACTGCATCACGACGGGAACTCCTTTTGCCCCTGATTTCATCTTTCCTCATCGTTAAAATCGAGAGAACTGGAGTTCTCTTGTGAGGCAGTGGGTTAAGGATCTGGTTTTGTCACTGCTGTGACGTTGGTTCAGTCCCTGGCTGGGGAACTTCCATATGCCTGTTGGAGGCAAAAAAAAAAAAGAATCCGTGAAATCTAGTGTAGAGATGGTTACGGGTGGCTATACACCTTAGAAAACAGCAGGGGGCAGTAGAGTGCAGCGGCTAAGTGTGGCCTTGCCAGCAGTAGTTTGCTTTGACCCTGGCTTCCACCTGCCGTTCCCATGCGTTTGTGATCGCACACCTCTCTCAATGAGAAGGCTTTTTCAGAGGCCCTCCAATACACGTAAAACTATTGATAAATTAGATCCATGATTCCTATTCTTGTATTATAGACATACATGCTATAAAATATAACAAAATGGAAGCTAAAAGTAGAGGACAATGGTGAAAACTACTTTTAAAAAAGCTTCATTAATGTGTAATGGACCATAAACGGCACATACTGAAAGTACACGATTTTGGAGTTCCCACCGTGGTGCAGTGGGTCAAGAATCTGACCGCAGCGGCTTAGGTCTCTGCAGAGGTGCGGGTTTGATCCCCCTGCCCTGTGCCGAGGGTCAAAGAATCCAGCTTTGCTGCAACTGCAGCTCAAATTCAGTTGTGGGCCCTCCGGAGCTTTCATACGCCAAGGGTGTGGCCATAAAAAGAAAAAAACAATGCATAATTTTATAAGCACCCATGAAGCCGTCACACAGTCAGAAAGGGGACTAGAACCACCCTATCCCAAAGTACGCCCCCCACCTGTAACCCTCCCCACCACCCTTCCTGCTCCCCACCCGGATCCACTTTCTGTCACCCTAGGTGAGCTTGCGGCTTGTGGAGTTTAGTATAAACGGCATCATGCAACACCTACTCTTTTGGGGGGAGTCTGGCTTTTTCCAACTCAGCATAGTTATTTGAGTTTAAGATAATTATGGGTGGGAGTTTCCCCTCACGGCTCAGTGGAAACAAACCCGACTAGCATCCATGAGGACGCAGGTTCGATCCCTGGCCTCGTTCAGTGGGTTAAGGATCCGGCATCACCGTGAGCTGCGGCGTAGGTCGCAGACGTGGCTCGGATCCTGCGTTGCTGTGGCTGTGGTGTAGGCCGGCGGCGGTGGCTCCAATTTGTCCCCTGGCCTGGGAACTTCTATGTGCCATGGGTGTGGACCTAAAAAGGCCAAAAAAAAAAGATAATTATGGATGACTGCATTAAGGATGAAATATACTTTTAAAATAATATTTTTGTCTTGTTATGAAATATTTTGCTCTCAGATTATAAAGATTTGTCCTCATGTTCTGGATGCTAGATTTTTTCCCCCTTTTTATACTAATTAAAATTTTTTAAATTTGTTTTGAATATAGGGAACATATTATTATTATTATTATTTTTATTTTTATTTTTGCCTTATCTAGGGCTGCACCCGCGGCATATGGAAGTTCCCAGGCTAGGGGTCTAACAGGAGCTGTAGCCGCCGGCCTACACCACAGCCACAGCCACGCGGGATCCGAGCTGCATCTGTGACCTACACCCCAGCTCACGGCAACGCCGGATCCTTAACCCACTGAGCGAGGCCAGGGATCGAACGCGCAACCTCACGGTTCTTAGTCGGATTCGTTAACCGTTGAGCCACGATGGGAACTCCTATAGGGAACATACTCTAACAGATAAAAAGGCAGAAGGTGAAAAGTCTCCCTTTAGCTGCGAGTGCCCATCCACCAAGCTGCACGGTCTCCCACCTTCCAGTTTCCCACTTTGGTTAGTTTTTGAGTATCTTCAAGATTTACTTAAGTAAATATGAATATATATATGTACACATATATTTTTTATATTCTACCATGTTTTAGAGAAAAGATAGCATGCTTATTCACAATGATACACATTGTTGGGCAACTCGCTTTTTATTTTCAATGAAAAACTTTTTTCTTTTTCTTTTTTAGGGCTGTACCTGTGGCATATGGAAGTTCCTGGGCTAGTGGTTGAATCGGAGCTGCGGCTGCCGGTCTACACCACGGCCACGGCAACACTGGATCCAAGTGGCGTCTGTGACCTATGCTGCCATTTGAGGTAATGCTGGACCCTTAACCCACCGAATGAGGCCAGGGATCAAATCTGTGTCCTCACAGATACCAGTCTGGTTCTTAACCACTGAGCCACAGTGGGAACTCCTGCAACTTGCTTTTTATTTATTTATATTATTATTATTATTATTATTATTATTATTATTATTATTATTATTATTTTGGTCTTTTTAGGGCCATACCCACGGCATATGGAAATTCCCAGGCTGAGGGTCAAATTGGAGCTGCGGCTGCCGGCTTACACCACAGCTACAGCAACGTAGGATCCAAGCCTCGTCTGCAATCTATACCACAGCCCAGGGCAACGCCAGATCCTTAACCCACTGAGCGAGACCAGGGCTCTAACCCACATCTTCATGGAAATTAGTTGGGTTCATTACCTCTGAGCCATGATGGGAACTTCCTGCTGTTTAAGTGTAATCTGTCTTGGTGATCTTTTTATATCTGTTTGCTGGAAGCATTTTTTTTTTTAAACAATTTCATTGTGTTTCATAGGTTCTGTACTTGGATGGTTTCCAGCTTTTTTTTTCGCCTGGAGAAAACAACATGCATCAAATAACCTTGTGGACACAACATTTTACAAGTGTGCAAATACCTGTATGGTGAATTTTTAGGTGTTGGATTGTGGGCCACAAGGGTACACATTTTTTTTTTTCCTGCATTCGTGGCATGTGGAAGTTCCTGGGCCAGGGATCGAACCCTTGCCATACGTGCAAACTGTGCCACAGCTGCAGCAAGCCGGATCCTTATCGGACGACCCCACATGGGAACTTCCGAGTGTACACATTTGTAACTTAGCTAGAGAGCATGTGACCTTCACAGAGTTTAGACCAATCAACACACCCACCTGCAGTGCAAGCGTGTGCCTATTTCCCTGCAGTGTTTTGGATTTTTTTCCAGTCTCAAAAATGTAAAATGGCATCTCAGGGGAGTTCTATTTTCTTCTTTTTTAAGGGCCGCACCCTCAGCATATGAAAGTTCTCAGCTAGGGGTTGAATCAGAGCTGCAGCTGCCGGCCTTCACCACAGCCACAGCAACGCTGGATACGAGCTGTGTCTACAACCTACACCACGGCTCATGGCAACACAGGATCCTTAACCCACTGAGCGAGGCCAGGGATGGAGCCCACATCGTCATGGGTGCTAGCTGGGACCTTACCACTGAGCACAGACCGGAGCTCCTCAGCATAGCTCTAATTGGCATTTATCTTCATGAAACTATAGTTGAACTAGAAACTTCATTTTTAAATGTCTTGCTAACTGGGATGGTTTCATACATTATTACCTAACATCTCAAGGCATGAGACGTGCCAAATGCCTAGCTTACATAGCTTTCTGGCGCTTTCCAGGAGAATGGAGATGCATGGAAGGGTGAGAGTCTGGAGCTAAATCAAATGTGGGTTTGATTTTTTTTTTTTTTTTTTTGTCTCTCTCTCTCTCTCTCTCTCTCTCTTTTTGGCTGCACTTGCAGCCTATGGAAGTTCCTGGACCAGGGATCAAACCAGTGCCACCACAGAGACAAGCCGGATAATTACCCCACTGCGCCACAGTGGGAAAGCCTTATTTGACTTATTCAAATCCAATTACATACCCGGAAAAGAGGAAAAAGTGCAGTTTAGGTGGTGTTGTTATTTGATGAGGAAGATTATCTGTCAGCGGTTGCACAGCTTTTTTGTCCTTGTCTCATGAACTGACGTGTGTCATTCACGTAGATGTACGGGTTACTGTTCAAGGTCAAAACCCCAGAGGTACCGAGTGTCGTGGTAGAGGGCTATTTTGCCCACACTTGATTTTGAACTATGTGCTGACTTGGGAACTCCATTTCCTGCCTACGAGTAAACCCATTGTCCTGGGTAAGAGAGGTTTTTCCCTTAATTCTTTTTTTTTTTTCTTTTTAGGGCCCCACCTGCAGCACTTGGAAGTTCCCAGGCTAGGGAGCTGAATCGGAGCTGCAGTTGGAGTCTACGCCACAGCCACACCAGATCCCAGCCACATCCACAGCCTCTGCCGCAGCTTGGAGCAACGCCGCATGCTTAACCCATCGAGTAAAGCTGGGGATCGAGCCTGAATCCTCGTGGACACCGTGTTGGGTTCTTAACCCACCGAGCCACAACGGGAACTCCTGTTTCTCTTAAATCTTAGCATGTAGGAATCACATGGCCAAAGGGGACATTGTGCTAAATTCATTGTCCTGGGACCCCTGAAGCTGAGAGAGGAATTACTAGTGTGTTTGTGTGAAGCTAACGGGCAATGTGTTTGTGGTGTGGGATCTTGTGGTTTAGGGAGAGTGAAGGAAAATGCTTTGGGGGCGCGTGGCTCACGTATAATTCCTGCTTTGGAATTGCCCTCACAGTCTCTGCAAAAGGAGCGGGCCTAAGGAATCGTGTGCACCTTCAAGATTCTTCGGTCAGGAGTTCCCATCATGACTCAGTGGTTAACAAATCCGACTAGGAACCATGAGGTTGCGGGTTCGATCCCTGGCCTTGCTCAGTGGATTAAGGATCCGGCGTTGCCATGAGCTGGGGTGTAGGTTGCAGACGCGGCTCGGATCCTGCGTTGCTGTGGCTGTGGTGAAGGCCGGCGGCTACAGCTCCTGTTAGACCCCTAGCCTGGGAACCTCCATATGCCGCAGGTGCGGCCCTAGATAAGGCAAAAAGACAAAAAAAAAAAAAAAGATTCTTTGGTCACGGCTGCATGGCCCAGGAGGGGGATCCCTGGCCCCCCGTGAAGACCTTACAATTTGAATTAACAAAAGAAAAGTTTACGGGCATCGGACCTGCTCTCCGCTGTAGGATCTAGTTCAGAGCTGAAGCCTCAGAACCCAAAGTCAAGTGCAAGTAGAAGTTATGGAGGAGACAGACATCCGGAGGGTGCTGACCTGCAGAGGGAAGAGGGGGTACCCAGAAAAGGAAAAGCAGATATGGGAGATTCACCCCGAGAGAGGGGAACAGGTGGCTGGGCAGCTGAACTTCTCTAGGTTTCCAGAAGATTCCCTGGATCCTGATATTAAAACTCCTTTTCTTTTCTTTCTTTCTCCCCCCCCCTTTTTTTTCTAGGGCTGCACCCGCGGCATATGGAGGTTCCCAGGCTAGGGGTCTAATCGGAGCTGTAGCCACAGGCCAACACCATAGCCATAGCCACGCAGGATCCGAGCCGCATCTGCGACCTACACCACAGCTCATGGCAACGCTGGATCCTTAACCCACTGAGCGAAGCCAGGGATTGAATCCGCAACCTCATGGTTCCTAGTTGGATTCGTTAACCACTGAGCCACGACAAGAACTCCATATCCCATTTTTTTTTTAATGAGAAAAATGTGGAGGTTTGTGGTTTTCTTTTTTGTTATTTTGTCATTTTCCTTTTGACCTTTAAAAGATCTTTGGAGTCTAAGAAAATTATCTTTTACATAAACTGTGAATGTTTCTCCAGTTCGTCTTTTTGGCTTGGAGATATGTATCTCTTTCTATATATTTCTATACAGAGATTTTAATTTTCATGTGTTCAAATGAGCCAGTCTTTTCTCTATGATTGCTCTGCTTTGTTTCGTGTTTAGGAAAGCCTCCTTCAGTTCAAGGGCTGGTTTGTTTATTTATTTATTTATTTATGTCTTTTAGGGCTGCACGTGTGGCATATGAAAGTACCCAGGTTAGGGGTCAAATCGGAGCTGTAGCTGCCGGCCTGCACCACAGCCACAGTCACGCCAGATCTAAACCATGTCTTTGACCTACATTTCAGCTCACGGCAACGCCAGATCCTTAACCCACTGAGCGAGGCTGGGGACCGAACCCTTGTCCTCAGGGATCGTAGTCGGATTTGTTAACTGCTGAGCCACAACGGGAACTCCATCACTGGTTTATTTTACTTAATAGAGTGTTTTCAAGGTTCATCCATATGTGGCATATATCAGCACTTCATTCCTTTTTTTTTTTTTTTTTTTTTAATGGTTCCAGCATATACAAGTTTCCGGGCTATGGGAGTTCCCGTCGTGGCCCAGTGGAAACGAATCCAACTAGGAACCATGAGGTTGCAGGTTCGATCCCTGGCCTCGCTTAGTGGGTTAAGGATCTGGTGTTTCCATGAGCTGTGATGTAAGTCGCAGACACGGCTTGGATCCTGTGTTTCTGTGGCTGTGGTGCAGACCGGCAGCTGTAGCTCCAATGTGACCTCTAGCCTGGGAACCTCCATATGCCATGGGTGTAGACTGTAAAAGCAAAAAAACACACACACAAAAAAGTTTCCAGGCCAGGGATTGAGCTTCGTCTGTGACCTACGTACGCCACAGCTGTGACAAAGCTAGATCCTTTAACTCTCTGTGCTGGGCTGGGGTTTGAACCCGTGCTTCCTCAGCGACCTGAACCTCTGCAGTTGGATTCTTAACCTTCTGTGTCACAGCAGGAACTTCACTGCATCCCTTTTGATGGCTTAATAGGATTCCATTGTTATCAATGGATCGCATTTTATTTAGCTGTTCATCAGCAGACATTTGGATTTGGGCCACGTAGTGCGTATCCATTGTGAAGCAACTGCTGTGAACATTCATGTACAAATTTTTGTTTTAACACCTGTTTCCAGTTCTTTGAGGTATATACCTAGGAGTGGAATTGCTCATATGGTAATTTTATTTAACCTACTGAGATATCTTCAGTCTGTTTTCTTTTTTCTTTTTCTTTTTTTTTTGCCTTTCTGCCATTTTTTTTTTTAGGACCGCACACACGGCATGTGGATGTTCCCAGGCTAGGGGTCTAATCAGAGCTGTAGCCAGTGGCCTACGCCGCAGCCACAGCAACGCGGGATCCAAGCCGCGTCTGCGAACTACACCACAGCTCACAGCAAGGCCGGATCATTAACGCACTGAGCAAGGCCAGGGATCGAACCCACAACCTCATGGTTCCTAGTCGGATTCGTTAACCACTGCGCCACGACGGGAACTCCCCAGTCTGTTTTCCATACCTGCTTTCAGCTACACCATTTTATATTTCTACCAGCAAGGCATGAAAATTCCACAACCTGGCCAAGACTTGTTATTTTCCATTGTTTTGTTTTGTTTTAAATGCTAGCCAGTCTAGTGGGTGTGAAGCGAAATCCAATTGTGGTTTTATTTCTGTTTCCCTGATGACTAACAATGTTGAACTTTTTTTTTTTTATGTGCTTCTTGGCCATTTGCATATCTTCTTTGGAGCAATGTCAATTTAAGATTTTTTTTTTTTTTGCTCATTTAAAAATTGGGTTATTTGAAACCCTTGTATTTGTTTTGTTTTGTTTTGTTTGTTTTTCTTTGTATGGCTGCACCTGCGGCATAGAGGAGTTCCCGGGCTATGGGTCGAACCAGAGTTTCATCTGTGACTTAACGCCAAATCCTTAGCCCACTGAGCGAGGCCAGGGATAGAAACCAGCTTCACGTTCTTAACCGGTTGAGCCACAACAAGAACTCCAGCCCCCCAGTATTTCAGCAGGAGTTCCCCACCTCCCCAGCACTCAGGGCTGGTTGGGTGACTCAGCTATCCTTCCAGGAGAGAATGGGAAACACATTTGTGCGATGTCTAGGATGTTTCCTGGGAGGGAGACCCAGGCCCTTTTCTCTGCTGCTGGGAACATGACTGTGGCAGGGTAGAGGCCACTCCTGGCCCATGTCCATTCTGGATGAGGGCAGCTCCCCTGGGATGAGGGGGCATGGAGGGAGAGGATTTTGCTCGAGCGGTCCTACCAGATCAGCCCTGGACTGTCTGCCTCCAGAGCCCAACAGGAGAGAGAAGCAAACTTCCGGTTGGCCATTCTCACCTGGGTGCTCTTTGTTACAGCCGCAGATGTAATGCTAAACAATACAGCTTTGGAGGGGAGGGGACTTTCTATGTAGTTCTCTTGGGTTGGGTTGCTCCAAGGGAAATTCTCAGCCTTTCCCTTCCACAGGGTGACAGCCAAGTTTCGCTCCAGCCCGCTCTCCTTTCCAGGCACTGCTCTGGAAATTGAAGGTGTGATGACCTTTGCTCCTAACTCAACAAGCCTGGAGCCTGAATCTTCCAGGGGACATGGGACATGGTGTTGTTCCTTTCCTCCACACCTGTGCAGCCCACCCCCACTTTCTCCCAAAGAGGCAACCTGTTTTTCCTTTTTTTTTAAACTCAGTGGATTTTATTGCATTTATAGTTGTGCAGCGATCATCATGACCCAACTTGACAGCATTTCCACCCCAGCCCCCAGCCCCCAGCCCATCCCCCCACCCCAACCTGTCTCCTTTGGAAACTGCAAGCTTTTCAAAGTCTGTGAGTCAGTATCTGTTCTGCAAAGAAGTTCATTGTGTCCTTTTTTAAGATTCCACATGTAAGTGATAGCAGATGACGTTGGTGTCTCACTGTCTGACTAAGTTCACTTAGCATGGTAATTTCTAGGTCCAACCATGTTGCTGCAAATGCCATTAGTTTTTTTTCCTTTTAACGGCTGAGTAAATTCCACTGTGTATATATACCACATCTTCTTTATCTAGTCCTCTTTCGACAGGCATTTAGGTTGCTTGCTTTTTCCTTTTTTTAAAAATTATTTTTATTATAGCTGATTTACAATGTTCTGTCTTAAAATATGCTCTGCTGATCTTTTCTGGGCAAATATCTGTAGGTTCTAATTCAATACTTCAGGAAACAGGCCACCTTTGTGTGTGGTGTAACTTGATTTATTCCTGGAAAGATGTGTTTGGAACGGACAAGTTTCCTGCTAAGCTGACAAATTTGAAAGCTTAGTTTGAAAAACTAACCAGTTTCCACTTGGAGTGTGAGAGCAGAAAGTGGGACTTGGGCAAGCCTCAGCCTGAGGTCTCAGTAGGAAGAGGCAGGTGATGGGCCTTCCCAAGTGTCTGACCTTGTCTGTATCATTTCTCATACGCTCCCCACCCTTTGTGGAGCCTGCAGGGTTATAGGGGGAAAGGAGCTGTAATATGTATGAAAATATTACACTGATTGAGGAGTTCCCGCCGTGGCTCAGCAGAAACGAATCCGACTAGGAACCATAAGGTTGCAGGTTCGATCCCTGGCCTTACTCAGTGGGTTAAGGATCCGGCGTTGCCGTGAGCTGTGGTGTAGGTTGTGGCTCAGATCCTGCATTGCTGTGGCTGTGGCATAGGCTGGCAGTTGTAGCTCTGATTAGACCCCTAGCCTGGGAACCTCTATATGCTGCAGGTATGGCCCTAAAAAAAAAAAAACCAATTGAATCATTTGTCTTTTTGGTATTGACTGGCAAGTGTTCTATATTTTCCCAGCTATTCTTGAATCTGCATTTTTTCCCCAGTGGAACCTCATTATTGCTTCATCAAAAATTGCTCATAACTTTTGGAGTTCCCTGGTGACCTACGAGCTAAAGATCTGGTGTTGTCACTGCTGTGGCTTGGGTTGGATTCCTTGCCTGGGGAGGAACTTCCACATGCTGTGGGCATGGCCAAAAAAAAAAACAAAATAATAATAATAATAATAACGGCTCGCGACTTTTGTGGCATTTGAAAGTGAAAAAACATTCAGCCTGAATCCTGCGACAGTTTGTTTATTTATTTATTTATTTATTCTTTTTAAGGCCACATGTGTGGCATATGGAAGTTCCCAGGCTAAGGGTCCAATCAGAGCTACAGCTGCCGGCCTACACCACAGTCACAGCAATGCGGGATCTAGGCCGAGTCTGCAACCTACACCATAGGTCATGGCAACGCCGGATCCTTAACCCACTGAGCGAGGCCAGGGATCGAACCTGCAACCTCATGGTTCCTAGTCGGACTGTTTCCACTCTGATGTGGGCTGTTAATTACTCTGTCCTGGTTTCCTTTCGGGCAGCACTGACTCAGAGCTTAAGGCTGGAGTCGCTCTTCCCAAAATCAGCATCCCAAGCTGGCCCCAGGTGATCGCTACAGCCGCCTGGGGACACTTCTCCCCTCCTGGGATCAGAACCTGGGCCGACCTGCATTCCCAGCGATGCACTGGAGTGGCTGCTGGGCTTCATTAGCAAGCAGCGTGGTTTCCCGCCTGCTTCAGCCCTTGGGGGCTGTCTGTAAGGGAACGGAGCCTCCTTGCTGCCAGAGCTCTAATCCTTAGAGGATCTGAAAGAGAAGCAGGCACTTCTCAGATCGATATTTTCGAGGCTTTTCTGATGTGAGACTCTGCCTGGGGCTGGAGGCTCGATTGTTTCTCTGGCTTCTCTCTCTCCAAGGTGGATATGAACTTGAACCCTTGTGGTGAAGGGCTTGCACGCCCCCCACCCTCCAGAGGAATCTGTACATGTGTGTAATGATGATGCAGAGATGGATGCAAAACTGAATACCTGTGATGCTTGTGCCTTTACAGCTGAGTCTCTCAACTCTTGTTTTCATCATCATCCCCACTTAAGGAGGGTTTTTAGACTTTTTTCCCTTAACCCTCCTCCATAGCATCATAATCCTCCAGGTATGCTCTGTATCTCTTTACGTGTTGTATGTATATTTGTGCCTTGTTTGCAGAACAAAGGGGAGTTCCTGTTGTGGCTCAGTGGGTTAAGAACTTGACATAGTGTCTGTGAGGATGCGGGTTCGATCCCTGGCCTCGCCCAGTGGGTTAAGGATCCAGCGATGCCAAAAGCTGCGGTGTAGGCCTCAGATGCGGCTCGGATCCAGCGTTGCTGTGTCTCTGCCGTAGGCTGGCAGCTGTAGCTCCCATTTGACGCCTATGCCATAGGTGCGGCTGTCCAAAAAACCCCACCAACATGGTCTTTGCCCCCTTGGGGGCAACGTGGCTCCCACTGAGGATACACATGTTATAACAGTTCACGGCTATTTTAAGTGACGACAGCCTCCACTGTATAAAAGTGGGGAGTTCCCGCCGTGGCTCAGCGGTAACAAATCCAACTAGGATCTGAGAGGATCTGGGTTCGATCCCTGGCCTCGCTCAGTGGGTTAAAGATCCGGAATTGCTGGGAGCTGTGGTGTAGGTCACAGATGTGGCTCAGATCCTGCATTGCTGTGGCTGTGGTGCAGGCCAGCAGCTGCAGCTCCGATTCAAGCCCTAGCCTGGGAACCTCCATGTGCCGAGGGTGTGGTCTTGAAAAAAAAAAAGTGGCACGGTGGCAATCTAGCATAAATTTAACTCTAATGTGTGAGTTAATGCACTTGAAGTGCTTAGCAAAGTTCAGGGCCCACGGTGAGCGCTCAAAAAAAAAAAAATGAGAGCCCTTGTTGCTGTCGTCATGTCAAGCTTGGTCACAGCCAAGTTCAAGACCCTCCCTCAAGCCGTGTGAGGGCTCCTGCCATGCTCGAGGGCTGGTCAGAGTTCTAAGTCAGCTCCATCCTGGAGCTTCCACCAGCACCTATAGGGTTCATAAGGGAATAGCTGGGCTGGGCGGAGACTGCGGCAAGTCCAGGCTGCCCGTCTCAACCTGGCGCTCTTCCTAGCTGCAGCCAAGGAGTGCGAGACAGGGATGCGGGCCTTCTGATTTCTCAGAAGCCAGGAATTTGGTGGAGTTCCCGTCGTGGCTCAGTGGTTAATGAATCTGACTAGGAACCATGAGGTTGCAGTTTCGATCCCTGGCCTTGCTCAGTGGGTTAAGGATCCAGCGTTGCCGTGAGCTGTGGTGTAGGTTGCAGACGCGGCTCGGATCCCGTGTTGCTGTGGCTCTGGTGAAGGCCGGCGGCTACAGCTCCTGTTAGACCCCTAGCCTGGGAACCTCCATATGCCGCGGGTGCGGCCCTAGATAAGGCAAAAAGACAACAACAACAAAAAAAAAAGCGAGGAATTTTGGATTTGGGGGGTTCAAACCCCTGATTTTCGAGCACTGACTCAAACAACAACCATATGTGGACTAAGAAAAGAAATGAAACCAAGATACGCTGACTCGTCCAGAGTTAGTCACATAGCCGGGATTCCAGTCTGAGCTTCCACCGAGACCAGCCCTTGCTCTCGGCCTCACGACCCTCTTCGGGGGTCTTTCGATGCCTCTCCCTCCCGCGCCTCTTGCCTGGGCCCTAGGCTGGGGCCATCGGGGATTGGGACGGATGCACCCATCAGCCGCCACCCCTTTCTCAGAAGGGCTCGGAGTCTGTCTCCCGATGAAGGAGGTCAGGGCCTCCCGGGCCTTGCTGGGAGGGACCTGGGTGGGGCGGGGAGGGCTGGTCCTGCAGGAGGAGGTGAGCCCTGCCCCGCCCCCCGACCTCAGTCCGGGGATGAAACCGCCCCGTTGTTCCCGCCGCGCTCACCCCGCGCCACCCCGGGGAACGCTTTCTATTCGCCCGGGTCGCGGGTGGGAGGCGAGGAACGCCGGGGTGCCCGAGCCTGGAGCCCCGCCAGGGCTGTGGCCTTCGGCCCCGAAGCCAGAGGCGGGCGGGGAGGACGCGGGCCCCGCGGCGGCTCGGTCATGGGCTCGCGCGGCTCCCACGCCGCCAGGATCCCCGACGCGGACGGCCTCCGGCGCGAGACCGGCTGTGAGTGCGGCGCTCGGCGTCCGGGGACCCGGCGGGGTCGCGGGGAGGGGGCGCCCGTGGGGTCCGGGGCCGGGAGAGCCTGGAAGATGCGAGCGGCCGGGCTCGCGGGGCAGGGCCGGGGGGCGGGGGGCGCGTTGACCCGGGTGGTCCCGGCGGCGGCTCCGGGTTTGCGGGCACCCAGGGAGCCTCGGGCCGCATCAGAACGGACGGAGGGGGCGGCTTCGGTCACCTTTGGCCTCGCGGATCTCCCGGGTCTCATCACGCGCCCGCGCCACCCGGGATTCGCCTGGGGCTCCAGCTGCAGCCGCCCAGGCCCCCGGTCGCGTCCCCAGGGTCCCTGGGGAGGGGGTCGTCACCGTCCGCCTTCCCCCCAGTCTCGCAGGCCAGTCTGCTCCGGCTCTACCACCGGTTTCAGGCGCTGGACAGGAACGAGAAAGGCTACCTAAGGTGAGCGGGAGCCCTGAGCTGTGACCTCTGGCTCTCTGGCTCCTTCCCCCGCTTGACTCTCTTCCGTCTTTGCCCCACCCCGTGTGAACTTCGACTTTCCAGCCGCATGGATCTGCAGCAGATTGGGGCGCTGGCCGTGAACCCCCTGGGAGACCGCATTATAGAAAGCTTCTTCCCTGATGGGTGAGCCTCGCTGCAGGGTGCAGGGGGGGAGCTCGTTGTTGGGGGGCGGGGGTTAGGGACGGAGGCGGAGGGACAGACAAGGTGACTGCCAGCTTCTCCTCTTCTAGGCGTATGCGAGTCGACTTCCCAGGCTTCGTCAGAGTCCTGGCTCACTTCCGACCTGCGGACGATGAAGACGACGGCAGCCGGGACCCCAAGGCACCGGAGCCCCTCAACAGCAGGATGAACAAACTTCGCTGTGAGCTCCCGAGCACCCCGCCCTCACCCGAGCCGGACCCCAGATGTACAGCGTCTGCCAAGGGACCTGGGCACCTCCCACTTCCTTTCTCGGCCCATTTGTGACCCAGTTCCCCCCCCCACCCCCATACTCCTCCAAGGAAGAGAACAGGGGAGACCCACTTCCCATCCCCTGCCCCCACCCCCACTCTCTTCCCAGTTGCATTTCAGCTCTACGACCTGGATGGAGATGGAAAGATCTCCAGGCTTGAGATGCTGCAGGTTGGAAGGATGCAGGGGCTGTTACCTGTGATGGGGTGTGTGGGGGTGTGTGGGGGGGGGTGGGGGGGAATCACTGATGGATGGGCCGTGCAGGTGAGTGGGGTGCTGGATGAGAAATGGGAATGGGTGGGGTTGGAGTGTGGGTTAGCTGGGAGATGATGGGGCGGGGACATTTGGGTACGAGGTTGGAAATAGATGAGCGGTTCTCAGCTGCGGGTGATTTTGCTCCCCCCCGCCCCCCAATGGCACTGGCCATATCTAGGGGCCTTTTTTGTTGTTGTTGTTGTGGCAGCTGAAGAGGGGGTGGTGCTCCTGGTACACAGAGGGTAGAGGTCAGGAACGCTGCTAAATATTTCAGGATACACTGGATAGCCCCCCTCCCCAAGGAGTAATCTGGCCCCAGATGACTCTGGGATGGATGTGATGAAGTGAGAGGTGGATTTGGGGACAGGTGGGGGGTGGAGCGGGGAATAGGGGGACGATGGATACACGGAGCCCGGCTTCTGAGGCTGGGGTTGCGTAATGAACTTGGGCATATTGCTGAGTTTGGCGTGGGGTCCTGAATTTGGCGTGGGATCCTGGGGGGTTTGGATGGAGACGCGACGGGGAGCATTGGGGGGCATGGGGGTGAAACTGAATGCGGGGTGGAAGACGAAATTGGTAGTACCGTTTGGGGTGACGTGGACAGTGCTGGGGGGGTGGCGCTAGCAGTCCCCGCGCGTCCCTCCATGGCCGCCTTGGTGTCCTCCTCCCGCTCCTGCTCCCAGGTGCTCCGGTTGATGGTCGGGGTGCAGGTGACGGAGGAGCAGCTGGAGAGCATTGCCGACCGCACGGTGCAGGAAGCCGACGAGGACGGGGACGGCGCCGTGTCTTTCCTGGAGTTCGCCAAGGTCAGGGCGCCCTGAGGCCTGAGGAGCTGAGATCGGGGGTCCCTGGGACAGGGGGATGTGGGAAATGAAGTTGAAAGGAGGAGCGTGGAGCGGGGAGGGCTCCCCTGGGAAGCACGGGGCCCGGGGCTGGGAGAGGGAGTCAGAGGCATAGAGGTTTGGAATCCGAGCTTCTTGAAAACCACCCATCTCTCCTCAGTCCTTAGAAAAAATGAACATCGAGCAGAAAATGAGCATTCGGATCCTGAAGTGACCCCCCCACACACACCTTTTGCTGTGGGGTGGCTTGTGGGGACCGGTTCTGCTTGGGACTCGTCCTCGTGACTGCAGAGCCCAGGAAACTGTGTTCTTACTTCTACACTAAACTCTACTTAGGGCCCAGGCGAGAAAGCTGGCAGTGTGTACCCACTCATCTGATCCCTGACCCAAGAAGGAGCCAGAAAACTTTTGGTGGCCAACGACTGAAAACCCAAATCAAAGGGATTCTGGTTTAAAAGGGATTTGGGGGAGTTCCCTGGTGGTGGCCTAGCAGTTAAGGATCTGGCATTATCACTGCTGGGGCATGGGTTCCGTCCCTGGCCTGGGAACTTCTGCCTTGGGTGAGGCAAAAAAGAAAAAAAAAGAAAGAAAAAAAATGTTTTATGGGCTCATGTAATGAAAAAGCGTGGAAGGGATTCAGAAACCTGGGTAAGCCTGGAAGTGTCTCAGGCACAGCTAGATCCAAAGGCTCAAATCGTGCTGTCAGGACTCAGCTCTCCGTCCCTCAACTCAGCTTTCTTTGAATTAGTAAATTTTACTTTTTGTTTTCACGGCGGCACCCGTGGCATATGGAAGCTCCTGGACCAAGGACTGAATCCGAGCCACAGCTGTGATCTACATGGCACCCATGGCAGCACCAGATCCCACTGCACCGGGCCGGGGATCGAATCCGTGCCTCTGCAGCAACCCGAGCTGCTGCAGTCAGGTTCTTAACCCACTGCGCCACAGCGGGAACTCCTCGGCTCAGCTTTCTTCTGTGTTGAATTCCTTCTCGGTGGTGGTGGGGCTCTTTCCTCCTGGTGGAGGAGGGCCAGCGGCAGCTCCAGGCTCCCATCTTACTAGTTTAGTAATCCAATAGGAAGAGAGTTTCCTTCTTTCTTTCTTTCTTTTTTTTGTCTTTTTGCCTTCTCTAGGGCCGCACCCGTGGCATATGGAGGTTCCCAGGCTAGGGGTCTAACAGGAGCTGGAGCCGCCGGCCTTCACCACAGCCACAGCCACGCGGGATCCAAGCCGTGTCTGCGACCTACACCACAGCTCACGGCAACGCCGGATCCTTAACCCACTGAGCGAGGCCAGGGATCGAACCCGCAACCTCATGGTTCCTAGTCGGCTTCCTTAACCACTGAGCCACAACGGGAACTCCAGGAAGAGGGTTTTTTTTTTTTTTTTCAGTAACTCCAAGCCAGGCATGGCGGTAGCCCAGCTGGAGCCTTGTCCCTTTTCTCGGGGAGCAGCACAGTCTGTTTCAGCCAGGGCTCTGCCACGTGCTCACTGCTAGAGCCAGGATATAAGGTGCGAGGACTCAAGATGGGTGGGGGATAGTTGCTGAAAGGAAAATGCGAAAATGCGGGGTGAACGATGCCAGCCAGACCGAACAAGATACTCGCTATTGTTAGGCTGAGCTAGTGGGGGGATTCTTGCTGTCTGGTTTCTTCCTCTTTTTTTTTTTTTTGACAGTGATTTTTCTTTTTTCCATTATAGCTGGTTTACCGTGTTCGTGTCTGGTTTCTATTTAAGAAACCACCAATCTCATGGGTTTTCACTGATCTCATGGGTGTCTGACCGTGTGATGAGGACAGGAGCAGGGGAAGAGATGATGTAAAAATAACAAACAAGGAGATCCCTTCATGGCTCAGCGGATTAAGACTCCGCCTAAGTATCCATGAGGACGCGGGTTCGATCCCTGGCATCGCTCAGTGGGTCAGGGATCCAGTGTTGCCTTGAGCTGTGGTGTAGGTTGCAGGTGCGGCTTGGATCCCGCGTTGCTGTGGCTGCGGCGTAGGCTGGCAGGTGCAGCTCTGATTCAACCCCTAGCCTGGAAACTTCCATAAGCCCTGGGTGGGGCCTTAAAAAAAAAGAAAAAAAATACGAGTTCCCGTTGTGGCTCAATGGGTTAAGAGGGTGCGGGTGTCCATTCGGGTGTCCATTAGTGTCCATGAAGATGCGGGTTTGATCCCTGGCGTTGCTCACTGTGTTAAAGGATCCGGTGTTGCCTCAAGCTCCAGTGTTAGGTCTCAGACATGGGCTTGGATCTGGTGTGGCCGTGGCTGTGGCGTAAGCTGGCAGCTGCAGCTCCATTTCAACCCCCTAGCCCAGAAACTTTCATATGCCTCAGGTACAGCCCTAAAATGACTAATAATAATGATAATAAAATAAGAAAGACATACATGAAATAATTAAAAGGTTTGGAGAGGAATTCCTTTTTTTTTTTTTTTGTGGTAAGATGTTCAAACATTGATATATCACAGAAGAGAGAGTCAAAGCCACACGAATCATGAGCTTCTATGTCTGTAGCAAAGCACCCTGGCTGGATGTGTAGGCCGTGCTGTCAGCACCTACCCAAATCCCTCCCCAGGCCTGTGCTGGCGCTGTCTTGTATCAACGCATGGGAGCCAGCTGTGCTTCTGTCTCCCAAACTCTGCTTTCAGCGATGTCAGACTTCGCGGCTTGAAATTGCTGTGGTGGGAATGTTGACACCACGGACATTGGCAGATGCAGCCGCCCGGGGCTGCTGTGTTTGGGAGAGCCTGCTATTAAACAGTCGTCGGCTGCGAGGCGTTCACCGTGACTGTACAGGCCAATGAATCCCCCCTCCCAGCTTTACTGAGGCGTAATTGTTATACAGAAAAAACTGCACATGATAAACGTATGTAATTTGATGACTTTGGACATATGTATACACTTGTTTTACCGTTGCTGCGATCAAGGTAATAAACATACCCGTCTCCAAAGATTTCCTGGTGTCCCTTGGTTTTTTAGGAGTTTTTTAAATGTGTGTGATTACCGGTGACTGTAAGCCGTGTGTCCTACAGCAGATTTCTGGAAGTTCCTCATTTTGTCTAACTGTAACTTTACACACACTGAACAACAGCTTTCCCCTGTCTCCTCCCCCATCACCAGGGACTCACCAATCCATTGTCTATTTCTAAGCATTCGACTGCTTTTTTTTTAATTGAAGTATCATTGGTTTACCGCGTTGTGTCAATTTCTGCTGTACAGCAAAGAGAATCAGTTACACACACACACACACACACACACACACACAGACACACACACACACATAATGTATACACATATTCTTGTTTTTTTCTTTTTACAGCCACACCTAAAATACTCCCAGGCTCGGGGTTGGATCAGCACTGTAACCAGCGGCCTTCGCCGCAGCCACAGCAACGCGGGATCCGAGCCGCGTCTGCAACCTCCACCACAGCTCACGGCAACGCCGGATCCTTAACCCACTGAGCAAGGCCAGGGATCGAACCTGCAACCTCATGGTTCTTAGTCGGATTCGTTAACCACTGAGTCACGACGGGAACTCCTCTTTTTTGTATTCTTTTCATTTCAGTTTATCACAGGGTGCTGACTATCCTGTGTTGTATGGTGGGACCTTATTGTTTACCGTCCTTTGTGTAATAATTTGCATCTGTTACTCCCCAACTCCAAACCCACCCTCCCCCATGCCCCTCCCCCTCGGCAACCACAAGTCTCTTCTCTATGTCTGTTTCTGTTGTGTAGATAGGTTCATCTGTGTCATATTTTAGAGCCCACATATAAGTGCTATCAAATGGTATGTGTCTTTCTCTTTCTGACTTAATTCACTTAGTATGAGAATCTCTAGTTTCATCTGTGTTGCTGCAAATGGCATTATTTCATTCTTTTCTATGACCGAGTAATATACCATGGCATACATGTACCACAACTTCTTTGTCCATTCATCTGTCGATAGACATTTAGGTTGTTTCCTTGTCTTGGTTATTGGAAATCATGCTGCTATGAACATTAGGGTGCATGTATCTTTTTCAAGGATAAAAAGACTAGGTACATGCCCAGCAGTGGGGTTGCTGGATCATATGGTAGTTCTATTTTCTTGGTATTTCTATGTTTTTTGTTTGTTTGCATTGCTTTTTAGGGCTGCACCCGCGGCATATGGAGGTTCCCAGGCTAGGGGGTCAAATCGGAGCTGTAGCTGCCGGCCTACTCCACAGCTCACGGCAACGCCGGACCCTTAACCCACTTAGCGAGGCCAGGGATCGAACCTGTGTCCTCACGGATACCAGTCAGGTTAGTTTCCGCTGCGCCATGATGGGAACTCCTGAACAAAGACTTTTTGGTGAAGGGATGTTTGTTTAGTTTTCGGCTTCAAATCAAGGTGGGAGGAGGGTCCAAATCTCACTGAACAGCTATTTTTTCCAGACACGTGGGGGCAGATTTGTGTAGAGAAAGAAGGAGGGGGAGGAGGGGGAGGGAGAGAGAGGGGCTGTCTTCCTTGACAGCAGGTCGTTTCCCCCTTACAGTGTTTCTCAAATTTTCCTGACAGTAAATATCATCTGATTAAAAAGTTCAGACCCTGGAGTTCCCACTGTGGCAGAGTGGGTTAAGGATCCTGCACTGCTGCAGCTCTGGCATGGGTCACAGCTGCTGCTCAGATTCGATCCCCAGCCCAGGAACTTCCACAGGCCACAGGTGCAGCCAAAAAAAAAAAGAAAGTCAGACCGTTTGGCCCCATTTGAGAACTTCTGAGTCCCCCGGAACATCTAGATTTTTACTTGCACTATTTTTTAAATTAAAATACAGTTGATTTATAATGTTGTGCCAGTTTCTTCTGTACATAAATCTGTATTTTATCTAGGTGATTCTGATGTTGGAAGTCCAAGGACTAAGCTTTTAGAGATGCTGACCCCAAACTTCGGGCCAGGCTGCCAGTAAGGGGTCCCCCAACAGCCATCAAGTACCGGGTGTCACACTGGCCCATGGGCTCTGGGTCCATACCTGGTCTTTGCCAGGGACTAGAGCTCCTGACCTAATCAGGGTCTCTGGATGGCCTGGGAGACACCCAAGACTCCCCTTGCCGTTCTGGTGGTTGGGGAGCAACCCCCCCACCCCGCCTCAATATGAATTCTCCTGCCCAAGGTTGGGATGTTGGAGACCTTTGTCAGGCAGCTGGGTGCAGCGTCTGTAGGGCTGCCGTGCTCTAGACTGTCTGAACCTCACCCTCTGGATATCGACTCTAATGGCGTTGCCTGTGGATTATTGCGAAGGGTGGGGACTTGATGACAGCACTGGGGAGCCCTGTGCCGTAAGCAGCAGCAGCCAGATTCAGGGATTTCTTTACCAGGCATGCAGTCCCTATGATCGATGCCACGATTCACTTATCATTTGTCTAGGAATCAACTCGATGAACATTTATGTATTTGAGGAGTTCCCACTGTGGTGCAGTGGAAATGAATCCAACTAGGAACCGTGAGGTTGCGGGTTTGATCCATGGCCTCGATCAGTGGGTTAAAGATCCAGTGTTGCCGTGAGCTGCGGTGTAGGTCGCAGATGCAGCTTGGATCCTGCGTTGCTATGGCTGTGGTGTAGGCCAGCAGCTGCAGCTCCGACTGGACCCCTAGCCTGGGAACCTCCATAGGCTGTGGGTGTGGCCTTAAAAAGCAAAAAACAAAAATAAAAGTAAAATAAAGGATTCTCAACTTGGGAGTTCCCTGGTGGTCTAGTGGTTAGGATTCGGGCAATTTCACCACTGCGGCCCAGGTTCAGTTCCCGGCCTGGGAACCGAGATCCCACCTCAAGCTGCCGCACGCATGCTCCTTCTCCCTGCCCCGCCTGCCCCCGAAAAGAGTTCTGAACTTGGCTCTCAAATAGAAGGAAACTCTGGGTTGTCCTCGGCCCTACCCAGCCTACAGAGATAAAACTCTTTTGATGTGGAGGCAGTTTACAGACCTGACTCCTGGCATTGTCTACGCTGAGAATCAGTGTGGTGCAGTGCAGGTAACTTGAGTTCTAATAAGCCTGAGTGAGACTGAATCTGGACCTTTTTTTTTTTTCCTTTTGCAGGCCCCACCTAGCATTTCCTGGGCTAGAGGGAGAATCTGAGCTGCAGCTGGGGCCTGCGCCACAGCCACGGCAACGTGGGAGCCGAGCCGCATCTGCCGTCTACACTGCAGATCCTTAATCCACTGAGTGAGGCCAGAGACCCAAGCCATATCCTCGTGGCTATTAGTTGGGTTCTTTTTTTTTTTTATTTTTTTTATTTTTTATTTTTTTTGTTTTTGTCTTTTTGCCTTTATCTAGAGCCGCACCCGCGGCATACAGAGGTTCCCAGGCTAGGGGTCTAACAGGAGCTACAGCTGCCGGCCTTCGCCACAGCCACAGCAACGCGGGATCTGAGCCGCGTCTGCGACCTACACCACAGCTCACGGCAACGCCAAATCCTTAACCCACTGAGCAAGGCCAGGGATCGAACCCTCAACCTCATGATTCTTAGTCGGTTTCGTTAACCATTGAGCCTCCAAGGGAACTCCTACTAGTTGGGTTCTTAACCCGCTGGGCCGCAAGGGGAACTCCGAATCTGGACCCTTTTAATTCCTCACTGAACAAATGTGGGTAAGCAAGTGTACCTTTCAATGCCTCTGCCCGCGGTATCTATGGAGGTGACAGGTGATAGCGGCAGTACCTCGTAGAGTCGGGGTGTCTGTCCTTCGCCAAACGCAACCCCCACCCCCAACCCTGAGCTGAGGCCCTTTGGCCCCACCTGTAAACCAGGACGCTGATCCGTGTCATTCAGGAATCTTTCCACTGTTAACAAGCTAATGAGAGAATAGGAGTTTATTGGTTTGTGTAACAAAAAGGAAAGTCCGAAGGTAGGCCTGGCGGGGACAGTCCCAAGGGCTTGATGATGTCATCAGAAAACCGACTTTTCACTCGTCACTCCGCCCTCCTCTGTGCTGGCTTCATTCCCAAGCATCCATCCCCACGAAGACAGAGCCTCTCAAGAGTTCCCGTTGTGGCTCAGTGGTTAATGAATCCGACTAGGAACCATGAGGTTGCGGGTTCGATCCCTGGCCTCGCTCAGTGGGTTAAGGATCCGGCGTTGCTGTGAGCTGTGGTGGAGGTCACAGACGCGGCTCGGATCCCGCGTGGCTGTGGCTGTGGTGTAGACCTGCGGCTCCAGCTCCTGTTAGACCCCTAGCCTGGGAACCTCCATATGCCGCGGGTGTGGCCCTAAAACAAGAAAAGGCAAAAAAAAAAAAAGGACAGCAAGGGTTTATTCCTCGCTTGCCCTGTGTGTGTTGTCAGTGTGGGTCAGCTGCCTTTCGCTCTGCGAGCTTCGTGCTGCAGGACCCCGGCCTAAGGAGCAGCGGGGACATGCCATCCTCATGAGATGTGGCTCTGTCCCGGTGCGGCCCCGCTGTCTGGCTAGACTGCTCAGGTGCGACTGGCCCAAGCGAGTCACACGCCCTACCCTCAGGTCAACAGGGCAGGAAAGCCACTCCTCATCACAGGATGCTCTGTGGCTCGGGAGCAAATCATCCTGCGACTTAGCTTAAAACAACCACCTTTTTATTATACGCGATGATTTTGTGGATGGGGATTCGGGCGGGGCCCAGCTGGCCAGTTCCTCTGCTACATGGGCTGTTGACCGAGGCCTCCTTGTGCTATCCGGCTGGCACCCGGGCTGGCCTCGGGGGGGCGCCCACGTGGCTTTACTCCCAGGCCCTGCACCTCCGCAGGGATGCCTTGAAGGCCGGGCTCTCCGGGCAACGTGAAGATGTGGGCTTCCTCTGCGGCGGCAGCTCAGGGCGACAGGGGGACCGTGTTCCAAGAGACAGGAAGCAGAATAGCCTGGGCCTGGAAACTGGCCCAACAACATCCCTTCTGCCATGTTGTATCAGGGCAAGCCAGTGTCACAGAGCCCACACGGAAGGGGGAACACACTCTCTTGGGAGCTCCCGTCGTGGCTCAGCTGCAACAAACCCGACTGGCATCCATGGGGACATGGGTTCAATCCCTGGCCTCGCTCAGTGGGTAAGGATCTGGCGTTGCTGTGGTTGCGGTGTAGGCCGGCAGCTGTATCTTCTATTGGACCCCCTAGCCTGGGAACCTCCATATGCCGCAAGCGCTGCCCTAAACAAGCAAACAAACAAAAAACCTGTATATCCAAAAAAAAAAAAATGAGAAAAATTAAAGACAAAAAGTACACTGGGAGTTCCCTTCGTGGCTCAGTGGTTAACGAAACCGACTAAGAACCATGAGGTTGCGGGTTCGATCCCTGGCCTTGCTCAGTGGGTTAAGGATCCGGTGTTGCCGTGAGCTGTGGTGGAGGTTGCAGACGCGGCTCGGATCCCGCGTTGCTGTGGTGTAGGCCTGCGGCTACAGCTCCTGTTAGACCCCTTGCCTGGGAACCTCCATATGCCGCGGGTGTGGCTCTAGATAAAGGCAAAAAGACAAAAAAAAAAAGGTACACCGGAGGATTATTGGCATTATAAATATCAGACAAGGGGTTAGTACTTTTACATATAAATAGCTCCTCCCTTTTAAAAAGGTGAATATCATATAAGCAAGCACAGGCACAAGAGCTTTTCCAAAAAGAAATACAAGTGTCTAAAACCATGTTAAAGATGTGTAGCCTCCACATTGATTAAATTCTAATTAAGGCCACAGTTCTTTGGAGGATCAGTCCGTTTCTCTAAATCAAAAGCCTCCAAACTGGCCACACTCTTTGACCTTGAACTCTTTTCCCTAAGGATTTATCCTAAGTAACTAATTATGGATGTGCAAAAAAGACGGACCTGCCGAATTATTCACCTAAGTATTGTTTCTAACAACGTGAAAAACCGGAGTCCATTAGCTGCGTGGCTGTAGGCGGGGCAGCCCTGGGGTCTCCTTTCAAGAAGGAACTTGTCTTTCACAGCGAGGAATGCTGAGCTGGCAGATTCTGGCTTTGAACTGTTTGGGATCAGCCTCACTCTCACGCAGAGGCCAGTCTTCTGAGGCAGCCCAGGCTAAGGATGGAGTGGGTGCAAGGGCCTGGTGAGTTCTGCTCATGCGTGGAATTTTTTGGTCTTTTTGGGGCTGCGCCCTTGGCATATGGAAGTTCCCAGGCTAGGGGTCTAATCGGAGCTATAGCTGCTACCTCTGCCAGCCTACACCACAGCCACTGCAAGGCCAGATTCGAACTGGTGGCTGCGACTATACACCGCAGCTGACTGCAACGCCAGATCCTTAACCCGCTGAGCGAGGCCAGGGGTGGAACCCACACTCTCATGGATACTGGTCAGATTCGTTTCCGCTGAGCCACGACGGGGACTCCGCGTGGGACTTTTCTAGGGAGAAACTGTGCTCCAGATCTCTCTCCTGGGTTGGCACGACCTTTGCTGGATCCGCATCTCCATCCGAGGGGCTTTCCTGCATCCTCTCCATCTCATCTTCTCAGGCGTGACCCCCGGCTGTGGTCCCAATTCTGTCTCAGAGTCTGTTTCCCCGAGAACCTGGCGAACAGGTAGGATTAGAGTTTCAGTTCAGGGTTAGGATTAGAGTTCAGCCAGAGAAGCAGAAACACTAGGGTGAAAGAGAATAGGAGACGTATTAGAGAGTTCAGACCTTGCACAGCCGTGGGAAGAGGTCCCCCTGGTCAGCTGTCAGCGCGTCAGCAATCCTTAACCTGCTGCACCGCGAGAGAACTCCTACATTGTCATCTTTGAATGACAATAAAGATCCATCTACAGGAGTTCCTGTCGTGGCTCAGCGGTTAACGAATCCGACTAAGAACCATGAGGTTGTGGGTTCAATCCCTGGCCTCGCTCAGTGGGTTAAGGATCCGGCGTTGCCGTGAGCTGTGGTGTAGATTGCAGACGCAGCTCGGATCCCACGTAGCTGTGGCTGTGGCGAAGGCCGGTGGCTAAAGCTCCGATTAGACCCCTAGCCTGGGAACCTCCATATGCCGCAGGTATGGCCCTGGAAAAGGCAAAAAGACAAAAAAAAAAAAAAAAGAACAAAAATAAAAAGCCAGATATTGTTTAATTTCACTTATAAGAGAAGTCCAAAATGGGTAAATCCATAGAGACAGAGGGCAGGTTCGAGCCTGGGGGGTGAGGAAAATGAGTTTTGACTGCCTAATGTGTGTGGAGTTTCCACTTAGAGTGATGGAAAATTTCTAAAAATAGATGGTGGTGAGAGTTGCATGAACTTGTGAATGCGTATAATGCTGTTGAACTGTAAACCTGATGGTGCCCCGTTAATGTTATTTGTATTTCATAACAACAGTAAAAGAATTACTTGAGGGTCCATTTACAATGCAGTTTCTTGGGGACTTTTCTTTAGAAATTATAATTTTAAGGATCCACATTGCTGCAAACTGTGGCGCAGGCCGGTCGTAGATGCAGCTGGGATCCCACGTTGCTGCGGCTGTGACCCAGGCCGGCAGCTGCAGGCCTGATTCAGTCCCTAGCCTGGGAACTTCCACGTGCTGCGAGCACGGCCGTAAAAAGGGGGAAGGAAAGGAAGTTTTGGTTTTACAGCTCTGGGGAATCCCGAGGGCCTGCTCTCGCTGAGACTTGGCCTCCGTCCACCGGTGCCGAATAGAAACATGGACACAGAGTTTTGGGCGGAGATAAAAAAGATGATTTTCACCACTTTGCCAGGCAAAGGAGGCCCCAGCAGGCTGATGCCCTAAAGACTGTGCCCTCCATTGGAAAGAATTTAGAGGAGTTTTATAGGAAAAACAAGTTTTCAGATAAGAATCAGAATGGGGGCAAACACGCATTCTTCTGTCTTTGGGGGACTCCTTGTCATCAAAGCCGGAGTCAGGAGAGCTCGGCCTGATCCTGATGGTGGTCTTCCGGGTTATTGCCTAGAATAACAGTTCTTGTGAAAAGGGCATGTTGATCAGAGATTAGAACAAACTAGGAAAGTTCCTGAAAAGCATCACGTGCTAAGAATCTTGAACCCACCGGCAATTGTGCTCAGAGTGCCTCATCTTTAGCTTCTGGGCGATCTGTGTTTAGGATGCAATTAAAGTCAGGCAGAAGGACTCTAAAATGTTCAGACCTAAAGTATTCATTTCTTTTTCTTTTTTTTTCCTTTTGTCATTTTAGGGCCACACGCGCAGCAGGTGGAGGTTCCCAGGCTAGGGGTCTAACAGGAGCTGTAGCCGCCGGCCTTCGCCACAGCCACAGCCACGCGGGATCCGAGCCGCATCTGCAACCTACACCACAGCTCACGGCAACGCCGGATCCTTAACCCACTGAGCAAGGCCAGGGACCGAACCCGCAACCTCATGGTTCCTAGTCGGATTCGTTAACCACTGAGCCATAACGGGAACTCCTAAAGTGTTCATTTCTAAAAGGAATATAACTTTTGGGAGTAAAAGATGCCCCCATCATTCTGTGTACCCCTGAGAATGAGCCAGGATCCTGCCCCAAGGCCATGGTATCGTTTCCGCCGGCTTCTCCCTGGTTTTTGCATCCCTTCCCTGTCCTTGATCAGCAACGGTCTGCACCTGCCCCTTAGGCACTCAGGGAAGGTCATGGAGGCTGAATGAGGCCCATTTCCTAAAAACAAGAAATGAGGGGACACAGGAAGGCTTTTGTGCCCAGGAGCCCCACTGGACCCTGCGTGGTTACACAGCCATGACCAAAAAAAAAGAAAAAAAGAAAAGGAAAGAGAAGAGTGGCCAGCTATATCCTAGGTGTTTTTTGCACTTGTCTGGACACTCTGCTGCCCTCTCTGAAATAACCATGGGCTGTATGCTGCTGCTTTTCGAAAGAAACTGAAATTTATTGTGGAACAAAAAAAAAAAAAAAAGAGAGAGAGAGAGAGAGTGGAAGCAGCAAGACCAGACAGCAAGAGGGACGGCTTGAACCAGGATGGTGACAGTGGTGGGTCGATGTAGAAAATCCTGGGCCATGCCCTGGAGGCGGTGCCAACAACACATCCCCGTGGTTTGCACATAAGGGAAAAGAGCAATCGAAGATGGTTGGCTCACAGGACTTAGACTTGACATTGGTTGGAGCGTGGCGTCCTTTGGAGGGCAGGGAGCGCCCAGGGGAGAGATGCATTTGGAAAAATAAAGAGTTCTGTACCTCCTTAAGCCAAGGAATCCTTTTTCTTTGAGACGGTACCACTGAAGGGACTGCTGGATGCCTCTTACAGCCTGTGCAGTCCCCTTTTCTTTAAAAACAGGAAGCTGATTTTATTTGCAGTGGCAAAGTGCCCACTAAAAGTCAATATTTCTCAGGTTCCTTTGCCGTTAAGGATGGCCAGTAAGCTGTAAACAGGTCTTTAAAACTCTTTTAAAGGGCGATGATTCAGCTGCAGGGAGCAGCGCTCTTGTCTCTTCCTCTTCTACTTAGAACAGCAGCGCCACAGCCCCGGACCTGAACGCCGACAACCTTGACCTTGAGGTTTGAAGTTACAGGCTAAGAACCAGAGAAGGAGCCTGAATCCCAAATAATTTTGTGGCGCTGCCATGCCAGTTCTAGCCTTTCAGCTAGAGAACAAACCCTGAAATTGTTAGAATTCTTTGGTGGCTCAGCGGGTGGAGGGTCCAGCATCGTCACTGCTGTGGCCATGGGTTTGATCCCCGGCCTGGGAGCGTTTGCGGGTCACCGGTACGGCCAGGAGTTGGGAGCGAGGGAACCCTGAAATAGTCTGTCCCGCAATAACTGGATCTCTGTCGCCAGTAGCTGAATACAATTCCTATCTGAGGAATTTCCATTGCCTGGCTCAGTGGGTTAAGGATCCGGCTTTGCCGCCAGCTGCAGTGCAGGTCGCAGAGGCAGCTCAGCCTGGAGTGACCGCGGCTGCGGTGTAGGCCTGTCACTGCAGCTCCGACTGGACCCCTGGCCTGGGAACTTCCATCGGCCATAAAAAGAAAACAAAAAAATTCCTGATACTATACCAATTCTAGAAAATTAGACTTTCCTATAGTTTCCGCCTTAATTCCCATCCTCCTCCAAGCAGCGTTCTGTAGAAGTTGCCTAGAAATAGCTTATTGCTAGCATGGCAAGCCAGTGCATTAAAAAATTTCTGAAGGTGCTTTTGGTCAAATTATCCATAACTTACCCACATCAGCAATATAAAACAAGCATTTGTATTTTTAATGCGTCATTTTTGTGCGATCTAAACATTGCTGTTTTAAGCCTAGTGCCTTTGACATTAGGGAAGGGCCATCTACTGAGGAGGCTGATTACTCAAGAATTACGCTGGCTTTCATCCCACAGTTGAAGACATAAATCCTTCAGTGCAAATCGAAACACTGTAGAGTTCTCTAGAGATATTCCTCACTCCCAAGACAGAGAGTCTGGACATTGAGTTATAATTTTTCTGAAGCTCTAAAAATTGCCGTTTTTTTTTTTTTTTTCCTTTTTAGGGCTGCACCCGCGGCATATGGAGGTTCCCAGGCTAGGGGTCAAAACGGAGCTACAGTTGCCATCCTACACCACAGTCACAGCAATGCCGGATCCTTAACCCACTGAGCAAGGCCAGGGATCGAACCCACAACCTCATGGTTCCTAGTCAGATTCGTTTCTGCTGCACCACGATGGGAACTCCTGTTCAGGGCATTTTAAAAAGATTTGGAGTGTTCCTGGTGGGTCTGCAGGTTAAGGATCCAGCGTTGTTACTGCTGTGGCGTGGGTCTGATCCCTGGCTCAGCGAACTTTCACATGCCACGGGTGCAGGCAAAAATAAAACAAAATAAAATAAAATA
>PVHT020000062.1:620715-632177 GCA_004024745.2 Catagonus wagneri
GATTTGTTTGCTGTATTTTAGGAGTTCCCATCATGGCACAGCGGTTCACAAATCCAACTAGGAACCGTGAGGTTGTGGGTTCGATTCCTGGCACCGCTCATCGGGTTAACGATCCGGTGTTGCCGTGAACTGTGGATTGGCATAGGCCAGCAGCTGTAGCTGTAGCTCCAATTCGACCCCTAGCCTGGGAACCTCCATACGCTGCGGGTGCGGCCCTAAGATGGCAAAAAAAAAAAAAGTTTGCTGTATTTTAGATTCTATATATAAGTGATATCACGTGGCATTTGTCTTTCTCTTTCTGACTTCACTTAGGATGATAATCTCTAGGTCCATCCAGGTTGGTGCCAACCTCTCTGAATAGTTTTAGGAGGCCTCGGAGGTGGCGTTCAGACAGCCAGATTCCAGGACCACCTGAGTTCAAATCTTGGTTCCAATGATGATTGGCTCTGAGACTCTGAGAAATTTCTAACCCTCTCGGTGCCCCCGCGACGTGGCAGGTGGCGGCAGGACCCGTCTCACAGAGACACTGCGGTTGTGCCCCACACCCATTTACGGAGCTCCTTCTCAGCTGGGCAGGTGTCACCGCCCATCTCCGGGGACCATCTAGAATGGGGTCGGCAAGTTTGTAAAGCAACAGATGGAAAAAGTTTGCAACCCTGTGGCTAGAAGGTCTCTGACAGCTATTCGGCTCTACCCTTGCTGTGCGAAAGCAGCCGGAGACAAGCGTGCATGAATGAGCGTTCCCATCAAGCTTCGCCTACACAGCCTCAGACAGCTTTGGCCCACTGATCAAACGCTCCCTTGGGTGCTCAGCCTGTTTGACTCCTTCTCAGAGGTCTAGTGACGCCCCCTGGTGGAAACATCGCAGCCTTAAAAGTCTGACTGCTGCACCATGCTCTTGTATTTATTCTTTAAATTTTAATAGTTTTTTTTTTTTTTGGCCGTGCCCGCAGCATGTGAAATTTCCCCTGCCAGGGATTGAACCTGTACCACAGCATCGACCCCAGGTGCTGCAGTGACAACCCCAGATCCTTAACACGCTGCTCCACAAGAGAACTCCCTAAAATTTTGCTTTTGCATTGAAGTACAGTTCGTTTACAGTGCTGTGTTAATTGCGAGTGTACAGCGATGTGACTCAGATACACACAGGGCTCTCAGTGGGTCCAGAAATCCACTGGTATGAAAAACAGGGTTGGTGTTCCTGTTGTGGCTCAGCAGTAATGAACTCGACTAGTATCCTTGAGGATAGATGTTTGATCCCCGGCCTCACTCGGTGGGTTAAAGATCCAGCGTGGCTGTGGCTGCGGTGTAGGCTGGTGGCTACAGCTCTGATTTGACTCCTAGCCTGGGAACCTCCGTAGGCCGCAGATGCAGTCCTAAAAAAAAAAAAACAAGAAAAAAAAAACAACCCAAAAAATCTAACCAGGAATTGTTTTTGCCGTTATATTTCTAGCGGCGTGTGGACCGCACACCTGCACAGTTCTGGACCAGTCACCCCACATCGCGTTTCCTTCCCCCACCTCTCAGCTCATCCTCAGTCCTCCCGACGAATCCTCCATCTGCCAGCAACCACACCCAGCTGTCTTTCTCTCCCCTTCGCTGACTGGTATGACTGGTCCCTTCTTCCAACACCACTGGGGTAGCTATTAGTTAATCTGTGGCTATTTTCTTTTCTTCCCTTAACATTTCAAATGCATTCATTAACGCGCCTCATAAAAATGAAAACAAATGAGAAGCGTGTCAAATCACAAAGGTGAGAGTCTGCCTTCGCTTCCACTTGTCCGGGTCCCCAGAATTAACTACGGTGAGTAGTTTTCTGTTCCTCCTTCCAGAACAATTTTTCAAAATGCAGCTTAGGAGTTCCCGTTGTGGCTCAGTGATTAACGAATCCGACCAGGAACCATGAGGTTGCGGGTTCGATCCCTGGCATCGCTAAGTGTGTTAAGGATCTGGCATTGCCGTGAGCTGTGGTGTAGGTTGCAGATGCGGCTCAGATCCCGCATTGCTGTGTCTCTGGTGTAGGCCGGCGGCTACAGCTCCTGTTAGACCCCTAGCCTGGGAACCTCCATATGCAGCGAGTGTGACCCTAGAAAAGGCAAAAAGACAAAAAAAAATGCAATTTAGACGCATGGAGTTTTAGTACAGATATGTACAGTTTGCAGAAAACAGCAGATGAAGGAAATCACAGCCCAGGTAACTGGGCTTCTATGACTCACACAGCCTTTGAACATGACCGCTCTTTTTATTCATTTGTTCATTCATTTATTTATTTATTTTTGCATTTTAGGGCCGTGCCCTCTGCATAGGAAGGTTCACAGGCTAGGGGTTGAATCGGAGCTGCAGCTGCCGGCCTACACCACAACCAAAGCAACGCAGGATTCTTAACCCACTGAGTGAGGCCAGGGATCAAACCTGCATCCTCATGGACCCTCATGTTCATTACTGCTGAGCCACGATGGGAACTCCTACAACTGGATTTTTTTCGGAGTTCCCATTGTGACTCAGCAGGTTAAGAACCTGCCATAGTGTCCTTGAGGATGTGGGGTTCGATCCCTGGCCTCACTCTGTGGGTTAAGGATCTGGCGTTGCCGTGAGCTGTGGCGTAGGTCACAGATGCAGCTCAGATCCCGCGTTGCTGTGGCTGTGGCGCAGGTGGGCAACTGCAGCTCTGATTCGACCCCTAGCCTGGGAACCTTCATATGCGGCAGGTGTGGCGCCCCCTGCCCCCCGCCAAAATCTGTGCTTTAAGTCCTGTGCAGTTTACATTGCCTCCAGCCTCAGCCTTGAGCCCTTGTGACTTGGGTGCACAAGCTCCAGAGAGGAGAGGTGCACTTGCTTACTTTTTTTTTTTTTTGATCTTTTTCCCTTATCTAGAACCGCATCTGCGGCATATGGAGGTTCCCAGGCTAGGGGTCTAACAGGAGCTACACCACAGCCACAGCCACGCGGGATCTGAGCTGCGTCACAGCTCATGGCAACGCCGGATACTTAACCCACTGAGCAAGGCCAGGGATCGAACCCGCAACCTCACGGTTCCTGGTCGGATTCGTTAACCACTGAGCCACAACGGGAACTCCGAGATGCACTTGCTTAACCGGCCACCCCCATGGGGCCACTCAGCTGCACAGCCTGGCTGTTGCCTACCCAGCCTACCGGCTTTAGCAGCCTCTGTGGCTCTGAAGAAAAAATCCTCATGAATCTGACTAATAGCTCGGCTTTTGCAGTGGATTCTGTGCCTTTGGATTCAGCTTGGTCTACGTTCCGTAGAGCATAGGAAAGAGTAAACGCCGGAGGCAGAAATGGGCCATTATGCTGCGCGTAAATGCACTAGCTTGATGGGCAGTCACTGAAAACCTGCTGTGCCTTTGCCAGATCCTGATGGCTCAGGAGAAGCGCAGGCAGGGGAATGGTTATTTTCTGAAGCGCTGTTTTCAACACAGCGTGTTAACGCAACATGTTGACACGATGCTATTAAAGACAATAAAGCCCCAAATGAAGTTGCTTTATGCTAAAGCCCCTTGTCACCAAACCAAGACTTAATTACATTTTCGGCCCTCCCAGATTAAACCAGTCAATCGGAAGTCCCTGTCGTGACTGATCAGTTTCCGTCGTGGCTCAGCGGAAACGAATCTGACTAGCATCCATGAGGACGCAGGTTCGATCCCTGGCCTCGCTCAGTGAGTTAAGGATCCGGCGTTGCTGTGAGCAGTGGTGTAGGTCACAGACGCGACTTGGATTGGTCGTTGCTGTGGCTGTGGTGTAGGCCAGCAGCTGCAGCTCTGATTCGACCCCTAGCCTGGGAACCTCCCTATGCTGCGGGTATGGCCCTAAAAAGCAAAAAAAAAAGAAAGAAAAAGATTTGTAAGACCTTGAGATTCAAGAGAGGTGGGCAAGTAGGGCAGCTTTCATAACACCACAGGTGCAGACACTTCTCCCTCTTACTAGATTCTTAGTGGTAGGTTTCCGGGAGGCTGGTGACAGACCCTGCAGCAACCCGAATGTGGCTGCTGAGCTCACAGACCTGCTGCAGACGTGGGCACAGCCCTGTGCAAGATTTACAGCCTTTCCCCAAGTTGGGCAGCAAGAAACAGTGCCTGCGGAAAACAACTGCCTGCATAGATAAGCCTCCTGAAGCGATCAGCTGCCCTCTGTCAGGGGACTTGACTCTGACCTTGAACTTCCTCTCCTCCTGCTTCACCAAACTTCCTCTCCTCCTGCTTCACCGTCCGTGGCGTAAACGCCGGGCTCAGATTCCTGCCTCAGATCTTTATAAGCCTGTCGTCTCCTCACCACCAGGGCTGATGCCCTCTCAAGCTCGGCCTTTCTGCTTCAGAGGCCTTAATAAATCTCTCCTGCTTTGTTAACTTGGCCTTGCGTGCTCCCCCCTCGGCAAACCGAACCGTGAGAAATCTACAAACTTCTACGCAGATTTGAGCCTACCGTCTCTTTAAATTTAAGGTCTGCTCCAAAAGAACATCTTTTTTTTTTTTCATCTTTTTAGGGCCAAAGCCGTGGCCTATGGAGGTTCCCAGGCTAGGGGACCCATCAGAGCTGCAGCCCCCAGCCTAGGTCACAGCCACAGCAACGCAGGATCGGAACCTGGTCTGCGGTGACCTACAGCACAGCTCACGGCAACACCAGATCCTTAACCCACTGAGCGAGTCCAGGGATCAAACCCGCAGCCTCATGGGTACTAGTCAGGTTCTTAACCCACGGAGCCACGGAACTCCCCCAAAGGAACATCTGATGACCCCTGGAAAACAGGGCGAGCACGCAGATTTGAGGTGGGATTTCAAGGGCTAAGAGCTCCAAACTCCATCTGGATTTGCTGAAACCCTCAGGCTCCCAGAGCTTTGCCTGGGGGGGGGGGGAGTTATTCTTAAGAAAGGGAGACCCAGATTTGCATTTGAATGTGGTGCCGATCAAACCTCCTTAGCGGGAATGCAATGCGGACCCTCAGCTGGAGGGCGGCCTTGGCAAAATCCTTCACTAGCTTTTCCGTAGATTCAAAGTAACTCTAAGGGAAGGCTCCCCCGAGTTTGATGAGACCCAGGGGCATCGATGCTTTGCCACTTTTCTTTCTTTCTTTCTTCCTTCCTTCCTTCCTTGTCTTTTTGCCTTTTCTAGGGCAGCATATGGAGGTTCCCAGGCTAGGGGTCTAACAGGAGCTGTAGCCGCCAGCCTTCACCACAGCCACAGCAACGCGGGATCCGAGCTGTGTCTGCAACCTACACCACAGCAATGCCAGATCCTTAACCCACTGAGCGAGGCCAGGGATCGAACCTACAACCTCACGGTTCCTAGTCGGATTCATTAACCACTGAGCCACGACGGGAACTCCTGCCACTTTTCTCCCTGGGGAAAGGCAGGGCTCCGCAGGAATAACTGTTCTTACTCATCCTCCCTCCCTCACTGCCCTTCTAGGCTCCTCTGTAGGCTCAGGACCGGGGGCTGTGAAGCTCGGAAGGACTGCAGGCGTTTCTTTTTCTTTTCCTTTTTTTTTTTCTGGGCCACACCCATGCCCTATGGAGGTTCCCAGGCTAGGGGTCGAATCAGAGCTAGAGCTGGGTCGCTAGTGACGCCACAGCCACAGCAACGCCAGATCGAGGCCAAGGATCGAACCTGTGTCCAGCTGGGCTTGTTACCGCTGAGTGGGAACTCCTGCTTTTTTTTTTTTTTTTTTGCACACGACTACATGGTACTGAGCAGGTGCCAGGCTCCGTTCCATGCATTTCACACATATTTGTCCCAGTGTATTTCCAGCGGTTGTGCCCTGGTGAGGTTATCTGGCAGCCTCCACCAGGGGGCAGGCTTGCACCTCTGTGTACAGAAAGGAGGAGCAGGGGGCCCACAGCTTCCATCCACAAAAGCAGGGGTGGCGTCAAAGGAAGGCTAGTGGTTGCCCTTGAAGGGTGAGTACGAAGGCATGGCGGGTTCTCGGGGTGGTGGGGGAGACCAGGCCCCTGCGCCAAGTGCATCTGACCTCTAGGTAGCTCTGCAATGACATATAGGGGACACGTTTTTTAATTTTTCCTCTAAAAGAGCCTGAGTCTGTTCTCACTCAACAGCTGTTGGATGTATTGAAAGGTTGTGTTCGTGGGACAGGCACCAGTCCTGGGGATTCGCAGTGCAACAGATCCTCTTTCTCTGGAATTGTCTCGGCAGCCTTGTCTATACCACATGACCCTAAACCCCCGGACCCGAGTGGAGCTGGAGGATTTGACTTGAGAGCTGTGAGGTTGCAGGTGGTGTGGGGGGGTGGTCTGTAGAGTCCAGCTGCTGCTCTGGCTGGAAGCTGTCTTGGCTGCTGATTCTGCTGAGTCCTGGTTGTTCAACCCTTCCTTGGATTCTGTTAAATATCCTAGTATCCAGCCAGCAACGTTTCCTGTTGCAACTCCCCAGCCTTTTTATTTATTTATTTATTTGTTGCTTTTTAGGGCCGCACCCGTGGCATATGGAAGTTCCCAGGCTAGGGGTCGAACTGGAGCTACAGCTGCCTCGGGCAGCAACGCGGGATCCAAGCCGCGTCTGTGACCTACATTGCAGCTCATGGCCACGCCGGATCCTTAACCCACTGAGCGAGGCCAGGGATCGAACCTGCAACCTCATGGTGACCAGTTGGATTTGTTTCTGCCGTGCCACGACGGGAACTCCACCTTCCCTCTCTTTTTAAAGCTCTAGTCAGAACGCGTTTCTGTTATTTGCAAAAGCACAAAAGCAAATGCCCGAATTCGTATGAATCAGGATGACTTCTGTGGCTACAAAAATGAAGGATCAACTCCATTATGCAAAACCATGAAGGCAGAAGACATGGAAGGAATCTTTTTTTTTGTCTTTTCTTTTGCCTTTATGTAGAGCCACACCCGCGGCATATGGAGGTTCCCAGGCTAGGGGTCTAACAGGAGCTGTAGCTGCCGGCCTTCGCCACAGCCACAGCAACGCGGGATCCGAGCCGTGTCTGTGACCTACATTGCAGCTCATGGCCATGCCGGATCCTTAACCCACTGAGCGAGGCCAGGGATCGAACCCGCAACCTCATGGTTCTTAGTCGGATTCGTTAACCACTGAGCCACGAAGGGAACTCCGATGGAAGGAATCTTGATGCCCATCGGCAGATGAATGGATGAGGAAGATGTGGTAAGTGTACACAGGGAAACACCACTCTGCCCTTTAAAGTCTGAAATGATGCCATTTGCAGCAACCTAGAGATGGTCATTCTAAGGAAAGTAAGTCAGAGCAAGACAAATATGATATCACTTCAGTGTGGAAGCTAAAAAAAAGGATACAGATGAATTTACAAAACAGAAACAGGGGAGTTCCCGTGGCGGCACAGCAGAAACAAATCCGACTAAAATCCATGAGAATGTGGGTTTGATCCCTGGCCTCACTCAGCTGGTCGAGGGTCAGGCGTAGGTCACAGACGTGGCTCAGATTCCGTGTGGCTGTGGCTTTAGCTCCGATTCCAACCCTAGCCTGGGAACTTCCATATGCTGCAGAAGATTTTTTTTTCCTAAAAAGGAAAAAAAAGGCAGAAATAGACTCACAGACATAGAAAACAAACTTATGGAACCACAGGGGAAAAAGAATGATAAATTAGGAGCTTGGGTTTAACATCATAAGCTACCATACAGAAAATAGAAACTATAGTTTCTATACTCTGTAGCAGAGGAAACTATAGTCAGTATTTTGCAATAACCTATAAGGGAAAAGAATCAGAAAAAGAAAAAACTACATATATATATATGTATATATGTATATATATATATAGAGAGAGAGAGAGAATCGCTTTGCTATGTCCCTGAACACGACATTGACATGACATTGCGAATCAACCATACTTCAATGAAATCAATAAATTAAAATCTGAAAGGGAAGAAAAGGATACGAGATAATCAACTCGTGAAAACCGCCAAGCGCGCAGAAGAGAATCTACTGGGTGTAGACTCTTAATACATTATTTATTGACTGCAGGAATTCACTAAAAAATAAACAAATAAATAAAGGACTGGGGAAATGGGGAAGGAGAGCCAAGCCGGGCTAAACTTCACTTCTTTCTTAGCGATGGAGAAAATACAGCTTTAAGGTGATAAATCGAGACAGAGGTACAATCATATTATTTAGAATTACAGGGCTAACGCCACAGCTGGAACGTGACCTCAGGAGTGGGAGGCGAGAGTGTTCATTTTTTTCAACATCCCGTCTAAACCCCGTGTATCTTCGTCTGTCGGCCAAAGGTCCAGGCTGGTGGCAGGCAGGTGGCCCTGCAATCCGCCACGCGCTGTCCCCATCACCAGGCGCATCTGCCCAGAAGGGGGCGCCGTTCTCTAACTTGCGCAGACGCGCTTCCTGGCTGGCCTCCGCTTGCCCGTGCCAGTCGGACAGGGGGAAACTGGTATCTCCTTATCGTTTCCATCTGCCTTCCCTTAATTGGATGTGAGCGCGAAGGTCTGGATGTTTTCCCCAGGGCGTTCGCAGCCGTTTGCATTTCTTTCTCTGTGCGTTGCCTTTTCACGTCCTTCGCGCTGATGGAAATTCTCTCCCCCCCTCGGTTCAGTACTTTCTTTTTCTCGTGCGACTGTGTTATTACTCAGCCGCCTCCTCTAGAGTATTTTTGGCGCCCTGGAGCTAAGTTCTCCTTTCCTCTTCCGCATGCTTCTCTACTCCCTCCTCGTCCTCCGGTTTGGATGTGTTAAGATGCCTCCTGGCGCTTGATGCTTTGCGGTCCGCCCCTGAGAGGGGACTCAGACGTGCCGCATACACGACAGCAACACCCGGTGTCAAATACGAAACCCCCGTCTTTGTCTTTTCCAGTCCCTTTGGTTCCTGAAAACTTTTCTCGCCCTTCTAGATCTTAAGCAAGCCCTGCACACTCCCCTCTAGACGTGGATTTTTGGAGCAGAGCTTGGTGGTGGTCTGCTTTTTTTGCACCTGCCTGAAGCTCTGCTGGGGTTAGGACCTGTTGTTTTTCAGGGCCCTGGAAGTTCACAGGCTAGGAGTCGAATCAGAGCTGCAGGTGTCAGCCTACACCACAGGTGTAGCAACGCCAGATCGGAGCCTCGTCTGTGACCTACACCACAGCCCCTGGCAACACCAGATCCTTAACCCACTGAGCGAGGCCCGGGAAAGAACTGGCGTCCTCGTGGATACTAGTCAAATTCGTTTCCGCCGAGCCACGACAGGAACTCCTGGGGCAACGACTTTCAAAGCCGGCTCTCTGTCTGCTTGGGTGGAGGGAAGACGGTGGGGAGAGGGCCAGTGTGTAAAAATCCACTGTGGAAGTCAAAATAGCACTCAACCAGCTTTGTATGAGCACAGAACCCATTCTGCAAGAACCTGAGCCCAGTACTTGTTAGTGGTTAGCTTGAGGCAGGGGTTTTATTTCTCTGCATATTTTTTACAAATTATGGGATTTTAGAAAAAGATTATGGGAGTTCCCACTGTGGTGCAACATTATCCTTGGTGTCTCTGCCGTGCTGGAATTGCAGGTTTGATCCCCATCCGGCACAGTGGCAGAGGCTCAGATCTGATCCCTGGGCCTGGAGCTCCATATGCCTCAGGATGGCCAAATAGAATAAGAAAAAAAGGAGAAAAAAATAAGATTATGAGCGGGAGTTCCCGTTGTGGCGCAGTGGAAATGAATCTGACTAGGAACCACGAGGTTGCTGGTTTGATCCCTGGCCTCGCTCAGGGGGTTAAGGATCTGGTGTCACTGTGAACTGTGGTGTAGGTCACAGATGTGGCTCGGATCTGGCGTGGCTGTGGCTGTGGTGTAGGCTGGCGGCTGCAGCTCCGATTCCACCTCTAGCCTGGGAACCTCCATATGCCACAGGTGCGGCTCTAAAAAACAAAGAAAAAAAAGGGAATGTTATTTTCTTTCGCCTTTTCCAGCATCTCCATCCTCTGAACAATTTTCATTTTATAGGAAAAAAATCATCAAATGGTAACATACAAGGAGCAACAAAGTGTGCGTTATGAACATGAAGTTTTTCTTTTATTGGAATCCCCAGGAACAATTACTGTTTCGCTTTCTTTTGTGAGATTTCAGGCATGATCTGTGTCCACTCCGTCTCTCCCTCGCGCTCTCTGATCGCGTCCTCGCTCATCCTTGACTCTTTTTCCTCTAATGGGTGCATCACATACAGACTTTCATGCCCCCAACAGGGTGTCTTGGAAATTGTTTCATATCAGAGCCCGCAAATGCCTACCTCAATAAAAAATGGCTTTGCAGCATTCTTGTACGGAAGCTCTGTGATATCATGAACGCTCTCCCGTTAACTGGAAAAGATTATTTCCCGTTTTTTTTTTGCTTCCACCACCAAGGACCAAAAACAAAACATAAACAAAAAAACCTGGAGCAAACATCTTTACCTAGATTTGAGTGTATGTGTAGGATAAATTCTTGAAACTAGTGTTGGTGAGTCAAAGGGTTTTTTTTTTTCTCACCTGAAATTTTTACTAGTTGTCTCATACTTTCCTTCCTAAGAAGTTGTATCAACACGTGTTCATACCCCCCAATGTGTGATGATGTCTGTGTTTATACTTCCTTTGAAACCTGGTCCCATGTCAAGCATCTTTTTCTCAAGCCAGTCTGACGGCTGAATACGCGTATCTCACTGGGTTTCTTGAATCAGGCACGAGGATGGAGATCTCTTTATATGAACGCGAATCCCTTGAATTTCTTTTCCTAAGAACTAAATGTACTTGATCTTTTGCTCAGCTTTGTTTGCTGTTCAGTGTTGGTCTTTCTCGTATTTTATATATATATATATATATATATTTTAAATATACAGTAGCTTTCATTACCATAGCATTACTATATTATTGAGTACTTTCTGAGCTGATGTCTTTGAAAACTAAACCTTCGTTCTTTCCATCCAACAAACATTTACTGAGATACTAAACTCTGTTCTGTGGAGAATACAAACCCTCAGAAGCATAAGGCACTGTCTTTAATTCTATATACTTTCCATGTCACCAAGCTGATCTGTAACTGAAAGATAATTGTCACGCAAGTTCTAATAGGACCTTTCCTGTTCAGTGGAGCTGTTATCAGAGCCATTGAAGGCATCATTTTGATGTTGATGGCAGTGATGACAAAGAAATCATGCTTCAAAATGCTTCTCACTTGTTCATAATTGCACGTGCTTCTCCAGTGACCTGCATTTGTGGTCTCTTCTCATGATTACTGTTTTGGGTAGCATAATTGTGCATGTATGATTTAGTATCTTTACTGTATATATGCCTTTATTGGTGGGCCTTGTCATTTGTGGTGTTTTTGGTTCTGGTTGTGGCCTTTTCTTTTCTGCCTAGAGAAGTTCCTCTAGGATTTGTTGTAAAGCTGGTTTAGTGTTGCAGAAATCTCTTAGCTTTTGCTTATCTGTAAAGGTTTTGATTTCTCCTTCAAATCTGAATGAGAGCCTTGCTGGATAAAGTAATCTTGGTTGGAAGTTTTTCCCTTTCAT
>PVHT020000062.1:633177-681527 GCA_004024745.2 Catagonus wagneri
TGGAGCTCCTGCACACAAGCCCCTCCGGCCTTCAATGCCAGATGCTCCGGGGGCTCTTTCTCCCTGTGCCCGATCCCCAGGCGTGGGGTTTTGACGTGAGGCTCAGAACTCTCAGTCCTGTAGCTGAGTCTCTGTGATACAGTTACTTTCCAGTCTGTGGGGCTTCCCACCCAGGAGGTATGGGGTTGCTTCTATCGCGTAATCGCCCCTCCTACCTCTTGATGTGGTCTCCGCCGTGTATTCTGGAGCAGAGTATCTTTTTTGGAAGTTTACAGTCCATTTGGTTGAAGGTTGCTCGGCATTTGGTTGTATTTTTGCTGTTATTTGGGAGAGAAGTTGAGTTCCAGTCCGTCTATTCCGCCATCTTAATCCAATCTGAAAATGCTTCTCACTTGTTCAAAACATTTTCCAAACTATTATTTCGTTTTACCCTCCCAGTGAAGATTGTACTATATTTTTTTATTGTCTTTTTAGGGGCGCACCTGCGGCATACAGAAGTTCCCAGACCAGGGGTCAAATTGGAGCTGCAGCTGCCGGCCTACACCACAGCCACAGCAACGCGGGATCCGAGCCGCGTCTGAAACCTACACCGCAGCTCATGGCAACCAGCCGGATCCTTAACCCACTGAGTGAGGCCAGAGATTGAACCCAGCTTCCCATGGCTACTAGTCTTGTTTGTTTCTGCTGAGCTGCAGCAGGAACTCCACATTAATTTTTAAAAAAAGCCTTTTGACATTAGAAAAATTAGCCCATGCTTTGTTATATATGTTGCGACTATTTCCAATTTTCTGCTTGTCTTTTGATTTTGTTTAATATTTACATATGGAAAATAAAATCAAATATCTTTTAAAATGTACCAGTCTCTTTTCTTCTCACTTCTCAGATTCGTGTCTTTCTTAGAAAGGTCTTCCTTCTTCAAGATTATAAAAACTTTCCCCATTTTTCTAGGATTCTAATGGATTTTTTTCTTTTTCTTCTGTTTTTGCTTTATTTCTTTTTTGACAGTAACACTTTGGCCCTAAGGAATTAACTTGATATCAGGAATGGGGTGGGAACCCAGCCCCCCTTTTAAAACTAGACGACCACTCGATCTCCTAAAACCGTTTATTTGTTTACTTATTTTTGTATTTTTAAGGCCGCACCTGGAGGTTCCCAGGCTAGGGGTCAAATCGGAGCTGTTGATGCCAGCCTATGCCACAGCCACAGCCACGCGGGATCCGAGCCGCGTCTGCAACCTACACCACAGCTCACGGCAACGCCAGATCCTTAACCCACTGAGCAAGGCCAGGGATCGAACCCGCAACCTCATGGTTACCAGTCGGGTTTGTTAACCACTGAGCCACGACGGGAACTCCAAAATCATTTATTGATGAGTCCATCTCATACCAGCGTAGTTAAAATCCCTCTCTTCTCTTCCACAGGAGCTCAGTGATGTGGGTACCGGCAGTCTTGGCTCACTAAATTCTAAGACTCTGGCCAGTTCTTCCTTTTTTCTTGCAGGAGTTGGTCTAACAGGAGCTGTAGCCGCCAGCCTACGCCACAGCCACAGCTACGTGGGATCCGAGCCACATCTGCGACCTACACCACTGCTCACGGCAACGCCGGATCGTTAACCCACTGAGTGAGGTCAGGGATCAAACCCGCAACCTCATGGTTCGTAGTCAGATTCGTTAACCACTGAGCCACAACAGGAACTCCTATCACTTATACCTGGAATCTAATACACGGCACACATGAAGCTCTCCACAGAAAAGAAACTTATGGACTTGGAGAACAGACTTGTGGTTGCCAAGTGGGAGCTCGAGGGAGTGGGATGGACTGAGAATCTGGGGTTAATAGACGCAAACTATTGCATTTGGAGTGGATCAGCCGTGAGATCCTGCTGTATAGCACGGAGAACTCTATCCAGTCACTTGTGATGGAACATTATGGAAGATAATGTGAGAAAAAGGATATATATATATGTGTGTGTGACTGGGTCACTTTGCTGTAGAGTAGAAAATTGACAGAACACTGTAGACCAACTATAATGGAAAAAATAAAAATCGTTTTAAAAAGAAGAGAAGACAGACATACACGGGGGAGAAGGCAGTGTGAGATTGGAGGCAGAAATGGGGGCGATGTGGCCATAAACCGAGGGAGAGCAGGAAAGCTGACAGCTCTCAGAGGCTGGGAGAAGCAGAGAATAATTCCCACCTAGGGGCTCCAGAGGGAGCATGGTCCCGCCAGCACCTTAAATCCAGCCTCAGGTGCTATGAGAGAATATATTTCTATTGTTTTAAGCCACCTAATTTGTGACGGTTCGTTACAGCAGCCACGGGAAGCTGATCCGTATTTGAAGCTGGCTCTGCTGGAGACATTTGTTGAAATCCTGGAGAAAGGAAAAACTGTCCTTCCTCTGGAGTTACTAAGTCAGTAGGACTCTACCATTACCCAGGTAGTGTCTGTCTAAGGATGAAAACCACCCAGGGAAGCAGAGCCCAGAGACAGAAAGACAGTGATTTCTGAGGACATTGTTGGAAGCCCTGGATCAAACTGTGCCTGAAGCTGAGATCCATGCCTGGATTGTTCACTCACATGAAGTCTAGAGATCCTGAAATATAAAACAGACCCTTGATTCATTTTAAATTCAGTTCTTGTCACTTATATCCGTAAAAGTCTTAACTACTATGAAGATCTCAGACAATCCTGCAAAAAGGAGGCTTGGAGGAGTTCCCGTCGTGGCTCAGTGGTTAACGAATCCGACTAGGAACCATGAGGTTGCGGGTTCGATCCCTGGCCTTGCTCAGTGGGTTAAGAATCTGGCGTTGCCGTGAGCTGTGGTGTAGGTTGCAGACGCGGCTCGGATCCCGCGTGGCTGTGGCTGTGGCAAAGGCCGGCAACTACAGCTCCTGTTAGACCCCTAGTCTGGGAACCTCCATATGCCGCGGGTGCGGCTCTAGATAAAAAAGCAAAAGACAAAAAAAAAAAAAAAAAAGGAGGCTTGGAGAGTAATCTCGCTCAAAAGACAATGTCAGGTCCTTAACCTGCTGAGCCACCAGGGAACTCCTAGATTCACTTTTTTACTCCACTGCGTCACCTGGCTGTGAACAGGTGTCAGTGGAGAGCATATCACTTTAGCATCTCCTCCACCTCTTTGGAGTCACTTTCCAAGCTAAACTGGCTGTGCATAAACTCCTCTTTCTGGCTCTGCTCTTTCGAGGCTAAGACAAGGGTGTTGGAGGAGGTCACTGAGAGGATGTGGCTTGTACTGGACCTGTGAGCTGGACCCGGGCCGTCGGAGGCTCCTTTGGAAATGTGCGTTCTGTCCTCTGTTCCCACAGTGAGCTCAATTCCAAGGATACAGCCTTGAGAGAGCTGTGTGTGGTCCAGACCATCTGGACTGGATCGTGAATGAACCCTGTAAGGCCCTTATATAAATGTTTTTAAGACTCCGGTGGATCCAGGTGCACAGGTCAAGCCTCTTGTGAAAGTCCTCTTATTACGCCTGCCACCTACCAGTCTGGAGTGGTCTCTCATTGCCCTCTCTGTAAAGTCATCTATTTTTTTTTTCGTCTTTTTGCCTTATCTAGGGCTGCACCTGCGGCATATGGAGGTTCCCAGGCTAGGGGTCTAACAGGAGCTGTAGCTGCCGGCCTTCGCCACAGCCACAGCAATGCGGGATCCGAGCCGTGTCTGTGACCTACACCACAGCTCACGGTAACGCCGGATCCTTAACCCACTGAGCGAGGCCAGGGATCGAACCCGCAACCTCATGGTTCCTAGTTGGATTCGTTAACCACTGAGCCACGACGGGAACTCCTGTAAAGGCATCTATTTATAAACCAATAAACGTCAGGAATTCCACCAAAGTTTTAGGTTTTACATGACCATTCAATGTTCCTGAGTCTGTGATGCTGCTGTTCAGCGAGGTAGTTCAAGAAGGTTGGGAAAAGGAGTTCCCACTGTGGCACAAGTGGATCAGCAGCATCTCTGGAGCCCTGGGACGCAGGCTTGATCCCTGGCCCAGCACAGTGGGTGAAGCATCTGGCGCTGCTGCAGCTGTGGCATTAAGTCCCCACTGTGGCTCGGATCTGATCCCTGGCCTGGGAACTCCATATGCCACCCGCCCCCAAAAAAGAATAATCTTGGGGTTCCTGTTGTGGTTCAGCGGGTTAAGAACCCGACTTGTACCCATGAGGATGCAAGTTGGATCCTTGGCCTTGCCCAGCGGTTTAAGGATCCGGCGTTGCTGTGGCTGTGGTGTTGAGTTGGCAACCGCATCTCCAATTCGACCCCCTAGCCTGGGCACTGCCACGTGCTGCAGATGTGGCCCTAAAATTCAAAACGAACCAACGGGGCAGGGAGCAGGATGAGGCTGGGGTCTAGGAGAGACGTGCAGACAGGATGGAGGGAGGCGAGCAGAAAGACTCAGGAGAATGGCTAGGAGAGTAACATCAAAAACAAAGGAGGAGGAGTTCTCGTCGTGGCTCAGTGGTTAATGAATCCGACTAGGAACCATGAGGTTGTGGGTTCGATCCCTGGCCTCGCTCACTGGGTTAAGGATCCGGTGTTGCCGTGAGCAGTGGTGTAGGTTGCAGACGTGGCTCGGATCCCACGTTGCTGTGGCTGTGGTGTAGGCCGGCGGCTACAGCTCCTGTTAGACCCCTAGCCTGGGAACCTCCATATGCCGCGGGTGCGGCCCTAAAATGACAAAAGGCAAAAACAAAACAAAACAAAACAAAACAAAACGAAAGGAGGAACCGGTCTCCCCATCCCTCCTGGAAGGGTGAATGCTTGCAACACTGAAGCTCACTTCGGGACGCTCCACTGTGGTGCAGGCGACAGAACTGAAGCCTGTTTAGACGAAAGGTCCACTCGGTATCTGAGGACGTGTTACTATATTGCCGAAGAGAGTAGGAAGGTTCTGCTTGCGGAACTGTTGGGAGAGAAGGAGGAGGCATCTGAGAGCTGTTTTCCAACGTGAGAAAGGTTGTCATATGGTAGAGGGAATGGATTTATTCTAGGAGCGAGGCATCATCCACGGAAGTTGGCGGGAGTCGGATTTAGCTCAACGCAAGGAGAGACTCTCAAACCCGGAGCCTGCCTTCTGTCTTCCAGAGCATTCAGATTCCTGGGGTCCCCCCCCCGTGCATGGCTAAGAAGAAGCCGTGAAGATGCGAGAAGAGCTAAGGAGATGCAAAGGCAGTAATACCAAAGGATTCTCGTTGTTGTTGTTTGCGTTTTAGGGCCACACCCGCAGCCTATGGAGGTTCCCCAGGCTAGGGGCTGAATCAGAGCTACAGCTGCCGGTCTACACCACAGCCACAGCCACGCGGGATCTGAGCCGCGGCCGCGACCTACACCACAGCTCACGGCAATGCTGGATCCTTAACCCACTGAGCGAGGCCTGGGATTGAACCCGCATCCTCATGGATGCTAGTCAGATTCGTTTCCGCTGCGCCATGATGGGAGCTCCTGTCCATCCATTCTAAATGTCATAGTTTGTGTTTATTGAGGCCAAACTCCCACCCCCTCCCCCTTGCCCCTTGGCAACTGCGAGGTCTGTTCCCCACGCCCATTCCGTCAGCCCCTCTTGGCTTCACCTTTTCTCCCCATCTGGGGAGCCTTGTGGTCAGTCAAATGAACTCCTCTCAAGCCAGTAACCCCAGGCTCTTCCACACCTCTGCCTTTCTGGCTCCCGTTTTCCTCCATTCCCATTCCCAGGCTTTTCAGCCTGGAGAGAAATCACAGCACCACACTCTCTAGCTTCACGGAAAATTCTTCGGTTCCGTCTGCTGTGGCTCAATGTGTGTGTCTGCTTGGCTGGGCTCCAGCGTTCCCAGCTCTTTTGTCAAGCGTTAATCTGGACGTGTCTGGAGGTCGTGTTTGCATGATTTTGGCGTTTGAATCAGTAGACAGAGTAAAGCAGACTGCCCTCCCTCATCCACATGGATCCCAGTTGCGTTGGTTACCGCTGAGCCACGACGAGAACCCCTGGTTTCAAACATGTTTTTAGGAGTTCCCGTCGTGGCTCAGCGGAACCGAATCTGACTAGGATCCACGAGGAGGCAGGTTCGATTCCCGGCCTCATTCAGTGAGTTAAGCATCTGGCATTGCTTTGAGCGGTGGTGCAGGCTGCAGACATGGCTTGGATCCTGGGTTGCGTAGGCCAGCAGCTACAGCTTTGATTCGACCCCTAGCCTGGGATCTTCCATATGCTGCGGGTGTGGCTCTAAAAAGACAAAAAAAGAAAAATTAAATATATTTTTATTGTGCGATAATTATAGATGGGCATGCAGATGTAAGAAATAGTATAGCGAGGTCCCACGTGCCTTCACTTGGTTTTCTTCAGTGGAAACACCTTGTATTAAATGTAGGACAATATCGTTGTAATCAACTGGTCTATTCAGATTTCCCCAGCGTTCTATACACTCGTGTGTGTGTGTGTGTGTGTGTGTGTGTGTGTGTGTGTTTAGGGTCATGCGATTTATCACATATTTAGGTTTTTTGGCCACCAGCGTAGTCAACATAAAAGGACAGTCTCTTCGCCACCAAAATCCCGCATGCTGTCTTCCTACGGCCACGACCATTTCACTTCCTCCTTCTCCTTTGCTCCAAGAAGCGCTAATAGGTTTGCCATGTCTATCATTTTGCCAGTGCAAGACGTTCTGTAAATGGAAACACAGAGTATACAGTCTTTGGGGTGTTTTTTTTCCCCTCAGAATAATTTTCCCGAGATCCATGCAAGTTGCTGTGCAGATCCGTCTTTCGTTATTGTTATTTTGTATTTCTTAGTCGTGTCCCTATTCCATGTCATGGAGGCACAGAGGTCTAACCACCCGCTCACATTTGGCTGTTTCCAGTTTTAGCAAATATTATAAATGAGTTACTACGACTATTTGCGTACAGGTTTTTGTGCGAACACAACTTTTTATTTATCTGGGAGTGCATTGTAGTTGCTAAGCTCACAAGGCAAATTTCTATTTCCCTCCCTCCCTCCTTCCCTTCCTTCCTTCTCCTTTCTGTCTGTCTGTCTGTCTGTCTGTCTGTCTGTCTTTTTAAGGCCACGCCCGCGGCACATGGAAGTCCCCAGGCTAGAGGTAGATTTGGAGCTGTAGCTGCCAGCCTACACCACAGCCACAGCAACGCTGGATCCCCAACCCACTGAGCGAGGCCAGGGATTGAACCCGAGTCCTCATGGCTACTAGTCGGGTTCATTAACTGCGGAGCCACAACGCGAACTCTTCTATATTTTATTGTGGTTAAAAAATGGTACCTAAAACTTACTGTCTAAATCATTTTTTTCTTTTTTTCCTTTTGGCTGCTCCTGAGGCATGTGGGAGTTCCCAGGCCAGGGGTCAAAGCCATGCCACAGCAGCGACAATGGCAGGTCCTTAACCTGCTGCACCACCGGGGAACTCCCATTCTACCCATTTCAAAGTGTGCGGTTCACTCATGCTAAGTATACTCACATTTGCTGTGCGGCAGGTCTCCAGAAGCTTTTCGCCTTGCAAATCCCAAACTGCGGCCTTAAGCAACAACTCTGCTTTCTCCCTCCAGCTCCTGGTAAGTACTGTCTACTTTCCTTTTTTTTTCCGTGACTTTGACTACTTCTAGGTACCTCATAGGAGTGGAATCATGCAGTATTTGCCTTTTCCTGACTGGCTTGTCTCACTTAGCATCATGTCCTCAAGGTTCATCTCTGTTGCAGCAGGTGTTAGAATTTCCTTTCTTTGTAAGGCTGAATGGTATTCCATTCTATGTATATACGATGTTTTCTTTATCCGCTCTTCCATGGATGGACATTTGGATCGCTTCTACACCTTCTCGGCTATTCTGAGTACTAGCGATGCGAACACGAGTGTGCAAATATCTTTTGAGACCCTCCTCCTGCTTGTCTTAGACATCCACTTCCAAGCAGGATTGCTGGATCATAAAGCCACTCTGTTTAAAAATTGGGGGGGGGGGGTTCTCGTCGTGGCTCAGTGGTTAACGAATCCGACTAGGAACCATGAGGTTGCCGGTTCGATCCCTGGCCTTGCTCAGGGGGTTAAGCATCCGGCGTTGCCGTGAGCTGTGGTGTAGGTTGCAGACGCGGCTCGGATCCCGCGTGTCTGTGGCTGTGGCGAAGGCCGGCAGCTACAGCTCCTGTTAGACCCCTAGCCTGGGAACCTCCATATGCCGCGGGTGCGGCCCTAGATAAACCAAAAAAATAAAAAATAAAAAATAAAAATAAAAACTGGGGGGGGACTCTCCGTGCCGTTTTCCACAGCAGCTGCATAAGTGTTTCAGTGTCTTCCCCTTCTCACCAACACTGGTTCTTTTCTTTCCCCCCTTTTTTTTTTTAATAGCAGCCCCCCCCGTATGGGTCTGAGACAGCAACTCATTGCGGCTGCAGTTTGCATTTTTCTGATGATTAGTGATACTGAGCATCTTTTCATGTACCTGTTGGCCATTTGTGTATCGTCTTTGGAGAAAGGTCTATTGAAGTCCTTTGCCCATGTTGACACTGGTTCACTTTACAATTTTTATTTGAGTTTTGAATTTTATTGGAATAGAGTTGACTTACAATGTTGCAGTACTTTCAGATGCACAACAAAGAGACTCAGTCGTACATGTAACATACTCCCATTCATTTTTCCCCAATAGATTGTTACAGACTATTGGGTAGATTTCCCCGTGTTAAGCCAGCGGTCCTTGCTGATTATCTGTTTTATACATGGTAGTGTACATATATGTTAATCCCAAACTCCTAATTTATCCCTTCTCCCACGTTTCCCCTCTGGTAACCATAAATTTCTTTTCTAAATCTGTGAGTCTGTTTCTGTTTTGTAAGTAAGTTCATTTGTATCATTTTTTTTTAGATTCCACATATAAGTAATTATCTGTTTTAGAGGCAGTACCATGTATGTGTTATTCCCATCTTCCCAATTTATCCCTCCCCCATTTTTTTAATATTATTTGTTATATTATTTGTTTTTTAGGTTATTATTTTATTTATATTATTTTTTTATATTATTTGTTGTTGAGTTGTAATTTTTTTAAAAAAAACGTGTTCTGGATGTTGACCGCATGTCAAATATCTTCTCTTGCTCTGTAGGTTGTCTTTTTATTCTATTGATTTTGCTCTTTTTTTTTTTTTCTTTTCACTTTTTAAGGCAGCACATGCAGCATATAGAAGTTTCCAGGCCAAATCAGAGCTAGACATGCCAGTTTATGCCACAGCTCCTGGAGACGCCTGATACTTAACCCACAGAGCAAGGCCAGGGGCTGACCCCAAATCTTCATGGATACTAGTCATGGTCTTTATCACTGAGCCACAACGGGAATTCCTGGTTTTGCTCTTTGTTGAACAAAAGTCTTCACTTTTGATGTAGTCCCAAGCCTTTTTTTTTTTTTTTTGGCCACACCCATGGCATATGGAAGATCCAGAGATCAAATCCGTGGCACAGCTGTGAGCTACACTACAGCTATTGCAAAGCTGGATCCTGAAGCCACTGGGCCAGGCCAGGGATTGAACCCACACAGCCTCAGAGACGACACCGGATCCTTCACCCCCTGTGCCACAGCGGGAACTCCCCGAAGCATATTTTGTTTTGTAAGAAACTGCCGTACTCTGTACTAGAGTGGCTGCACTATTTTCCGTTCCCACAGTGTATGAGTGATCTTGAGTCTCTGGATTCTTACCAGCATTTAGTATTAGCAGTATTTTTCGATTTTAGTCATTCTGATGGGTATACGGTGATATATTTTTGTGGTTTTAATTTGCATTTTCCTAATGGTTAATGATGTTGAACGTATTTTCATGTGCTTATTTCTGATGTGAAATGGCTCTTCATGTCTTTTGCCCACTTTCTAACTTTTTTTTCAGTTGTTGAGTTTTGAGAGTTTTTTTTTTTTTTTAAATGGCTGTGGCCATGGCACATGGAAGTTCCTGGACCAGGAATCGAATCTGAGCCCCAGCTGCAGCCTATGGATCCTTAATCTGCTGTGCTACAGTGGGAACTCAGAGTTTTGAGAGTCTTTAAAGTATTCTAGATACCCTTTAGGTTACAAATATTTTCTCCAATCTGCAGCTTATTTTTTCATCTTCTAAGTGAGGTCTTTCACAGATAAAACCTTTCTCTCTCTCTCTCTCTCTCTTTCTTTTGCTTTTTAGGGCTGCACCCATGGCCTAGGTGAGTTCCCAGGCTAGGGTCGAATTGGAGCTACAGCTGCTGGCCTACACCACAGCCACAGCAACTCAGGCTCCAAGCCGCGTCTGTGACCTACACCACAGCTCACGGCAACGCCAGATCTCTAATCCACTGAGTGAGGTCAGGGATCAAACCCGCATCCTCATGGATACTAGTCGGATTCGTTTCTGATGCACCACAATGGGAACTCCACGGATAAAACTTTCTTAATTTTCATGATCAGATCTCTAATTTATCCCTTTTTCCTTACTTGTGGTGCCATACCTACAAACTCTATTAAATGCTCTCTTCTTTCTTTTTTCTTCCTTTAGAAAATCTTCACTCTCCTACTTCCATAAAAATGTTCCATCTATGCGGGTTGGTGGAATAGAGGCTAGCCAGGCCACGGCCAGTGAGAACTCTCCATCTCCTGGGCGAGCGGGACCAGCGCAAGGGCATTCAGCTCTCCCAAGCTGCAGCGCTCAGAGTCACTCCCATGAGGGCCATTGGGAAGAAAGTTCTCTACTTTTCCACGTGGGCCGAGATTTTTCTAAGAAGACAAGCAGAGTCAAGAAATGGAGAGAAAAGCAGACAGAGTCGCAGTCATGTAGTTTCAATCCCCCAGTCCAGGCCTGCCCGGAGCTTGCTACCTTTTAATGTTTCTAGGACTGGAGAGCCAGCAAAAGAGCTCTAAGAGCCACAAAGTCTCCCCTCCACCTGCGCCCCCAGCAAGCGGGTTTAAATGGGGATTAGGAGGCATGAATCCTAGGCAACCGAGCATTCCATATTTAGCACTTCTCTTTTCTCTCCTTTATTTCACTCTTCAATTCATAGACTGCTTTTCTTCACATCGGGCCACTGAAACTTGCTAAGGTGACCAGCGATAACAATTTCATGGTTTCTGCTCTTAAACCCCTTTGACTGTATCTGACATTAAGTAAAGGTCCAATTGACTTTCTTCCTAATATTCCTAAAATATTCTTCTCTTTTTTCTTTTTCACGTCTGTTAGGATTGTGATATTGGTCAGTACCTACTACCCATCGGAGACCATATAGGCTTCATCACACAAGTTATATCTTTACATGGAGCTTACGCTTCTGCATCCTTTTGACATCCTCTATTTTAATTTAATTTATTTTTTTTTAATGGCTGTAGCCACAGCATATGGAAGTTCCAGGAACCGGTGTTGAATCCGTGCTGCGACTGTGACCTGAGCTGCAGCTGCAGCAAATCCAGATCCTTTGACACACTGCTGGACCGGGCTTGGAAACTGCACCTCTGCAGTGATCCAAGCCGCTGCAGTCAGATTCTTAACACCCTGTACCACAGTGGGAACTCCCACATCCTCTACACTTTATACCTTCTCCTTACCCATGCTGGCGTTAGAGTTTTGAACCCCAGAACTGGACTTTGCTTTTCATTTTCTGGACTCTGCATAACACTAAGGATGCCTAAGTTTGATTTTTGTTTGTTTGTTTGTTTGTCTTTTTGTCTTATCTAGGGCACCTGCGGCATATGGAGGTTCCCAGGCTAGGGGTCCAACAGGAGCTGTAGCTGCCGGTTTTCGCCACAGCCACAGCAACACGGGATCTGAGCCGCGTCTGCGACCTACACCACAGCTCATGGCAACGCCGGATCCTTAACCCACTGAGCAAGGCCAGGGATCGAACCGGCAACCTCATGGTTCCTAGTCGGATTCGTTACCCACTGAGCCACGAAGGGAACTCCCTAAGTTTGATTTTTGGACGACCACCCTCATTTAGCTCATATTAGGCACGAAATCAGCTAGGACTTCTTCATAGAGACTTCTTTTTTTTTGGCTGCACCGGCAGCAGGCAGAAGTTTCCCGGGCCGGGGGATCACACAGCAGCAGTGACTCGAGCCACTGCAGTGACAACACCCAGATGCTTAACCCCCTGAGTCACACGGGACCTCCCACAGAAACCTTTTTTTTTTTCTATCCAGCCACTTTGAAATTATTGTCTGGGAAGTGCTCCCTCCCTCCCAACTCTTCAATGATCTGCAAAGATAGTGTAACACCAATTCAGCTATCTTAACAGAAAGGCAAATGAATTATGTTACGTAACTAGAACCTTCCAGGTGGGGTTACCAAAGTCATTGGTTCAACATCATCACTGAGAATCCTCATCTCGTTTGCCATCCTCAGGCCAAAGCATCTCTCCCTGTCCCAAGATGACGAGACTTCTGGACGTCCCTGGGACGGATTGCAAAAATGGCTACATTATTTTGTAGCTACTCTCATAAAGAGATATAGCCTGGGTGTTCCGGTCGTGGCTCAGTGGTTAACAAATCCGACTAAGAACCATGAAGTTGCCGGTTCGATCCCTGGCCTCGCTCAGTGGGTTAAGGATCCAGCGTTGCCGTGAGCTGTGGTGTAGGTTGCAGACGCGGCTCGAATCCCGCGTGGCTGTGGCTGTGGTGAAGGCTGGCGACTACAGCTCCTGTTAGACTCCTAGCCTGGGAACCTCCATATGCCGCGGGTGCGGCCCTAGATAAGGCAGAAAGACAAAAAAAAAAAAAAAAAGAGAGAGAGAGAGAGATAGTCTGTTTCTCCATCTGATGAGGGCTTCGTCACGTGGCCAAATCATGTGACTTGCTTTGGTCAGTGGGGCGATAATAATGAAACACATGAAGACACTTAAAAAATGTTAGCACATTGGACTTCTGTTTTTCTTCTCTTATTGCACTTTGGAGCCTGAAATACTATGCCGTGAAGCTTGGACTAATTTGCCAATAGAAGGAATGGGCCCCCCCAACCCTGCACCCCCAGTTGAGTCCCTCTGGACTGATCAGCTTGTCAATCGTCAGCAGTGTAAGGGAGGCCATTCTAGACCATCCAGCCCCAGCCGAGGAAGGCCAGACCGCCAAGAACCACCTGGCCAACCCACAAAATCACGAGACATCATAATCTGTATTGTCACCCAATTTACAGGGCCGTTTGTTAGGTCGCGCAAGCTGATTGATACAATCACATAAAGACACAACAACATACATTAACAGGAGTGTGTGTTTTTAGCTGGGAGGAAATGTTTCTATATATATCATGGGCTAGAACTGCGGTCTGTTTATTCCTAAATCCGTCACTTACAAAGGGAATAGAATTACCATGATTGCCTTGGAAAAACACTGGGATCACGCAGAGAGGATCCCCAAGTGGGTCCCTGCCACAAAAATAGGAGCCTTCTGTCTTTTCAGCAGAGCGCCCTGCGGGGGAAGAGCTGTGCGTGAAGGGACAGTGGGTTTTCGGCAGGCATGCATTAGGCATCCGCTACAGGTGGGGCCCCCAGAAGTTGCATTTGCTGATTCTCATCTTCCTCTCCTCCAGCGGTGGCTGATCAGACCAGAGGGCAGAAAGATGAATCAATGAAAATCCATTTGAATTTGGAATTGAGACTATGATAGTGCCTGCAGGGGGTTGGGGAACACATCAAGTACTCGAGGGGGGTGTAAGGGTTTGTATTTCACTACTGGGGATGGGGAGAGAAGGAGAGGAGGGGAAGGAGGGAGAAAGAGAGAGAGAGGGAGTATCTGGTTAAAATTTTTCCATTTTCCAGATCCAGTCTCTCCTGGGCCCTGGCTAGCTTTCTGCTCTTGGCTTCGCGAAACCCTTCTGTCATTCTTAGAGTAATTTCCCCTTCATTTGCTTGAGCTAGCCCTAACGAGCGCCTGTCACTCACAACAAAAGCGTTTTTCATTCACTGTTCTTAGGAAAAGATGCCCACCGTTACTCCCAATAAGATAAATGCAGGGAATACATTTTAAAACTGTGAAAATACAAAAAGACATCATCCAAAATTGACATTATAGAAAGCATTAAAGTAATTTAATTTGCTTAATTTCAGTTCTTTACAACTGGCTAAGCCACTTGGTTCCCTGAAAGTTTAATATTCATAAAAAAGAAATGAAAGTGGTAATATCCAAGAAAAAAAAAAAGATAAATGTGGGGAATCCTCTTGCAGGTCGGTGGGTTCAGGATCCGGCATTGTCACGGCAGTGGCTTGGGTCACTTCTGTGGCGTGGGTTCAGTCCCTGGCCTGGGAAGTTCCACATGCCTTGAGTGTGGCTAAATAAATAAATAAATAAATGAAAAGATGCATGCAAATGGAAATCACACTCAGATACCATTTATCGCTTCTCACATCCGCAGAAAGGGGAAAGGTCTAATGATTTTCTGGTGAGGCTGTGGAAAAAGGCACAGTCATCGTGTCTGCTGTGAGTGCAAAAGCTTTTTGCCTCCGGGGAGGGCAAGCAGGCAACATCCATCAGCCTTGAAGATACACTTACCCTTTGACCCAGCGGTCCTAGCCCTGGGATTCATTCTGCAGATGCACTCTGCTACAGGAGAACACTGTGCATGCACCTGGAATTCTCTAGGCTCTGATGTGGAAAGCCCCCCGCCCCCGGGAGAGATTGTTAAGCCAAAAAAAAAAAAGAAAGTGCAGGAGTTCCTTGGTGGCTCAGAGGGTTTAGGATACAGTGCTGTCTCTGCAAGTGGCTTGGGTCGCTGCTGAGGTGTGGGTTTGATCCCTGGCTCGGCACAGTGGGTTAAGGATCCAGGGTTGCTACAGCTGTGGCGCAGGTTTGCAGCGGCGGCTTAGATTCGATCCCTGGACTGGGAACTTCTACACATCATGGGCACGGCCAGCAGACACACACAAACCCCAAAGGGCGGAATATTGTGCATGCTTTGGTATCTTTTGCTAAGAATGAGAGGAAAGAAGACTATATGAGGTAGATATTCCAATTTTTTATATTTAGGCATGTAAATTTAGTAAAGGAAAATATGGAACGATGAACAAGAAACTAAGAAATGAATAAACACGATTATCTCTAGGTGTTGGAAGGAATGGCTGTTGTGGGAGTTCACTTCCCAATGACAATCTTTTTATATCACTCTGACTTTTGCAAGTGTAAACACGTTACACATTCTTTAAATAAGCACAAGTAAAAGGTCCTTTTCCAGTTAAAATATTATCTCTTTTCTCTGCTATCTCTTTCTACTCTCTCCTGTTGTCTGAAGGGCTCAGAGTGGTAGGAAGAAAACACGCTAGGCTGATACCTTGACACTTGTTTATAAAAACCCCTAAACCTGGGAAGTACTGATTTAAATCCGAAAGCAGAGAAGGTGTGCAGGAAATACCCCTTTAACTGGTTGCTTTCCCTGGCGCTTTCTGCATTTGGTACCGCAGCCAAACTTGCTACAGTCTCCCATCTCCCGGCAGTGTCGCATCTAGAAGCATCGTCTGTGGATGGTATTCTGCTCAGCCAGCCGAAGATTCAGCTGACCAGCCAAGCATATCCAAGAATTGTAGCACAAAGAGAGATGTTCTATTAAGGATTTCTTTTTAACCTGCAGGAATCAGGTGGCCTCTTAGAGAAACGACAAAATCTATTTTCTCTTCCTCGTGAGTTCTTGCCATTGGCACTGTCTTGTTATAAGAAGGAATAAGGAAAAGATTGCTTGGCTGGGGTGGAGGAGGCTTGTGGAGCTGGCAGCTTCTTACATATGTGGGCGGTGGGTTCTGTGACCCTGGGGAGCTGTCTCATTTTAGTGTTTGACAGATAGCGCTTGGGGTCAGACAGAGGGCTGGGGACACCCCTCGAACCTGATGACTGATGGATCTGGGGCATACACCTGGCTTCTCTGCACCTCCGTTTCAGGAAAGGGGGGGGTAATCAAATTATCTCTCTCTGAAGTTCCCACTGCGGTGCAACCAGATCGGCGGTGTCTCTGCAGCGCCAGGACGCAGGTTCGATCCGCGCCTGGCACAGTGTGTGCGTTCAGGACCTAAGGTCACCACACCTGCAGCGGAAGTCACCACTGTGGCTCAGATCTGACCCCTGGCCCAGGAACTCCATAAGCCCCGGGGGATGGCCAAAAAAGAGAAAACAAAAAAATCTGTCTCTGGGATTATCACGAGGATTAAATAAATTCATCCATGAAAAAAGATTCGAATAATGCCTGGCACATGTGACGTTCCCAATAAAGGTTAGCACTAGAAGAAAGAGCAGTGAGAATCGTATTATTGGATGACTTCGAGCTGAAGAGGAAAGTTGGCAGGCGTGTGAAATGTGGCCATCCGCCCACCCCTACCAACTGGGTGCAATGCGATTGAAGGAGGCTGGAGGCGAGGTCTCTGGACACCAATTTTCAGTCATCTAAGGTCATAAATTCGGTTCCGGCAGCTGTGAGGTGGCGGGCACTGTGCGCAGCCCTGGGGAGGATCAAGTGACAAGCAAGGTGAGGCAGAGGTCCCAGGCGACCTGGCGAGACGGGTGAGTAAACGGACGACATGCCCAGGCTGAGCACCACCGTCAGATCAATTCAGGATGCCAGCGGTCACGCGCAGGACGTAATTTAAACTCCAGGAATCAGGAAAGACTCCTTTGAGGCAGGGGACGAGAACAGCAGATCCTCGCTACGCCAAGCGATGAAAAACACTCTCGCGCCTCCTAACAGCCACGATGATGAAAACATGGTGTAATGATAATCATTACGATAATAGGAAATTAAGATGCATATGAAATAATACTAATAATCATCATCAAAGCATTTATTTATAGTTTATTCCAAGCACATCACATGATTATCTCATTGAATATTAACAACTTCAGAGTTCCCACTGGAGCTCAGTGGAAACAAATCCGGCTAGTGAACGTGAAGATGCGGGCTCGATTACTGGCCTCTCTCAGTGGGTTGGGGATCCGGCGTTGCCGTGAGCTGTGGTGTAGGCTGCAGACACGGCTCGGATCCCAAGTTTCTGTGGCTGTGGCTGTGGTGTAGGCTGGCAGCGGCAGCTCCAATTTGACCCCTAGTCTGGGAACTTCCATATGCCGTGGGTGTGGCCCTAAAAAGCAAAACAAACAAACAAAAACTTCTTTATAGCTCTACCCTAAACCTACAAGACTCGGGCTCAGTTACCTCACCCTAATCCTGGCCATGAGACCTACCTTTGTTTATTTTATTTTTTTTTATTTTTTATTTTTTTGTCTTTTTGCCTTTATCTAGAGCCTTATACACGGCATATGGAGGTTCCCAGGCTAGGGGTCTAACAGGAGCTGTAGCCGCCGGCCTTCGCCACAGCCACAGCAACGCGGGATCCTTAACCCACTGAGCAAGGCCAGGGATCGAACCCGCAACCTCACAGTTCTTAGTCGGATTCGTTAACCACTGAGCCACAAAGGGAACTCCTACCTTTGTTTAAAAGACTCAGTTCCCATTGTGGCTCAGTGGGTTAAGAACCTCATGCAGCCTCCATGAGGATGCGGGTTCAATCCCTGGCCTTGCTCAGTGGGTTAAGGATCCAGCTTTGCCACAAGCTGCAGCGTAGGTTGTAAGTCCCAGGTGTGGCTCAGAATCCAGTTATCGCCGTGGCTATGGTCTAGGCATCAGCTGAAGCTCTCATTCAACCCTCTAGCCTGGAAACTTCCACCTGCGGCATATGGAGGTTCCCAGGCTAGGGGTCTAACAGGAGCTGTAGCCACCGGCCTTCGCCAGAGCCACAGCCACGCAGGATCTGAGCCGCGTCTGCAACCTACACCACAGCTCACGGCAACACCGGATCCTTAACCCACTGAGCAAGGCCAGGGATCGAACGTGCAACCTCATGGTTCCTAGTCGGATTTGTTAACCACTGAGCCACGACGGGAACTCCAAGGATGTTTTCTTCATCGTGCATTTTTTTTTGCATTGGTTTTGCTTTTGAAATAATATTGCATCGAACTATCATTTCTTTTGCTTACTAATTTCTTGGTGCCCCTTAAATCTGGGACTCAAGCTGGGTGCCTCACTCTCCTCACCCTAATCCTGGCCCTGCTGAGAAAGGCCGAGCGAGGAAGGCTTGGAGCAGGGCTGTCTTTCCCACCCAATCCAGGGTCCTGGCGCGGAAGGCACTAGCAGCCCCTTCTTCCCAGATGTTGCCCTGGGGGGAAAAAGAAGGAGAAGGCACCTCCTTTTCAGAAGTCAAATTGGAGCTGCATCTGAGACCTACGCTGCAGCTCTCAGCCATCCCCGATCCTTAACCCACTAAACGAGGCCTGGGATCAAACCCACATCCTCACAGAGACTATGTGGGTTCCTTAACCCGCTGAACCACAACGGGAACTGCAACCCTTTGCATCTCGAGGTCCCCAATAGGGACTTTGCGTGTTGCTTTCTTTCTTTCCTCTATTTTGGGGCAGCCGCACCCGTGGCATATGAAAGTTCCCGGGCTAGGGGTCGAACCTGAACTGCAGCTGCCGGCCACAGCCACACCATGCTGGATCCTTAACCCACTGAGCAGGGCCAGGGGTCAAACCCAAGTCCTTACGGGTACTAGTCAGATTTGTTTCTGCTGAGCCACGATGGGAACGCCGCGTGCTGCTTTCACAGGGCACCCGATCCCACTGAATCTCCCAAGGGAGCGTCACTCCTAGTTTTCAATTATTCTGAAAACACTGAGGAGAAAGGCTCAGATTGGCACCAGTGGGTTTTCAGCACCCTGTTTCAACAAAGAATGAGCAGGCCCCTGGCTTTCTCCCAGCAGGCTTGGAGGAGGAGGCTAGCAGAGCTGAAGCGGGGGAGCAGACAGCAGACCAGCCCTTGGATCGGAGCCACTCTGACTGTACCATCACTTCTGGAAGGACTGGAGGATCGTTATGGGAACAAAGCCCCGGTCAGGATGTTTGACCTCTTCGCTGGCACCCTTATGGCGTCATTATTTTCAGTTTCCTCTTCTAGAATTTAGTAAACCCAGAAGAACTTTCTCTGACCTGAATATTGGGCTTAATTGTGCTGCGTTCATTATTACACAGCATTCACCCGCAATGACTTCCTGTTCAGGTTCCCGTTCGCTGCTGTGCTCTGGGTCCCACCTAGGGACCCGAGGCCCTGGGAGGAGGCAAGGAGAAAGGGGAGACACAGCCTTCTCCCCGCCCCACCCCGAGGAGGGGCCCCCCCGCAAAGAAAGCGGGTACACGCAGGACCACACAGCACCCCGCCTGGAGTCAGGCCAGAGGATCTAAAGTAGCTGGTTGTAGAAGTTCCGCTTCTGCTTATTTACTCAAGCGAAATCAGGGCCTATGCTTTCAAAAAGACACATACAGGAATGTTCAGAGTGAAGTTTTGCCAAAGTAGAGTCTCCACCTGGAAATAAAACCGAACAGCCAGCGACTTTGACTAGATAAGCAAATTGTGGTGTATTCAAGCAGAGCAATAAAAAAAAGAATGCACGCTGACACAGAAAGAGACACACACAGACACAGAAAACACGGATATCATGTTATATGAAGTTCAAGGGTAGAGAAGGCAAATCTTTGATCTCAATCTTGAAAAGGAAGAAAACCTTCTCTCTTTCTTTTCTTTTCTTTTTTTTTAATGGCCACACCCACGGCCTATGGAATACCCCGGGATCCAGGGCCTGAACCCGAGTCACGGTTGGGACCTATTCCACAGCTGCCAACACAGGATTCTTTAACCTGCTGCAGCGGGCTGGGGAGGGAGCCCACGCCTGGAGCCGCTGCAGGTGAAGTCTGAACCCGCTGGGCCACAGTGGCAGCTCCCTCAAAGGAAGGAAATTCAGGCAGGTGCCATACCACGCGGGATGAAGCTTGGAAACATAATGCCGGGTGAACTCAGCCGGCGCTACGCGCTGAATGTTTACGTCCTCCCTGCAACCGAAGTCATCTGCTGAGCCCTCATTCCCACGTGCTGGCAGGTGCAGACGGAGCCTTTGGGAAGTGATCAGATTTAGATGAGGTCATGAGGCTACGACCTCTGTGATGGGACTAGTGCCCTTAGAGAAAGAGAAGGGGAGTTCCCGTTGTGGCATGGCAGAAATGAATCTGATTAGCATCCACGAGAATGCGGGTTCGATCCCTGGCATAATAGCAGCCTGGACAAAGACCACTGGTCGCAAAAAGATAAATACTCTATGATTCAGCTTCCGTGAATCCCCTAGAAAAGTCAGGTTCGCAGAGACAGAGAGGAGGAAGGTGTGTGCCAGCGACGGGGGTCGGAGGAAGCTGTGTAAATTTAATGGGAAGGGAGTTTCCGTTTTGCAGCAGGAAAGCTGTTCTGCGCGGCAACGCGAATGCACGTCACGTCACTGACCTTGACGCTTTGAGATGTTTTCTCAAAACCACAGTGAGATGTTACCTCACACCTGTTAGAATGACTCTCATCAAAACGACAAGAGAAAGGAGTTCCCGTCGTGGCTCAGCGGTTAACGAATCCGACTAGGAACCATGAGGTTGCGGGTTCGGCTTAGTGGGTTAAGGATCTGGCGTTGTCAGATTTTTTTTTTTTTTGTCTTTTTTAGAGCTGTGGTGTAGGTCGCAGACGCGGCTCGGATCCCGCGTTGCTGTGGCTGTGGTGTAGGCCGGCGGCTACAGCTCCTGTTAGACCCCTAGCCTGGGAACCTCCATATGCCGCGGGTGCGGCCCTAGATAAGGGAAAAAGACAAAACAAAACAAAACAAAACAAAAGACAAGAGAGAGAACAAGCACTGGGGAGCAAGTCGAGAAAAGAGAAGAGCTGTGCACTCTCGGTGGGGCTGTAAATTGGCGCAGCCATCATGGAAAACAGTGTGGCGTTTCCTCAAAAAAATTAAAAGTGGAACGACCTTATCATCCAGGAATTCCACTCCTGGGCACCTTTCTAAAGGAAATGACACCGCCATCTCAAAGAGATGTAACCCCCACGTTCCCTGCAGTAGTATTTACTCTGGACAAGGTATGGAAACAACCTAAGTGTCCATCAATGGGTGACTGAATAAATAAAATGCGGTATATATATATATATATATATATATATATATATATATATATATATATATGCAATGGAATATTACTCAGCCACAAAAAGGAGGAAACCCTGCCATTTGTGACAACATAGGTGAATCTGGAGGGCATTTTGATAGACGACATGTCAGACAGTGAAAAAGTTGTATTATGATCTTACTTTTATGTGGAATCTCTCTCTTTTTTTTTAAAGCCACACCAGAGGCTCACAGAAGTTCTTGGGCCAAGGATTGAACCCATGCCACAGCAATGACAATGCGAGATCCTTAATCCGCTGAGCCACTGGGGAATCTCCACTTTTATGTGGAGTGTAAAAAAGCTGAACTCATAGAAACAGAGAACAGATCGATGGTTGCCAGCGCTGAGGGGGTGGGCAAAATAGGTGAAAGGCACACACTTTTCATTAAAAAAATTTTTTTTTTTTTTATGGCCGCACCATGGCATATGGGAGTTCTGGGGCTACGGACTGAATCCTGCAACCCCAGATCTTTAACCCACTCTGCCGGGCCGGGTATCCAACATGTGGTTCTGCAGTGATCCAAGGAGCTGCTGTCAGATTTCTTTTTTTTTTTTTGTCTTTTTTAGGGCTGCATCCTGTGGCTCAGACGTAATGAACCTGACTAGTATCGCTAGTCAGGGATACTATGCACATGGAGGCATATTCCTAGGCTAGGGTCGAATCAGAGCTTTAGCTGTCAGCCTACACCACAGCCACAGCAATGCAGGATCCGAGCCTCGTCTTTGGCCTACACTGCAGCTCACAACAACGCCAGATCTTTAACCCACTGAATGGGGCCAGGGACTAAAACTGCGTCCTCACAGATGCTAGTCAGATTTGTTTCCGCTGAGCCATGATGGGAACTCCACTTTGCTCTTTTTTTTTTTTTTGTCTTTTTGCCTTTATGTAGAGCCGCACCCGCGGCATATGGAGGTTCCCAGGCTAGGGGTCCAACAGGAGCTGCAGCTGCCGGCCTTCGACACAGCCACAGCCACGCGGGATCCGAGCTGCGTCTGCGACCTACACCCCAGCTCATGGCAACGCCGGATCCTTAACCCACTGAGCAAGGCCAGGGATCGAACCCGCAACCTCATGGTTCTTAGTTGGATTCGTTAAACACTGAGCCACGAAGGGAACTCCTCCACTTTGCTCTTTCGCTCTATATGTCTTACAGCTTTTTATATGGAGGTTCCCAGGCTAGGGGTCAAATTAGCTGTAGCTGCTGGCCTACACTACAGCCACAGCAATGCAGGATCTGAGCCGTGTCTGCGACCTACACCACAGCTCACGGCAACACCGGATCCTTAACCCACTGAATGGGGCCAGGGATCCAACCCATGTCCTCATGGTAATCAGTTTCCTAAGGAGCTGAGCCACAAGGGGAACTCCCGCCTTGCAGCTTTTTTAGGTCCCTCATTTCCTGTATTGTCTTCTTTTGTGTTTAGCTGACTTCTCGCAGTGAAACATTTTAATTTTATTCTTATTTCTTTTTGTGTGTATTCTATAACTATCTTCTTTGTGGTTACTATGGGGATTCCATTGAATATCCTAAAGTTAAAACACTCTCATTTTAATTTGTAATCCGCTTAACATCAACAATGTACAAAACTCTACTTTTATTTGTTTTTTGTTTTTAAAATTTTTGTGGCTGCGCCCATGGCATATGGAAGTTCCTAGGCCAGAGACAGTGCAGCTGCAGCAATGTCGGCTACTTAACCCACTGAGCAAGTCTAGGGATCGAACCCGCATCCTCGTAGATACTAGTTGGATTTTTAACCCATTGAGCCATGATGGGAACTCCAACATTAATTTTTATAGTAGTAATTTATTTGTCTTTACCGAGACCTGTATTTATTCATATGGCTTTTTTTTTTTTTTTAGGACCGCACCTGCAGCATATGGAAGTTCTCAGTCTAGGGGGTCAGATCAGACCTTCAGCAGCTGGCCTATGCCACAGCTATAGCAATGCCAGATCCGAGCTTTGTCTGTGATCTACACCACAGCTCCTGGCAATGCCGGACCCTTAACCCCACTTAAGCAGGGCCAGAGATTGAACCCAAGTCCTCATGGATACTAGTCAGGTTCATTACCTCTGAGCCACAGTGGGAACTCCCCATTCCTATGGCTTTGAGTTACTATCTAGTGTCTTTTCATTTCAACCTGTGTGACTTCCTTTAGCACTTCTCATGGGGCACGTCTAGTGGGAAAAAAAAAACCTCCCTAAACATGGATTTGTCTAGGAATGTGTTAACTTTTTTTTTTCACTTAATGAATTTTATTTCAATTGTAGGTATACAAAAATCATCACAAGTCAATTTGATAGCATTTGCGTCCCAAACCCACAGTGCATCCCCCCAGCCCCCAGATTGTCTTATTTGAAAAACCAAAGGTTTTCCAAAGTCTGGGAGTCATTGTCTGTTCTGCAAAGAAGTTCATTGTGTCTTTTTAGTTTCCACATGTAAGCGGTAGCATTGGGTGTTGCTGTCTGACTAGTTTCACTTCGCATGATAATTTTTAGGTCCATCCATATTGCTACAAATATTGTTATTTCATTCCTTTTAATGGCTGAGTAATATTCCATTGTGTGTATGTACCATATCTTCCCTATCCACCCCTCTGTCGATGGGCATTTAGGTTGTTTCCGTGACCTGGCTATTGCATAGAGTGCTGCAATGAACACTGGAGTACATGTGTCTTTTCGAGTCATGGTTTCCTCTGGATAGATGCCCAGGAGTGGGATTGCTGGATCAAATGGTAATTCTATTTTGAGTTTTCTGAGGAATCTGCCTACTGTTTTCCACAGTGGTTGCACCAATTTGCATTCCCACCAACAGTGTAATAGGGATCCTTTTTCTCCACACCCTCTCCAGCACTTACTGTTTGTAGACTTTTTGATGATGGCCATTCTGGCTGGTGTAATGTGGTACCTCATAGTGGTTTTGATTTGCATTTCTCTAATGAGGAGCGATGTTGAATATCTTCTCATGTGTTTATTTGCCATCTGCATGTCTTCTTTGGAGAATAGGAATGTGTTAACTTTCCCCCCACACACACAAGTTTGAAGGACAATTTTGCCAGTTAGGAGTCTTGGTTGATAGCTTTTTTTTTTTCCCTTTTAGCACTTTGAACATAGTCCACTGGCTTCTGGCTTCCAAAAGTTTCTGATGAGAAACCTGATCATAATATTTATTTATTTATTTATTTATTTATTTATTTACTTATTTATTTGCCTTTTGTCATTTTATGGCCGCACCCGCGGCATATGGAGGTTCCCAGGCTAGAGATCTAACAGGAGCTGTAGCTGCCGGCTTTCGCCACAGCCACAGCAACGCGGGATCCGAGCCGCGTCTGCAACCTACACTACAGCTCACGGCAACGCCGGATCCTTAACCCACTGAGCAAGGCCAGGGATTGAACCCGCGTCCTCATGGTTCCTAGTCGGACTCGTTAACCACTGAGCCATGACGGGAACTTCCGCCTCTGAAATCTTCCAAGGCGCCGGCAGTCCTTCTTTTAGAAGCGGAGTGGCCCACCTGTGGGCTCTGGTGACCCGCGGGGGCTGTGCCCATTGGGTAGAGGAACACTGCCCTTTCGTTCCATGTGACACCACGCCATGCTGTCATCACCTCTTGCCTCATCTACTCAAATGGCCTTAACGGCCCTCCCTGCTTCTGCTCTGTCCACCTTCAATCTGTTTCTTGCCTACTGTAAAGAAAAAAAAAAAAGCCTAAATCGTTATCAGGCCACTTCTCTGCTCTCAGCTGTCCTGTGGCTTCCCGTGTACTGGGGTGAAGTCCAGAATCTTCCGCGTGTCCACAAGGCCCTGCTCTTTTGCTGACCTGTTCTGTCCACTTCAGCCACCAAGACCTCCTTGCTGCTTCTGCACCACACTAAACACACGCCTTCTCCAGGTCCTTTGCGTTTGCTATTTAAAAAAAATTATTTCATTTATTTATTTATTTATTTATTTATTAATTTATTTATTTTTAGGGCCTCACCTGCGGCATATGGAAGTTCCCAGGCCAGGGGTCCAATCGGAAACTAGAAGTCTGTGCCTTTTGTTTATTTATTTGTTTCTTCTTCTTCTTATTTTTTATATTAGAGTATAGTTGATTTACAGTTGCTCTTTTCTGTCTGGAATACTCTCTACCCTGATAGCCCTGTGGCTCACTCGCTCACTTCATGTAGGTCTTTGCTTTGTGCTCTTGTAAAGGATTTCCATGGCCATGGTCCCCTTTCATTCATTTATCATGATTGATATTTATTTATTTATTTTTCCCTTTTTTAGGGCTGCACCTGCGGCATTTGGCAGTTCCCAGGCTAGGGGTCGAATAGGAGCTGCAGCTGCCGGCCTAGGCCACACGCAATAGCAACACAGGATCCTAGCCATGTCTGTAACCTACACCACAGCTCACAGCCACGCCGGATCCTTAACCCACTGAGTGAGGCCAGGGATCGAACCCGCATCCTCACGGATCCTAGTCGAGTTCGTTAACTGCTGAGCCACGACGGGAACTCTCTGTGACCGATATTTCTTTACGGCATGAATCTCCATGCCACCTAGTACAGATTTGTTAATCTATTAGGTTATTGCCTACCTTTCCTGTTAGACTGTAAGCCCTACAATGGCAGGAATTTTGTCTGTTTCTTTTTTTTTTTGTCTTTTTGCCTTATCTAGAGCCGCATCCATGGCATGTGGAGGTTCCCAGGCTAGGGGTCTAACAGGAGCTGTAGCCGCCGGCCTTCGCCACAGCCACAGCAACGTGGGATCCAAGCCACGTCTGCAACCTTCACCACAGTTCATGGCAACGCCGGATCCTTAACCCACTGAGCAAGGCCAGGGATCGAACCCGCAACCTCATGGTTTTTATTCGGATTCGTTAACCACTGAGCCACAACGGGAGCTCCTTGCCTGTTTCTTTAACAGTGTGCGGAACATCCCCTAACCGGAGCTCAACAAGTTCATTACCGAACCAACGAACAAGTGCACGAGTGAGAACAGGAATGCAGGCTCCATGTAACCGTAACTTTGTTTTTTTTTTCCTAGACAAGTCAGAATCTGGATGTTTAGGTGAAATTCTACCTACTCTGAACTTAAAAAAAAAAAAAAGGAAAATTCACTGGGCTGGCTGAAAAAGAATGCAGTCAAGGGCAACACATTCGAGACCCCTGCCCTTTAGAATCTGGTTCCAACGGGAGCTGGGTGCACCCAGCCTCAGACGGTGCGGCCCCTCCAGGAACCGAGTGGTTCTGCAGGACCCACCAGCCCTTGGGTCCCTAGGCCCAGGCCCCACGAGGGACTGTTTGTTGTTACACACCAAAGTCATCTTAGAGCTCTCCGTTCAAAGGGACGGATGTGGGCTGCCAGCTTCCAGCCCATCGGTTCAGAGGAAGACTACTTCATCAGCCGTGTCTCCTGGGATGTTTTCATAAGCCTCCCCGGGAGATGATGGGGCCTCTTAAAGGACTAATAACAGGCAGGCGCGTCCAGTTTCCCAAACATGCCACCCTTTAAAGTGAATGCTATTTTTTTCCCCTTGTTACCTTTGAGTTACTACGTAGGAAAAGGACATTCTGTCGTGACGGCCATCGCTCTCCACATGCCACTGAATAATGACTTAGATTCAGCAGCTTCCTGGCAGAACTACCGTAGCAGGACCTGAGCTTCATCAGGCAGAAGTTCTGCGTAGCTGGTTCAACTCCGTCCTGCCCTCCTTCACCCCTTTATCACCAGGATGCTTTGCACTTAGGCAGGTTCAGCCACCACCCCGCAACAGTGTGACTTGGAGTTTCTGTCTTAATTATTCCGGGTCTTGCTGTCTTTCTTCACGGTGAGAGTTACTGGGCCTACACGAGGTTGGTGGGAGGACTAAATAAGATAGTGCCAGAACTGGTGACACCACCTAGCACCTGCTGTTTATTATTCAACACCTACTGGTCATGATGGAGTGAGGGACAATGTCCTTTAAGTTTTTTTTCTTTCTTCTTATGGCCACATGTGCAGCATGGAAGTTCCTGGGCTAGGGGTCGAATCCAAGCTGCAGCTGTAGCCACAACCACAGCCACTGGCAACACCGGATCTAAGCTGCATCTACGACCTACACTGCAGCTTGCAGCAACGCTGGATTCTTAGCCCACTGAGCGAGGTCAGGGATCAAGCCCGCATCCTCACAGGGACATTGTCAGGTCCTTAACCCGGAGAGCCATGATGGCAACTTTAGGCCTAAGTTTTCACTAACTCACTTGTTCATGCAACTACTCACTCCACGCTATCAACTAATATTTATTGAGCTCTGGGGATGCGTCAGGCACGGAGCTTGGTGCCAGGTGACACATTGGTGAGCAGACCCTGCTCTCAGCCCAGGTCTAGTGCAGGAGTTCATACTCTCTCTCTTTCTTTCTCTCTCTCTCTTTTTTTGTCCTTTTATGGCCACACCCACAGCACATAGAAGTTTCCAGGCCAGGGGTCCAATCAGAGCTGCAGCTGCCGGCTTATGCCACAGCCACAGCAACGCCAGATCCAAGGCAAGTCTCTGATCTACACCACGGCTCACGGCAACACTGGATCCTTAACCCACTGAGCAAGGCCAGGGATTGAACCTGCGTCCTCATAGATACTAGTTGGTTTTGTTACCACTGAGCCATAAGGGGAACTCCAGGAGCTCATACTCTAATGCAGGCAGGGGATGTTTCGATGCAGTACACGACACGAATTCACACTGCGCTACCCATGCAGACGGGACTCTACCGGTTACTTTTCCAACCTTCCGATTCTTTCCAGAAGAAAGTCCCAGCTGGTAACTCTCTAACAGTTTGAAATCTCCCTTAACAAATAAAAGGCCCCGGATGCGGAGATCTTGGGGCAGACGCAGAGGTCTGGAGGGGTTTTCACACCCATGTCTCTTGCTATTCAAACTTAGAAACTGGATAGATTTTTTTTTTCTTTTTTTCATATGGTGCACAAACATGCTGAGCATTTGTAAAGATGGGTTAGGAGTGTACGAAAGTTGAGGAAATACTGACTTCTTAAATTTCTCCCCACCCCTTCTTTTTTTTTTTGCCTTTTTGCCTTTTTGCCTTATCTAGGGCCGCACCCGCGGCATATGGAGGTTCCCAGGCTAGGGGTCTAACAGGAGCTGCAGCTGCCGGCCTACACCACAGCCACAGCAACGCGGGATCCGAGCCGCGTCTGCAACCTACACCACAGCTCACGGCAACGCCGGATCCTTAACCCACTGAGAGAGGCCAGGGATCGAACCCTCAACCTCATGGTTCTTAGTCGGATTCGTTAACCACTGAGCCACGAAGAGACTCCTCTCCCCCCCCCCTTCTAATTGACCCATTTTACAGTTGAGGAAACTGAGTCTCTTTGTTGGGGGGGGCGGGGGTTGAACGGAAGGGAGGGAGTTCTCTTCTAAGTGGTCAGGCAAGCAAAGCCAAGAATCGTCTTTGGGGGTGGAGTTAGACGTATGTATAAAATAAAGGTTTTGCTCCTCCCCTCTCTCTGCAGTACGTGTGTGCGTATGTGTGGAAGTGTGTGGAGCCACAGGCCTTTCCGAATGAGTGACAGCGGGAGCCCATCCCTCCAAGAGACGCGTGCAGAATGACCAATGGCACGGACGGGGGGGTGGGTGGGTACCAGTCTCTGCAAAAGCCGGGGTGAAATCCGTCGCACTCGCCCTTTTCTCTCCCCAGTCTCCAGTCCCCAACCCCCGTCGGTCCTTCCGCTCTCGGTTGCCCCGGGGCGCTCATTTCCTTCCTGCCACCGGGGCCGAGGACCGGGTCGGGGGCGAGGCTCTGGCCTGGAGAGATCCCGGGCTGCGGTCCCGGCGCCGCAGCGCTGCGGCTGAGACAGCTTCGCAGGGAGGCCGGCGGCGGCCCCCGGGTGCCAATATGTAAAGCAGCTGGCGGCGCTGGGCGGGGCTTGGGCGCGATGCAAATGAGGGAGGCGGGGCCTCCCCGGGGCTCCGCCTCCCTCCCCCGCAGCTGGGGCCAGCGGTGCCAAGCGCAGCTGGACGAGCGGCGGCAGCTGGGCGAGTGACAGCCCCGGCTCCGCGCGCCGCGGCCGCCAGAGCCGGCGCAGGGGAAGCGTCCGCGGTCGCGGGCGCCAGAGCGGCCGCCGCCTCCCGCGCCTCCCGGGCCCGCAGCCCGCGGTTCCGCCGCCCCGGGGCCAGCACCTCTCGGGCTCCCGCTCCCCGCGCGCAAGATGGCTGACCCGGCTGCGGGGCCGGCGCCGGGCGAGGGCGAGGAGAGCACGGTGCGCTTCGCCCGCAAAGGCGCCCTCCGGCAGAAGAACGTGCATGAGGTGAAGAACCACAAATTCACCGCCCGCTTCTTCAAGCAGCCCACCTTCTGCAGCCACTGCACCGACTTCATCTGGTGAGAGAGCGCGCGCGCGCGCGCGGGGCACCTTCCCGGGCCCCGAGGGCAGCGCCGCGCGCGGGGACCCCTCTCCGTGCACCCCCCCTCCCCCGTGCCGCGCACCTCGCGCTTCGGAGGAGGACAAGCCCTGCCGCCGCCGCCGCGCGGCCCCGGTCTCCCGGCTCCGGACGCTTCTGCCCCGGACTCCCCAGCGGACGCTCCCGCCGCTTCCCGCTCCCCGGAGCCCCAGACGGCCGGCTTCCGTGCGCCACGGGCCGCGGCGCCGGCGCCCTTTCTCCCCCCGGCTCTGAGCGCGGGGGGCCGGCCCTCCCCGCGAGCGCAGCGCCTCGGGTGCCCTCTCGCGCGGGGTTCCCTATCTCTCTGCCTCCTTCCGGGCTCGAGGCGCCCTCACCCCCTTCCCTCCTTTCCGGGGGCAGCGCCCTGGGTTTCCTCTATCTCCCTTCGGGCACCGGGCATCCTTTCCTCCTCGTCGTCGATGTCTCCGGGGGCAGCGCCCTGTGTTATCTCTCATGGCTCCTCCCTGAGGGCCTGGGTTCCCCTTTCCACTCTCCAGTCCCCCCCTCCCCCTCCGCCCCCATCACTGCAGGGACCCTCCCCTCCCTGGTCCCTCTAGGCACGGGGCGTCCTCGCTCCTTCCCAGTCCCCCGGGGAACACCATCGCCGTGGGGGCTCCCCCGCCCTCCCTCCGCCCTCCCTCCGGATGCGTCTCTTTTTCTTCTCTTTCCCCGAGGGTGCGCGGGCATCTCTGTGGGCAGATATCTCGCCTGCCCTCCGCCCCCATCACGACGGAAGCGCTCCCCCCACCCCGCCACCTGGTGGTCGAGCCTCCTGACTTCTGCCTAGTGAGGGGAGGCGGAGGTTCCCGCCGAGTACCCCCTGCGCACTGCCAACCCCCCTCCGCAAAGGCGGAAGACTCTTGGGCACCCGCCTGTGGCTGGGAGGTTGCACCTGGGGTAGACGGGCAGGCGGAAGTGGGGAGCCAGCTGGTGGCTGAGCCCCTTGGGCTGCCTGACATGCCTCCTTTTGCCTTTGCAGGGGCTTCGGGAAGCAAGGATTCCAGTGCCAAGGTAAGCAGTGGGGCTCTGAGGACGCCGCGTGCGGGAGGAGACTGTGAGAAAGACTTTCTAGAAGTGATCGAGTTGGGCAGAGAGTGAAGCACTCACGTCTGTCAGCGCGACCTCCCCAACTAGGAATTTAAAGATCCGCCATAGGGTCTTCAAAAGGCGGCGTGGGGTTCCCGGTGTGGGCTCAGCGGGTAAGCCCACGTAGGGCCCATGAGGGTGCAGGTTCGATCCCTGGCCTTGCTCAGTGGATTAAGCATCCCGCGTTGCGGAAAGCTGAGGTGTGGGTGGCAGAAGGCGTTCAGATCCGGTGTTGCTGTGGCTGTGGTGTAGGCTGGTAGCTGTAGCTCCAATTCGATCCCTAGCCTGGGAAACTCCATATGCTGCAGTTGTGGCTGTAAAGAGAGAGAGAGAAAAAAAAAAAAAGGAGCGTGTGCATGTATGTGGAGGCAGAGATGCTCCATCTGGGAAGGGCCTGTGGAGCTGGGAGGTCCTATTGGCCAAGGAAGTGCCCGCATCCTTTCTCCTCTCCCAGCACCACAAGGGTCAAACTCAGTTCTCTGGAACCTGTCCTCCATTCTTAATTCCTGCTCACCTGCCCCTCCACGGGAGTGACTCCCCGCCTTGCTGCACGGAGGTCTCCTTGAAAGGCGCCATAGCTGTCTCCAGGACCTCTTTGGTCTATGAGAGGCTCCAGATGAGTTGATTGCCCTGGTGTGCTGGGTTTAGGTTGGGGGAGAAAGCATTTGAATGTTAAAGAGTCTGAGATGTGGCTTAGCCCTGCCTGACAGTCTCTTAGCACCTCCACCCTCCAGAGAAAAGTAAAGTGATCCCCCGGGGTGGGGGTGGTGTGTGGGTGGTGGCAGGCGGCCGCTGGACAGAATGCTCACAGCGGGGCACGGCTTTCTTCTGAGACTCTTGCAGCTTCTCACCTGGGGTCAGAGCCCTGTGGATCCTCCCCCCTTTTTTTAACCGAGGTTTGGAGACTCAGTTTTACACCCTGTGTCTAGAGGACTTTGCACATCCCTGTATTTATTATTTTTATTATTTATTTATTTACTTTTGCTTTTTCAGGGCCAACGCCCATGGCGTAGGGCAGTTCTCAGGTTAGGGGTCAGAGCAGCTGCCGGCCTACACCACAGCCGAGTCTGAGCCCCAGCCCCATCGGCCACCTACACCGAGGCTCACGGCAATGCCAGAAACCACTGAGCCGGGCCAGGGATGGAACCCGTGTCCTCATGGGTACTAGTCGGGTTTATTACTGCTGAGCCGATGGGAACTCCCCACTTCGCTTTAAATGACAACAGTATAGGCCTTGGTGCAAACGGTTGGATTGTTTTCTAGAACTTTGGCTCCTCAAGCAGAGTGCCCTTAGTGTGGAGATGGTTAGACCTCTCACTTCCAGGAGTCATTTCTGTCTCTTGCTGAGGTGGGGAGTGACTTTTGCACATTTTCACTGCCGTTTTCCTAGCCCACCTGCCCTGCAGTTTTTCACAGTCGGAAAAGTCGCTTTTGGATGTGCAGGTAATGACACATCTGAATCAAGAGATCCTGGTTTTTTTTTTTTTTTTGCAAACCCGGGAAAATGGTAGGCATTTTCTGGTGCAGTGAGTAAAGCAGAATTAAAGTTTCTAATGAAATATGGCAGCTTTAGAAGTAGCTGTGCCTAATTATTTTGTTAGCATCTTTCCTGTGCTTCTCCCCGTGAGAGGCAGTGTCTGGTCGTGGCAAGTATGCGGGTTTATCAGGCTATCACTGTGGGTTTGCATCTTGGCTTGAGAAGTCCCAGCCGTGTTAACTTAGCCTGTCTGTGCCTCAGGCTCCTGATCTATCAAATGGGTCCAGCGATAATACCTACCTTAAAAAATGGCCGAGCCGCTCCAAGGTGTTATAATATCTAAGATACCTGGGCCCCCTTGTGGTGCAGACAGGTTGAGCATCTGGTGCTGTCACTGCAGCAGCCTGGTTCACTGCTGTGTCATGGGTTCGAGCCCTGGTCACGGGAACTCCCATGTACCATGGGCATGGCTGAAAAAAAAAAAAAAGATACTTGGACCAGAGCTCTGCTCAGAGTAAGCACTCAGAAAATATCAGCTGCTTTGATTGCCTCCAAATAACCCCCGCAATGTGAAGACTGGCTCTGCAGGGTTGCTTTGCAATAGAACCAGAGGCCGGATGAGAGTCAAAATCCAGCTGTGAACACTGGGTCACCCATGTTACGACAGGGGTAGGGTATTCCATTCGGGCTGGAGTGGGAAGGCGCAAGAGAGGAGGGGCAGATTAATAGCCCTTGAAATTGAGATGCTTAGGTTCTCGTGCTTAGGGACATCCAGGAAGGGAGCTTATCTTCAGATGTGCTCAGAGTCACTTGGGACTCATTTTAGAACCGTGGAGTGGTTCCTTAGCTGAGCGTTTCTGGCCCTACATATTTCCACTTAAAGTGAACCTGAGTAAAACGGGATCTGGAGTGGCTCAGTGGGTTAAGGACCCAGCGTTTTCACGGCTGTGGCTCGGTCATGGCTGTGGCGAGGGTGCAGTCCCTGACTCTAGGACTCCTGCGTGCCAAGAGTGCGGCCAAAAAAAGCGGGCTCACCGTTTTACAGAAAATGCATAAGGTATTATTCTCTCATCATCAGAGTCACACTTCCAGGAGTTCCCTTCGTGGCTCAGCAGTTGACGAACCTGACTAGGATCCACGAGGATGCAGGTTCCATCCCTGGCCTCGCTCAGTGGGTTGAGGATCCGGCGTGGCTGTGGCTGTGGCTGTGGCATAGGCTGGCAGCTGTAGCCCTGACCTGACCCCTTACTTTGCCTGGGAACTTCCATATGCCACGGGTGCGGTCCTAAAAAGCCAAAAGAAAAAAAAAAGGAAAAGAAAAGAAAAAGTCAGATGTCCAGAGCCAGGGTCCTGCAGTCCCCTCAGTTTTCTCCTCCACTGTCCCAGGAGTGAGAATGAGCTCCCCGTCCGGGAAAAACACTGGCTTCTGCAGCCATCGCATCCTTGTTGCAGCCACAGCTAGAGCAGGAAGCATAAAGAAGGGCAAAGACGAGTGCTCAGTGTCTGGAAGTTGCTTCTGATGCTTCTGGCTCTCTGCTGTGAGCTAGAACTTGATCACAGAGGGGCGTGTGGGCAAGGCGAGGTTCATTTCAGGGAGTTCCCCGCTAAAAGCTGGGGTGGGGGTCTTTTCCATCTCCAAAGTGGAAGAGGGAGCGAGGACCCAGTCTCTGCCAGTCCGGGGTGGGAGGCGTGTAGGGTGATCAGAAGGCAAAGGAGACGCCCTGTTGTGCTGCCCTGGAAGGTGGGGACGTGGGCATGGGCCCAGAGGTGAAAAAGGGAAAGTCCATAAACCATGGGAAGTAGGGATTTCTCTGTGCCCCGGGGAGCTTAAGAAAAGATTTTCTTGCTTTTGTACAAAACTCGATTGACTGTCACACATTTCTCCCTTTCATTTTCCACTATTTTCCCTAAAACCGTGCTCTGTGAGGTAGTTTCAGAATGTCTGGGGATGAGGGAGTGGAATTGAGAATCTCTGTTATGAAATTGTCTCAGTTCTGGACTGGAAATTTGACCCTGGGATTTCCACTGTGACTCAGCGGGTTAAGGACCTGACATAGTGTCCGTGAGGACGTGGGTTTGATCCCTGGCCTCGCTCAGTGGGTTAAGGATCCAGCTTTGCCGCAAGTTGTGATGTAGGTCGCAGATATGACTCGGATCTGGCCTGGCTGTGGCTGTGGCGAAGGCCGGCAGGTGCAGCTCTGATTTGACCCCTAGCCTGGGAACTTCCATATGCTGCAGGTGCTGCCGTGAAAAGAAAAATAAATAACTAAACAAATAAATAAATAGGACCCCAGAGATAATCAAGGCAGACTTCTGTCTGTAACATTGTTTAGAGGAACCACGGGCCTGCATTTACGCCTTCATTGTCATTAAGACAAGGCTTCTACAAGAGTAGAATTCGACTCTTACCCCAAGAAACAGTGTGGCGGAGAGAGGAAAATTAGAGCAGAATTTTTATAAAAGGCAGAAATAGGGAGACAATCAGATATATAGAGATTCAGAATTCTTAGCTTGGGGTTGAAGTGAGATAGAACTGGGTTTGACTCTCCACTCTGCCACCTACTTGCTGTGTGGACCTGGCGAGTCCCCTCTCTGTAGCGGCCTCGGTCTTCTCAGTCTGTGAAATGGGCTAATAGTACCTAGGTGGTAAGGTGATGGTGATGAGTGATGAGGTGGTACGAGATAAATATCCACTAAGTCTTGGTAACTCTTAAGTGAAATGCTCATTATTGCTTGACTAGCTGGAGGAAACTGTCAGAGGGGACAGAGTTAATTCGGAAGCTCATTAAATGACTGTGCCTCTTTCACGTGTGCAGAGGAGTCTTCTTCTCAGGTATGTGTCTCCATAGACTTTGGGTGACACCCGTGAATCTGGCCCCAGACAGTCAGCTTGCTTTGATCATCTTTTCTCGTCCTTTTTCTTTTGAGAAAAATCTAAACTTGACGCACGGACTTTCTAGAAAAACCCCAGTGCACTAATTTTCTGACTGAAGACCTAGCGTTGACGATTTTAATGGGCCAAGCAGCTCTTCTCTTTCCTGTACAGATTAGAAAACATGTTTTTAAGCCTTCGAATAGACATTGCTCTTAAAAATCCCCGAAGTATTGCGTAAACCCAGCCACTGCTGTCTTCATCAACGTAGGCTTTATAGACTCCAAATTTATTTTATTTATTTATCTTTTGGGCTGCAGCATGCAGCGGCTTAATGCAGAATCTCCGTTCCCAAACCAGGGATCGAACCTGGACCACGGTGGTGTAAGTACCAAGTCTTGTCACTAGACCGCCAGGAAACTCCCCAGAATGTGTACTTTTTAATAAACGACAGTCAAAGATGAATCGACTGTTAATTTTATTTGTGGCATATTTTCCCCTAGGAACTTAGGATACCTGAACTTTAGGTTGAACTTTCTCACTACAAGCATAAATAGGGCTACTGGAGCCTCTATTATTCCACTTTTCTCCTTCGAAGTCTGCTTGCCTCTTGGCTTCCTTTTTTTGGCCATGCTCGAGGCATACAGAAGTTCCCGGACCAAGGAGCAAACCTGTGCCACAGTGCTGGGTCCTTAACCCCTTGAGCCATGAGGGAACTCCTTTCTCGGCTTCTTCTGAATGTATCTTGGGAGTTCCATGTGGATAAAAAGCAGAGGCCTTTTTAGGGCCACACCCACGGCATATGGAAGTTCCCATAGGGGTCGAATAGGAGCTGTAGCTGCTGGTCTACACCACAGCCACAGCGAGGCGGGATCCGAGCTGCATCTGTGACTTACACCGCAGCTCACGGCAATGTCAGATCCTTAACCCTCTGAGCGAGGCCAGGGATCGAACTCCCATCCTCATGGATCCTAGTCGGGTTCATTAATGTTGAGCCACAACGGGAACTCCAGCAGAGGCTTTTCGAATTTGTCGTTGTGACTTTTGAATTTTTTTTTCCACCTGAAGTGGTATTTTGGGGCTCAAAGTCCCAAATGAAATAAACATTTTTTTTAGGGTAGGTTAACGCTTGGTCTTAAAAAGGAGGGTTGATTTATTGAAAAGGTAACAGCCAATTATTTTGAGCTGTGGTGCGCTCAGGGAAGGCACGAGGCTTTGTCACTGGGCAACAGAATGCCTCTCTAAGTAAATACAGAAAAATATGACCTTTGAAAATCTAGTTGATGTGATATGCAGGTTATTAGAAACTCATTAAAAAATGTATTATTTCCAAGCCCTCATGATGCTCTGGGTACTGCCCAGAACCAAATACAGCATGCTTGCGGTGGATTTGGGTCAATAAAGCAAAAAGATGGAGGGACGTTAACTGGTCAAAAGATAAAGCAAAAGCTTGAAAAGTATTTAGATCTATTCTCGCTGTTGGGGTCTCTCTGTCGTTTTCTGCCTGTTTTTTTTTTTTGTTGTTGTTGTTTCTATCTGTCTCCACATGTGCACACACGTGCACACACACACACACACACACACACACACACACACACACCCCGTAACACATGAAAATAGATCAGCGTGTCACCGTTTGGAGAATAGGCATCTTCTTTGGATGCTTTTCAGCTTCGAGTAGCTAGATTATTAAGGCAAATTTAAAATCCGTGCTCTGCTCTTTTGTCTTTGCTGTCCCATTAATTCCTGGGGCGGGGGTGGGGGTGGGGATCAGCTGAAAAGTTCACCATCTCTGGCTTACGCTTGCAAAAAAAAAACTTGGCCTTGGGAGTTCCCATTATGGCTCAGGGGATTGTGAACCCGACTAGCATCCACGAGGATGCGGGTTTGATCCCTGGCCTCACTCAGCGGGTTAAGGATCCCCCACTGCCGTGAGCTGGGCAGTAGGTCGCAGGTGTGGCTCGGATCACGCGTTGCCGTGGTTGTGGCCTAGGTTGGCGCCCCGATTCGACCCCTAACCCGGGAACTTCCATATGCTGCAGGTATGTCCCTAAAAAGCAAACAGAACAAAACAAAACAGCCTCTTACCGCTTTTGCCATTTGATCTAATCTCATGAATCCCTGGACTTCCCTCATCTGATCTCTCCACTGAGTGTGTATGCAGTTCTGTAGACTCTTGGCCTTTTTGGAGCATCTGCAAAATCCGCCGTGTTTCCAGGTGGCACACGGAGGAGTGAGGGCGGCTTGAAAATCTGGAAGGAAGTTTACCACCTGCATCCATTCGTCCGTCCACTCATCCATCCTTCCGAAAAGTATGCACTCACTAAGTTTTCTGTGTCAGAGATCATATTAACAGCTGGAAGACAAGGGTGGCGCTTAGGGTGTGACGGGGCGATCAGACATTCTGCAAATCGTTGCCCCAATATTTAATTTCCCTCTCAAGAACCGTGAGGGAAGCGGGTGGGGTCTCTGGGAGCATAGAGGACGCGCTGACTGAGGTGAGAGTGGGGCTGGGACAGGGCAACCTCGGGCCTGGGACTGAAAAACTAAAACCACACAGCTTCTCAATTCTTTTTGAGATAACCGGTCCAAGTCTGAGTTGTCAAGGAACTGGAGCTAAAAGATCTGTATTGTGAAGCTGTTCCTATCTTGGATAAAGATACGTGGGAGCCACGGCGGCCAGGAAAATGGAGAGTCAGCAGAATTAAGCGGTTACTTTAATTCTGTCTTGATTTCCCGGGGACCATCACCTCCTCTTCACTGATAACTCAGATCATGAGCCGGCTCCCTTTTTTGTTCAGGGACTGCAGTGGGAGGTGGCTGTTCTAAAGCTGAAAATAGGACCATTTCAGAGGGAAGGGCAGGTCTAAGCCAATAGATGGAGAGTAAGTAAAAAAGCTGTTATACATAAACATATTTTGTGGCTGAGCAGTAATGAACCCGACTGGGATCCATGAGGACATGGGTTCGATCCCTGGCCCTGCTCAGTGGGTTAAGGATCCGGTGTTGCCGTGATCTGTGGTGTAGGTTGCAGATGCGAGTTGGATCTGACGTGGCTGTGTTGTAGACCGGCAGCTGCAGCTCCGATTCGACCCTTAGCCTGGGACCCTCCATATCCCATGGGTGTGGCCCTAAAAAGCAATATACATATATGTATCTACATATATATAAGAGCATATATATATATATATGCCTTTTCGGATTCTTTTCCATTATATAAGATATTGAAATGTATAACTGCATCACTTTGCTGTGCACCAGAAACTAACACAACATTGTAAATCAGCTGTATTTCAATTAAAAAAAAAAAAGAGCAGCATCTCTCAGCGAAGAGCGCTGGTTTTCAGGAGCACAGATTACGTGCGTTGCCTCCCGAAAACCCTCCTCACTCTGAGTGCACGTCCGATTTTCTGTGACTGTTCATTCCCTTAGCTTAGGCAATGCGTTTTCTCTTATTTGGAAGATAAGTTTTAAGTGGGTCCACAAAAAGCAGCCTTGATCGACTGGCAGATAGAGGAGAGCCTTGTCACCTCCCTTTCCATTGCTCTGATTTCTTCCAGGAGAAAGTCTCGGCTTGGTGCTAACGTGTCATCGACGCCTCTCTAATACAAATCTGGGCACTTGTTAAATGTTCTTCGTTTTATGATAAAGGGACCACAGGGAATTAGGGAAACATCAAGACGGGCGTTCTTTGGTGGCTCAGGGGGTTAAGGATCTGACACTGTCACTGCTGTGGCTCCGGTTACTACTGTGGTGAGGGTTCGATCCCTGGGCTGGGATCCTCCACCTGCTGCGGGAGTGGGGGCCCCCAAAATAGGGATGTGTTAGTTTCTCCCTGTAACCCGCTTTTAGCTAATGTTGAGCCTCATCCTCTTCCGCCTGTGGGCCTCATTCTTACTGGCTTCTCCTCCTTGTGAGTAAGGGTCTTTCCTGGAAATGTTTGGGGTTAGCAGAAAGTCCTGTGTTTCAGAGATTTGGAAGGTACAGCAGCTGCGGACTGGAAGACTGTCGGGGTCTGGAACAGAGAGTAGCCTTTACTCAGGAGTTTCCTTCTTTCTTTTTTTTCCTTTTTTGGTCATCTTGTGGCATATGGAGTCCCCAGACCAGGAATCAGATCGCAGCTGCAGCTGCGACTTCTGTTGCCGCCATGGCAATGCTAGATCCTTCTTTTTTTTTTTTTTTTTGTCTTTTTGCCTCTTCTAGAGCCACACCCACGGCATATGGAGGTTCCCAGGCTAGGGGTCCAACAGGAGCTGTAGCTGCCGGCCTTCGCCACAGCCACAGCAACGCGGGATCCGAGCCACGTCTGCAACCTACACCACAGCTCATGGCAACGCCAGATCCTTAACCCACTGAGCGAGGCCAGGGATCAAACCCGCAACCTCAGGGTTCCTAGTCAGATTCATTAATCACTGAGCCACCTCGGGAACTCCAATGCTAGATCCTTTTAATCCTTGTGTCGGGCCGGGAATTGAACCTGCGTCCTGGCACTGCAGAGACGCCTCGGATCCCGTTGTGCCACAGTGGGAACTCCAGGAGTGTCCAGCTTTTCATATTACCGTCATTTTTGTTGCTGCTGTTGTTACCTTGTCATTGTCCTTTGCCTGCTTGTTTGTGTCTCCTGGATGTCTGTTTTTCCCCTCAACCCACATGCAGAAAATTTCACTACTGGATCCCAGACGCTTCCTAGGAGGGTTCTGAACCCCTCCTATTGAGTCTTAACATTTGTTAAGTAGATGGCAGTTAACTTGGCTCAACACTAACTAGATTCCTGGGAAAATTCTAGGTTCTTTCTTCTTCCACCCTGCCACTGCCCAGGAACCAGACTTTAGGCTTCTTGGTAGGCAGTATAAATTGGGCTTGAGGGAGTTCCCTGGTGATCTAGTTGTTGGGACTAGGTGCTTTTGCCTCTTCAGCACAGGTTCAGTCCCTGGTGCGGGAACTGAGATGCCATATCAAGCCGCTGCATGCTGGGGAAAAAAAAAGAGGAGGGTGGTGCTGAGAGTGCAGCCTCCAAAAAATCAAACACACTTGATTTCCTGTCTTGGCTTTGTCTCTCCATGGCCTTATGAGTCTGGGCTGGTGAAATATGATCCTGCCTTTATCCATCCATCCATCCATCCATCCATCCCTCCCTCCATCCACCCACAATCCATTCCTCTCTCTACCCAGCTGATTTTCCTCCATCCGTCCATCCATCCACCCACCCACCCACCCACAATCCATTCCTCTCTCTGCCTGGCTGATTTTCCTTCCATCCATCCATCCATCCACCCACAATCCATCCATTCCTTTCTCTACCCAGCTGATTTTCCAGCCAGCCAGACAGCCAGCCATCTGTGCGTCTAGCCATTCATTCAGTAAGTGTGTGTTGAGTGCCCTGGAACTAGAGCAGTGAACAAGACAAGAGTCCGTGCCCTCAGGGAATTTACAGTTGAGTAGAAGGATAGCAATCAATAAGAAACGTAGAAGAAATGTACGGTATAATGTCAGGTTGCAGTTACGGGCTTTGCAGAGAAAGAACACACCGAGCTTTGCCCTGGAACATCTTCCTGGCCTTTTGAGGGGCGGACAGCCCTCGGCCAATTACTTCTGGCACATAAATGGGATGGGTCACACCCAGGGTATGAACAACCTTTGAATGGCGTCCTTATTACCGGGAGAAGTGGAGAAGACTCCACGAGGGGCTGGCATTTGGGAACAGTCTTAGAGCAGGAGTAGGAGTTCCCAGATTGACAGGGGGCGGGGGCTGGGGGGTTGTTTCAGGCAGAGGACAGCGCAGGTGGTGACGCGGAGGAGAGAACGGGGCTCCTGCGGGGAGCAGGAAGGAAGGATCTGGAAGGAGGCGAACGTCAGTGTGGGAGGGTCCGGACCTCGTGAAGGCGGTGTAGTGGCTAGGAAGTGGCTGTTGTCATTGCTGTAAAGCGATGGGGTGCGTGGGGGTGAGTGAAGTGGCCCCATGTTTGCAAAAGAGCATTTTTGAAACTGTAATTGCCGTAACTCAGCTCCTGAAATTCCAGGCTGGTGGGGTTGGAGGTCAGGTAAGAGGAAGTGAAATGAAGCACTGGGGGAGTGTTGTCACCAGAACATTTAGGGGCTGTTGCTATTTTTCACATCCTAAGGGGAGATTTAGATTTTTACGTCAGTCATATTGTTGATTATTCTATTTCGGGAGGTGGTTACTGGGTTATTTTTACGGTTCTAACAATAGGGATATCACTCTTCAGTGCATCCTTAATTGTCGAGGGCCCCAGAAATGAGTTTTTCTCGGAAAGGAATCCTCCCACCCGTTTTCTCCGTCTCTCCTGCTGTCACTCACCAGGCTCGTGTTTATTGAGCACATGCTGCGCCCGAGGATGAAGGCTCAGTGCTCTGGAGACAGAGAGGTGTCCGTATAAATCCTGGCTTCTGGCTCTGGGACCTTGAACATGTTGCTTAAACTCTTTGAGCTTTTTTTTTTTTAGAGGTCCAAGGCAGTCCTAGAACCTGGCTTATAGGGCACATGACAAGAGTCTCCTTATCAAGTGAGCGCTGGGTAAACAGAGCCATTACTATTGTTTATAGGGCTGGGCACCGACTTATCCTTACTGAGTTTATAACCTTGTTGAGGAGGCAAGGTGAATACTCCTGGGTCAAGGACATGATGCAAGAGTGAATGTGCTTATGATTCACGATAGCCAAGACAAGGAAGCAAGTGAGCGTCCATCAACAGAGGAATGGATAGGAATTCCCGTGGTGGCTCAGTGGTTAATGAATCCAACTAGGAACCATGAGGTTGCGGGGTTGATCCTTGGCCTTGCTCAGTGGGTTAAGGATCCGGCGTTGCCGTGGGCTGTGGTGTACGTTGCAGATGTGGCTCGGATCCTGCGTTGCTCTGGCTGTGGCGAAGGCCGGCAGCTACAGCTCCTGTTAGACCGCTAGCCTGGAAAACTCCATATGCCACAGGTACGGCCCTAGATAAGGCAAAAAGACAAAAAAAACCAAAAAACAAAATGAAAAACAACAACAAAAAAAGAGGAATGGATAAAGAAGATGTATACATATACAGTAGAATACTACTCAGCCGTTAAAAAGGAATGAAATGATGCCATTTGCAGCAACAGAGATGATCATACTAAGTGAAGTAAATCAGAGAAAGACAAATACTATATGATGTTGTTTACATGTGGAATCTAAAAAAAGGATACAAAGGAACTTATCTACAAAACTGAAATAGACCCAGAGACATAGAAAAAAACTTATGGTTACCAAAGGGGAAAGGGCAGATAAATGAGAAGATTGGAAGTAAAATATACACACTATTATATATAAAAGAGATAACTAAAGGAGTTTCTGTTGTGGCTCAACAGGTGAGGAACCTGACGTAGTGTCCGTGAGGATGCTGGTTCGATTCCTAGCCTCACTTAGAGGGTTTAGGATCTGGCGTTGCCACAAACTGCGGCACAGGTTGCAGATGTGGCTCAGATCTGGTGTTACCGGGGCTGTGGCCACAGCTGCAGTTCAGATTCAACCTCATGCCGCGTATTTCCAGAGGTCATGGGTGTGGCCAAAAATAAGTAAATTAACACATAAATAAATAAAATAGATAAAATAGATAACTAACAAGGACCTACTGTAGAGCACAGGGAAATTTACTCAATATTCTGTAACAACCTATAATGGAAGAGGGTGTAAAAAATAATATATATATGTGTAACTTAATCATTTTGCTATACACATGAAACTAGCGTGAAGTTGTAAATCAACTGTATGTCAGTAAAGTTTAAAAAAAAAATGAGGAGTTCCCATCGTGGCGCAGTGGAAATGAATCCGACTAGGAACCATGAGGTTGCGGGTTCGATCCCTGGCCTTGCTCAGTGGGTTAAGGATCCGGCGTTGCCGTGAGCTGTGGTGTAGGTCGCAGACGCGGCTTGCATCCCGCATTGCTGTGGCTGTGGTGTAGGCTGACAGCTACAGCTCCGATTGGACCCCTAGCCTGGGAACCTCCATACGCTGCGGGTGTGGCCCTAGAAAAGGCAAAAAGACAAAGAACAAACAAACAGAAAAAACCGGTTCTCTCTGGACCAACAGTACAATCAAGGATGCAGGGCTAGCATATAGGATGCCGAGGGGCTGTTTTCTGTTGTGGTTAGAGATCCCTGTTTTGGTGGCTGGCTTTCTGTTCTTCCCCTGGTTAAGTCCAGAATTCTTAACGTGAGTTACATCTGCCTGATCTGGGCCTCCCAGGCCTCCCCCTGTACCGTCCCTTCCCTCACTTTTCACTCTCTGGCTGAAGACCCGACTGGTCCTCCCGGGCATGATCCCGCGTGCCCAGCCCAGGGCCTTTGCACATGCTCTGTCTTCGGCTTGACTCCCTCTTCTCCGCCTCCCCGCTTATCCTTCAGCTGAGCTCAGATGTCACTTCTCCAGACCAGCCCTCCCTCATCTTCCAGGTCCCCCCGTGTTCAGTCTCATAACCCCTTGTCCCCTTTCCTTTATTTTTTTGCTTTCTAGGGCTGCACTCATGGCATATGGAGATTCCCAGGCTAGGGACTGAATCAGAGCTGTAGCCGCTGGAGTTCCTGTTGCGACTCAGTGGTAACAAATGCAGCTTGTACCCATGAGGATGCGGGTTCGATCCCTGGCCTCGCTCAGTGGGTTAAGGATCCGTTGTTGCTCTGAGCTGTGCTGTATGTCCCAGATGCAGCTCGGATGCTGTGTTGCTGTGGCTGTGGCTGTGGCCGGTGGCTGCAGCCCCGATTCGAACCCTTACCCTGCAAACTTCCACATGCTGCAGTGTGGCCCTTAAAAAAAAAAAAATCAGCCTATGAGCTAACAACGCCAGACACAGAAGCGTATGCTGTGTGAGTCCCTGCACTTGAAGTTCAGGGACAGGTGAAAGTAAACACAGGTGGCAGCAATTAGGACGGTGATTTCCCACAGTGGGACTGGTGGGGACCGAGAGGGGCTGCTGGGGTGCTGGCAGTACTGTTTCTTGATCTGGATGCCGGGTAGCGTTCAGGCGGTGAACGTTCCTGGAGCTGCCGTCTCGTACTGCTCTTCCGTTATGTATGTTACACTTTTACAAAAACATTTGAAAAGCATGGAGTTCGAGGTCACTGAGGCTGAATTCAAGACAGGTTAGCAGGGACTTCTTCAGTTTTGCTCACAGACGTGAAATCTGGGCGGGAGGCAGGCTCCTTCTGGAGGCAGCCAGGGAGGGCTGGTGCTGTTTGCCTTCTTGGCGGGGGGACATCTGCTTCCTGTTTCAGTGTTGCCCGTTGGTTTGCAAACTGCAGAGCAAGGGAGCCAGGGCCTTCTGACAGTCTCTCCCACCTGGGGTTGCAGCTCTGTTCATACCAGGGAAACTTGAGCTCATGCACTATTTTTAGGGCTTGCACTGAAAATAGTCTGTATCGGCGAAGGTATTAGTCAGGATCTGCAGAAGCTGCTGTAACAGATAAGCCCTGAAGTCTCTGTGGCATTGACAGAAAGGGATTTCTCTTTCGCTCACGGCACAGACTGTGTGCCGTGATCGCTCTCGGGCGATCCTGGTCATCCAGGGCTCCAGGTAACTCTCCGTTGAGGATGCGGGTTAGATCCCCAGCCTCGCTCAGTGGATCAAGGATCCGGCGTTGCCATGAGCTGCGGTGTAGTTTGCAGACACGGCTCGGATCCTGAGTTGCCGTGGCTGTGGTGTAGGCCAGCAGTTGTAGCTCCGATTAGACTCCCTAGCCTGGGAACCTCCATATGCCCTAAAAAGACAGAAGACAGAAAAAATAAATAAATAAAAAGAAAGGAGGGATGAAAGAAAGAAAAGAGGTAAGGGTGATGAACACAGAAGCCCCAACTCTGATCCCCGAAGCCACCGTTTCCTTTTTCTTCCTTAGAGCTGGTGTGTCCAGTTTTACCTCTGACTTGACTTCTTGAAAACTGAGTGGTGACACTCTAGACTCTTTATCTTCTTAAACATGCCAGGGGTTGTTTGGGGGAGAACTCAGTCTGTGCTGCTGTAAGTAAAATAAAGACACACTTGGACTTCCCTGTGGCTTGGCGTTGTCTCCTCAGGGTCTCTGGTCTGTTTGATTCCTGGACTGGGAACTTCCATACACCCCAAGTGTGGCCACAGGTTTCCTTTTTTTTTTCTTTTTAGGGCCGCACCCATGGCATTTGGAAGTTCCCAGGCTAGGGGTCGAATAGGAGCTGCAGCTGTGACCTACACCACAGCCACAGCAATGCGGGATCCGAGCCGCATCTGCGATGAGACACAACTTGAAATAACTCCAGGAGTTCGTCGTGGTGCAGCGGTTAGCGAATCCGACTAGGAACCATGAGGTTGTGGGTTCGATCCCTGGCCTCGTTCAGTGGGTTAAGGATCCGGCGTTGCCGTGAGCTGTGGTGTAGGTCGCAGACACAGCTTGGATCCCATGTTGCTGTGGCTGTGGTGTAGGCTGGTGGCTACAGCTCCGATTAGACCCCTAGCCTGTGAACCTCCACATGCCACAGATGAGGCCCTAAAATGACAAAAAAAAAAAAAGAAAAGAAAAGAAAAAGAAATAACTCCAGATTCTTAACCCACTGAGTGAGGCCAGGGATCAAACCTGCATCCTCGTAGGCACTGGTCGGGGTTCTTAACCCACTGAACCACAATGGGAACTCCTAACTGTGTTTTATAAAGTGTGGCTCATCGCTCATTAGCGGGGCATGACATCAATTTAGTAGCTCAGGAACGTCATGAAAAAATGAAATTGAAAATGTCAGAATGCATAACACTCAGGAAGCCTAAGTGTTGCTGCATAAAACTTACTTCACATATATACACACATAGGCAGGTGGGAACAGGGTTGGATGTAAGTTGCGTTTCTCACTGTGGTTACTGGTCTGCGCATTTTGAAAGTCATTGTGAAAAGTCTAGACAAAGGAACCGGCGGCTCAGGAAGTTGACCCTGGAGGTCCGTGGACTTTTGAGGCTTTATTTATTTTTAGAGCTGATGTAAACGTGTTGTTCTGAGTTCTTTATTCTGAGATGTCTTATACTCACCCCATCACAGTATCCCAAGATTATTCTGATGATCAGCTTTGAGCTTTAATTGTCACCGAGGAGAGTTATTTTTCCAAATAGAATTCCAGCTATGGGATAAGTTTTTTTTTTTTTTTTTTTTTAATGGAATTACTGGTTTTGATGGCACTGCCTGGCCTGGCCTGTCGCTTGGTGTGAAGGGCCTCGGTACTACGTCGAGTGCTGCCGGGGACCTGTTCCTCTTCTGCAGAGAGAAGGAGCTGGTTATCCTGGGGGATAACGTGGGTTTGGAAAGAAGTGTTTTGTGAGCAGAATCAGCACAGAGGGAGAGAGGAGGAGGTGTCAGGGCTGCACGGAGCTGCTGGAAGATGCGGGAACAGCGCGGGCATGGAGGTGGGCCGTATCCTCGCTCTTTGGAGGGCGGCCTCCAGCTGGGCCATCCGCGGGGCTGGGGTTCAGCGTTCGTTTCTCGTCTTTGTGTCCTTGATGGGTGGGGGCTCAGATGACGGCTGGTCTCATGATATCCCCTTTTTGGCCTTCTCTGATTTGGGGCCTAAGGACCACAGGGGGACCAGGGAGCTCCAGATGGGCCAAAAAAGTCAAGTTCAGCATGATGGAAGATAACATGAGAAAAAGAATGTATATATACGTATGGCTGGGTCACTTTGCTGTACAGCAGAAATTGGCACCACATTGTAAATCAACTAAATTCTTTTTTTTTTTTTGCTTTTTAGGGTCACACATGAGGCATATGGAAGTTCCCTGGCTAGGGGTAGAATTGGAGCTGTGGCTGCCGGCCTACGCCGCAGCCACGCGGGATCGGAGCCACATTTGTGACCTACACCACAGCTCACGGCAAGGTTGGATCCTTAACCCACTGAGCCAGGGATCGAACCCTCTTCCTCATGGATTCTAGTTGGGTTCGTTACTGCTGAGCCACGTTGGGAACTCCCTTAACTATACTTTAATAAAAAAAAAAATACATGCATCAAAAAAAAAAAAAAAGTCAAGTTCACATACAGAAAAGCAATCTGGGCTAGACCTGTTCCCGCTCGAGTGTCTGTGAGCCCTGGAGGGTCCCTGTTAGCTGGGGAGACAGGCCTGGGCATTTCCATTTCCTGGACATCTTTGAATAAGGCTTTCAAATGCTCCCGACTTGAGCTGATACTTAGTCAGTACTTAACTGTGTGCCTGGCACCGTTCTGTGTGTTTTATTTTATTTTATTCTGGCTGTACCTGCGGCATGTGGAAGTTCCCGGGCCGGGATCGAACCCACACCGCAGCCAGATCCCTAACCTGCCGCTCCACGAGGGAACTGCCTGTTATACAAGCGTTACCACTATGAATTCCTTTAATCCCCACCGCAGCCGGTGCAGTTGCTACTGTTATTATTCCCATTTCGTGCTGGGAAAATCGAGGCACAAACGCTTGATGTTTTCTCAGAGTTTCATAGAGCTGGGATTCAAACATGGATTTGAGTTGAGGATTGTGTAAAAGGCAGGCGGAGAGGCTGACGGTGACAGTGATGATGAGGACAGCTAATAGCCGGCGAGCTCACAAACTTCCGCCCTTTGAATCACCCCTCCTCCACCAAGATTTATCATTATCCTCGTTCCTAGGTGAGGCAGTGGGCTTAGCAAAGATAAAGGGTTTTTGGTCTGTCTGTGTCAGACTCCGCCTTGCCAGTCACTGAAGCTAGGGCATTGGGGTGGAAAAGCGCCTTGATGGGGAGGGGTCCTGGCAGAGTTGGCGGGTAAGGGGCGAAGGGCAGCCAGGCAGAGCCTGGGTCACGGCCGTGGTTGGAACTGGCAATGCTTGTCAGGAGGGGTGCCTCCCTAGTGGGCGAAGATGTTTTCAATACATGCTTCTCGCCTGCTGCTGATGGAATGAGCACAGCCCTGAGCCCTGAATAAGGAATCCTGAAACCGCCTTCTCCGTATGTGAGTTGCTGGGCTGGGAGGACTGGCTGGGAGCCCCCAAGTCCTTGTGTCCTGCGGCAGGGGGTTCACTCCCAGCCGACTTGCTCATCTTGCTCTTGGGATGATGAGACTCCCCCAGGGAGCTGCTCTCCTTTATCAAAGCACCGAAGCTGCAGGCTTCACACCTGGCGAGTCTCCTTTCCCCTCCACGGAGACACGGAGGCTCGGAATGAACTTGCCCCAGGTCTCGAAGCTAAGAAGTATGTGCAGGTGGTGACAAAATCTAGGCCGTGGGATTCTGCAGCTCCTAGTTCAAGAAGTCTTCTGCCGGGACCCACGATCAGCCATTGGGCAGGGCTCAGGGAAATACCGAGGTGTGGTTTTTGTGAATGAAGAGTGTTACCTGTATCAGCGGTTTTTGTGAATGAAGAGTGTTACCTGCCTTATCAGCGGTTTTTGTGAATGAAGAGTGTTACCTGCCCTATCAGCGGACTGCGGAGGCTGCAGCCATCAAGCCATCGGCCCCGCCCTCAGGGTGGAGACACACTGTCTGCCCACTGCCAAGCCTTCAGCCACGGCAGCCACCCCTAAGTGTGGTCCCCT
>PVHT020000062.1:681627-710515 GCA_004024745.2 Catagonus wagneri
CGCCGGATCCTTGACACACTGAGCAAGGCCAGGGATCGAACCTGCAACCTCATGGTTCTTAGTCGGATTCATTAACCACTGAGCCAAGACAGGAACTCCCCCCATTACCTCTTTGGAGCTGTCCCCCAGAGCTTTCTGAGAGGCCGCCTTCTGGGCTGAAGGCCTCGGTTTTGTCTGCTAAATAAAACATAATTCTCCACGTTTAGGTTGTGCACTGTTTTTTCCATTGACATTTCTGTCCCTGTATATTTTCCAGAATTCACTCAGAGAAGAGAAATATAAAAGCAGTAAGAGGAGTTCCCCGGTGGTGCAGCAGGTTAAAGATCCAGTGTTAATGATCTGGCTCAGGTCGCTGCTAGGCTGTGGGTTCGATCCCTGGCCCGGGAACGTCCATATGCCTTGGGTGCAGCTAAAAATGAATGAATGAATGAATAAATGAGTAAATAGAGTAATAATAGCACAGTGTGGTCAGCCAGCACATTCAGCCACCCCTTCATGGGCACCCTGCACTGAGCCAGTCTGTGGGCACCGTTATTTCAACAGTATTTGCTCATTTTGTGTCTCCGGGTCTTGATGTGATAATTCTCACAATATTTCAAATGTTTTTATTATTACTCTATTTGTTATGGTGGTCTGTGTTAGGTAATTTTTGATGTTACTCTTGTAATTGTGTTGATTTTTTTTAGCAATGAAGTATTTCATTTTTTTAAATTAAATTTTATTGGGGTATAGTTGATTTACCGTGTTGTGTTAGTTTCAGGTGTATATTCCTTTTCAGATTCTGTTCTGATATAGGTTTTTACAATGTTGAATAGAGTTCCCTTTATTCTGCAGTAGATCCTTGTTAGTTATGGATTTTTTCTTTTTTTTTTAATTAAAATGTCATTGATGTATAGCATTGTGCCAATTTCTGCTGTAAGCACAGTGACCCAGTCATACTTATATGTACCTTTTTTTTGTAATATTATCTTTCATCATGGAGTTACGGGTTTTATAGATAGTAGTTTAGACATGTTAATCCCAAACTTCTAACTTCTCCCCTCCCCTGCTTTCCCCTTTGGTAACTAAGTTTGATTTCAAGATCTGTGAGTCTGTTTCTCTTTAGTAAATAAGTTCATTTATACCACTTTTTTTTTTGGCTGCACCTGCGGCACATGGAAGTTCCTGGGTCAGGGATCAAACCTGTGCTGCGGCAGTGACCCAAGCTGCTGCAGTGATGCTGCTGGCTCCCTCATCTTCTCTGTGCCACAGGAGAACTCATTCTTTAAATTAAGTTTGCACACGTAAGCAATAATGTATTTTATTTATTTACTTTTATTTTTATTTATTTATTTATTTAGCCTTATCTAGGGCCGCACCCGCGGCATGTGGAAGTTCCCAGGCTAGGGGTCTAACAGGAGCCGTAGCCGCCAGCCTACACCACAGCCACAGCAAAGCGGGATCCGAGCAACGCCGGATCCTTAACCCACTGAGCAAGTCCAGGGATCGAACCCGCAACCTCTTGGTTCCTAGTCGGAATCTTTAACCACTGAGCCACAACGGGAACTCCACAAGAATGTATTTTAAAATTAAGGCACGTACACTGTTTTTCAGACATAGTACTATGACATGTTTAACACGCTACAGTGTGGTATGACTTTAATATGCGCTGGGAAACCAACAAATGTGTGTGACTCATTTGTCCCAGCATTGGCTTTATTGCGGTGCTGTAGCCCTGAACTCACACTGTCTCTGAGGTCTGCCTGTGCCCAGAAGTTGGGGCTCCTTACCTTCCACTGGCTGTGCTTGACCCAAATCTGTCCTGTGGCTCGTAAGCCAGAAAAAGACTTCAGCATTTTTTTTGTACTGGACTTATAGCTACCCCTTGGTGCTGGCTGTGGCCTGTTTTCAGAGTAAAAGCTGTCCAACGGCTGTTCCCTTTTTCAGATTTCAGCTCCCCGCTCCAGGGGCTGCCTCCTTTCGTTCCCTCTCCAGTGCTTTCAGGTAAAAATAAAAAATTAAATAAAAATTGTCATCTGTGGGAAGCTTTGGTGCAGTTGACGTTGGCTTGACCATACCAGAAACAAAAGCCTCTTTTTTTTTTTTTTTTTTGGTTCTTTCTAACATAGGACGAAAACGGAGGCCCAGAGAGGTTGAGCCACTTCTCCAACCTCACAGAGCTGCCAAGTGGCAGAGCCAGGGCCCAGATGCGGGTTCCTGCACCCAGTGCTCAAGCTGCCTCCGGGGTATCTGGCTGTGGGTTTGGGCCTCTGCACAGTTCGTGGGTTTGAGCCGAGTTTCGTTTCTGCCTGGCGGATGTCTGCCCTAGGAGCGGAGCGGTGGCAGCCACATTGCTGAGCTGAGCAGGTTCTCGGCGGCCTTGCCTCTTTTGGTCGCCTGTCAGTCGGGTTCCCTTGGACGGGCTCCTTGAAAAGGCTGGGATCGGTCGTCGGTGGTGTTCCTGGCCGAGTTTTGGAGAGAAGCTTTGTCAGCCCCGACGAGTTACCTAAATTATCAGTTCTTTGGCACTTCATGTACCAAAGTAAAGCCAGTAGTAAGTTGTGGTTAGAAGAGAGGAAGTTCAGAGTTCAGGAAGTTTTTTTCTTTTTTTTTTTTAACGTAAAAGAGGAAGTGACTGCTCTTATTTTTGTATCAGTCTGGTCACTCGGGGCTGGATGTGGAATAAAATCTTAGCGAAACTGAGGTCAGGCTTGAAACTTCTGTAAGAAGCATCTCCTTTTCTCCTTGGTGGAGCCACTGGCCTGGCATCTCCAAACTTTAAAACAACTCACAGAGCCGCCGAGAAAGTGCCTCGTGAAACCCCGATGAGTTCATGCCCTCTGCTTTAGGATCAGAAGTCGTCTCCAAAGCGGTCACGTCCAGTTCTCTTTCTTATCCATTCTCTCTGCTCAGAGACCTGGCTCGCTCTCAGGTGCTGTGTTTCAAGGTTCTTATTATATTTCTGGAGGTTATCCCCACCTTCCGGGTTAAAAACAACAACAACAACAACTTGTTGAGCGCCTACTGTTAGCCAGATCCTGGGAGCGGAGTGATGGATAAGACAAAATCCTGGCTCCTCGTGGAACTTCCATTTCCTTGTTAGGAAACAAGGGGAAAAAAAAAGGAGGTGGTTATTGATTGTGATAAGTGCTGGGAAAGTGAAAAATTGAGAGGCGTCTTAAAGCAGAAACCTATTTTGGGGGAGTTCCTGTTATGGCGCGGCGGAAACGAATCTGACTGGGAACCATGAGGTTGTGGGTTCCATCCCCGGCCTCGCTCAGTAGGTTAAGGACCCGGCGTTGCCGTGAGCTGTGGTGTAGGTTACAGAGGTGGCTCAGATCTGCTGTGGCTGTGGCTGTGGTGTAGGCCGGCAGCTGCAGCTCCAATTAGACCCCTAGCCTGGGAACCTCCATATGCTGCAGGTGCAGCCCTAAAAAGACAAAAAAAAAAAGAAAAAAATCCCACAAAAGACAAAAAAAGAAACCTATTTTGGGGGTGCTATGATTAAATGGGAAAGCTAAGGCGGAGGCTTCTCTATTTTCCTGCCCTTTAGTCCCTTTAAAGTGGAGATGGGGTGTTTCTTCTGACGTCGGCCTCTGACGTTTCTTAACGCAAGAAACGATATAAACCGTTCTTGGCCGGTCCTGGTGTCCCAGTCTGTGCCTCTGGGTTGGGCTGAGACCCCCTTCCGTTGTTAGAGGTGTTACCCTTTTCTTGTGGCACCTCCTCAGCCCCTTGGACTCGATGGAGCTGCGTGAAGATTCTGGAAAGGTAGGCTTAACCCCAGAATATAAAGGGTTCTGGATGTCCTGCTAAAGAACCTCGACTTTGTAGTCACTGTCCATCACTCTTCCCGGGGCCAGAACCCCTGCCTGGTCAGATTGCCCCCAGGCTCTGTGGATTCCTCTCGAATTCTAGCCTTTTCCACGCATCCTCGGTCCTTAAAGCATCTTCTCCCTTTTTTCACACCGAAGTATAAGTAGGTAAGAGCGGGCGGTTGTGAACACTGCTGCTGATGATAAAGTGCTTGCATTAAAAATGTTTATTGGCTCAGTGGTTAATGAATCCGACTAAGAACCATGAGGTTGCGGGTTCGATCCCAGGCCTCGCTCAGTGGGTTAAGGATCTGGCATTGCCATGAGCTGTGGTGTAGGTTGCAGACGCGGCTCGGATCCTGTGTTGCTGTGGCTGTGGTGTAGGCCGGCGGCTATAGCTCCTGTTAGACCCCTAGCCTGGGAACCTCCACGTGCCGCGGGTGCGGCCCTAGATAAGGCAAAAAGACAAAAAAAAAAAGTTAATTGTTGCCCCTGGGAAGGGATTAAGCCTGTAGGTCTTAGGCCATTGGAACAGCAAAAAGCCAGGTGTACCTTGACTTCGTGTTTCTCAAGAGTAATGAGAAAGCTTCTGGGGGGACCGAAGCTTGAGTCCTGTGGTAAGAATTGGGGCCATCGTTATCCCCATAAGCACAATTATTCTGTGGATTTTCGACTAGAATTTGTGACCCTTCCTGGGTGATGCAGTGAGATTGTCCTGCTGTGTTAAAGGGAAAAATTAACTTCATAAGAAACACGCATAAGTATAGTCGCATACCTGGGCATTAAATGTAGATAAAGCATTAAAGAGCCTTTTGGCCTTTTTGACTTTATTTTTACGTGTTTATTGAAGTAGGGTTGCTTTACGGTGTCCTGCCAATCTCTGCTGCACAGCAGAGTGACCCAGTCGTATGTGTATGTACTTCTCTTTCTGATACTGTCTCCCATCATGGTCTGTCCTAGGAGATTAGGTGCAGGTGCCTGTGCTGTGCAGCCAGGACCTCCTTGCCCACCCGTTCTAAATGTAATAGTGTGCATCTGTTCACCCCAAACTCCCCGTCCCACCCACTCCCTCCCACTCCCCCTTGGAAACCCCAAGTCTGTTCTCTAGGTTTGCGAGTCTGTTTCTGTTTTGGAAACAGGTTCATTTGTGCCGTATTTTAGACTCCAGATATAGATGATATTGTATGCTATTTGTCTTTCTCTTCCTGACTTAACTTCACGTAGTCTGAGAATCTCTAGTTGCATCCATGTTGCTGCAAATGGTGTTGTTTCGTTCTTTTTCATAGGTAAGTAGTATTCAACGGTGTAGTCACACAACATCTTCTTAATCCGTTCATCTGTTGATGGATATTTAAGTTTTTTCCATGTCTTGGCTGTTGTGAAGAGTGCTGCTATGAACTTAGGGGTACATGTATCTTTTTGAATTGCAGTTTTGCCCGGATAGGTGCCCAGGAGTGGCATTGCTGGATCATTGGGTAATTCTATATTCAGTTTTCTGAGGAGCCTCCATACTGTTCTCCATAGCGCTTGTCTATTTCACTTTTTTGACATCCAGTCCGTGTCTTCTCTTCCTTTCCCGGAGGTCACTGTTGGTGACTCCATTTGGAACCTGTCCTCTGTTCACATTTGTATCCACCCAGCGTATCTGGTCGCGCTTCTGTGTGTGTTTGTGTCTTATGAATGGTGTCAAACAGTACCCGTCATTCTTGATTAGTCATGTGATCGTGCCTTGGAGAGCAACTTCTTTTGTTATACTTTTTTTTTTATAACAATGAATTTATTTCAATTATAGGTGTACAATGATCATCCCAAGTCAATGTGATAGATTTTGTGTCCCAAACCCACAGTGCATCCCCCCACCCCCCAGATTGTCTTATTTGAAAAACCAAGGTTTTCCAAAATCTCTGAGTCATTGTCTGTTCTTCAAAGAAGTTCATTGTGTCTTTTTAGTTTCCGCACATTGGGTGTTGCTGTCTGACTGTCTGACTGGTTTCACTTCGCATGATAATTTCTAGGTCCATCCATGTTGCTGTAAATGTTGTTATTTCGTTCCTTTTAATGGCTGAGTAGTATTCCATTGTGTGTATGTACCATATCTTCCCTATCCACTCCTCTGTTGATGGGCATTTAGGTTGTTTCCATGACCTGGCTTCTTCCCTCTCTAGCTGCTTTAGATGTAAATTTAGGTTGTTTATGTGAGCTTTTTCTTGTTTCCTGAGGTAGGCTTGTATTGCTGTATTCTTTCCTCTTAGAACTGCTTTTGCTGCATCCCAGAGGTTTTGGAGTGTCATATCTTTGTTGTCATCTGCTTCTAGGTATTTTTCAATTTCCTCCTTGATTTCCTCATTGTTATACTTTTATTGTACATATTCCCGGATATTTCGCAGTATGACCTTTCCCCCATTTTTAGGGCCACTCCCTGTTGAGGGACATTTAGATTCTACTTTTCAGGGGTGGTGCCTGTTACACACAGTACTGCGGTGAGCACATTCTTGCACACGTTTCACACTCATGCACGTCGTGCTTCTCTAGTTACTGAGAAGAGGCGTGGTCACGGGGTAAACAATTCAGGTTTCTTTTTAATGTGATTTTGTTTGGGTTGTGTCAGTGGCATGCAGAAGGTCCCAGACCAGGAATTGAACCTGTGCCACCGTGGTGACCCAAGCCACTGCAGTGACGGTGCCTTAACCTGCTAGGCCACCAGGGAGCTCTCACACTTTCTCATTGGTTTATAGGAATTTTAACTTCACACTAGGGAATACCAGTCCTCTGCTGGTGTGGATGGAAAGACGATGCACGACCTAGGAGCTGTGAGTTTAAATCTGGTCCAGGGGCCTTCCTGAGGGCTGTGTTCTGGGAGACGGCCTCTCAGCAGTTCTGAGGAAGCTGCTCTGCGGTGGTGGGGGGAGAAGCCAAAATATGTATGATTTCTGTTTTTTTTTTTTTTTTAATTTTTAAAATTGTTTTTAATTTTGGGGGGCCAGACTCACAGCGTGCAAAAGTGCCCAGGCCAGGGAGAGAAACCACACCACGGCAGTGACCGCGCTGGCTCCTTAACTTGCCGAGCCACCAGGGAGCCAGGGAACAAACTCCTTTTTAAAAGTTCTTTTATTTTTTATTGATGTAATGGTGAATGTAGTGGATTTTAATACATGATTTTTGGATCAGAAGTGCATTGCAGGAGTTCCCTTCGTGGCTCAGTGGTTAACGAATCTGACTAGGAACCATGAGGTTGCGGGTTCGATTCCTGGCATCGCTAAGTGAGTTATGGATCCAGTGTTGCTGTGAGCTGTGGTGTAGGCCGGCAGCTACAGTTCCTGTTAGACCCCTAGCCTGGGAACCTCCCTATGCTGCGGATGTGGCCCTAGATGAGGCAAAAAGACAAAAAAAAAAAGTTCTTTTATTTTTTATTGATTTAATGGTGAATGTAGTTGATTTTAATACATGCTTTTTGGATCAGAAGTGCATTGCAGCCAGGCGTACATCTTGGTGTTAGATGACTGGGGTCACACAGGAACAGATATCTCAAGTTGGTGATTTTAGTGCTTTTTTCTCCTGCAGGAGCAGATGCAAAATTCTGGGCTCGTTACAATTCCTCCTGAGATACGCAGCTGTCACAGGGGCCTGTTTTCCGCGGCTCAGGGTGCCTTATCCTGTTTCTTGACCCGGTTTCTCTCGAGCAGTACTGGTGGTCAGTGACCACACGTGGCCAGTGGCTCGATCCCCATAGACCCGGTCGGCGAGCAATGGTCTCTGTCTCACACTTGTTATTCGTGTTCCTGTTGGTTCTGGCCCATTTTCATCAAGTCCCGAGCCCCGTGTCATCCTTCTTTCTGGAACGAGAGGCTCCCTGATGTTGAATTAGCTCTTGAAGCCTTGCAGAGTATGTCCAGCAACCCATTACTGCCCCCTGAATGGTGAGAAAACTGAGACTGGGGGGCCCTTAGGCTCAGCGTCCTGACTCGTGGAGCCTTGGGCGAAATTTGAAGGCTCGAGCAGACCCAGAGATGGGTCCAACTGCCACGAGCCACAGGAAGCTTATTTTCTCCGACCTTTTACTGTGACCCAGACGCTTCCACTTAAGATCTCGAGAGAAGAGCCTGTTTAATTATTTATCTCTTTTCCAAGCAGTTGGTGACAAGTCCTCCAGCTGGGAGGTGGAATGAGCTTTGTTGCTAAAAATGTCTACTGCGCACAAGACAGGGGACCCAGGACCAGGGGACCCAGGACCAGGGGACCCAGGACCAGAGAAGGGCAGATGGCGGCCCTCGGCTCGGGGGTCTGTCCTGAGGGTCTCCTTGTTGGCGGTCGGCAGCCTTCTGCAAGATGCCCTGTGAACAAAAGGCGGGGAGACCCGTGTTGCTGTGCGGTTGTCCACGTCCGTGCGTCACTTTCAGAAACGACCTCCATTACCTTCTATTCCTTCTGATCTTTTAAAAAGAATCAAAAATCCTTTGTAGATAGAGCCAAGGTCAGGGCATTTTGACAGGATTTCCAGGGAGCAGTGCACTGTCCCCATCAGAGAATGGGAAACCGAAATTAAACTCAGACTTCTTCTTCTTCCTTTTTTTTGTCTCTTGGCTTTTTAGGGCCGCACCCGCAGCATAGGGAGGTTCCCAGGCTAGGGGTCGAACTGGAGCTGTAGCCGCCTGCCTTCGCCCCAGCCACAGCAACGCGGGATCCGAGCCGCGTCTGCAACCTACACCACAGCGCACAGCGAGGCCGGATCCTTAACCCACTGAGCAAGGCCAGGGAGGGAACCCACAACCTCATGGATACTACTCGGGGTTTGTTAACCACTGAGCCAAGATAGGAACTCCTAAACTCAGACTTCTAAAACGGGTATATAAGCAAGGACTTTCTTATCCTGGATACCAGACATAGATTTGAAATCCTTCCATGTCTATCTATACTTTGGGACATATACCAGCATTAAGGAGAGTTTCTATTTACTGAGCATTTATTTGGGCCAGGCACAATAATAAGCCATATGTAAGAACTGTCTTACTTATTTTCCATAGAAACCTATGACTTAGTTTATTGCCCCTGTTTTATGGATAATCCTAGGCTCAGTTATTTAACGTCCTCAAGGTCATGTAGCAAGTAACAGAGCCATAATTCTAACTGCAAAATATATGCTCTTTATTCTTTTTTTTTTTTTTTTTTGCTTGCTTTTTAGGGCCATACCTGTGGCATATGGAAGTTCCTGGGCTAGGGGTCGACTTGGAGCTGTAGCTGTCAGCCTACACCACAGCAACACCAGATTCAAGCCACGTCTGCGACCTACACCACAGCTCATGGCAACGCCGGATCCTTAACCCACTGAGGCCAGGGATTGAACCCACATCTTCATGGATACTAGTCCAGTTCGCTTCCACTGAGCCACAATGGGAACTCCTATTCTTTAAAAAAAATTTTTTTGGCCCCACCTGCATCACGTGGAAGTTCCTGGGCCAGGGATTTAATCCGAGCCTCAGTTGTGACACAGGCTGCAGCAGCAGCAAGGCCAGATCCTTTAACCCACTGTTCTGGGCTGGGGATTGAGTCTGCATCTCTGCAGTCGGATTCTTAAGTCACTGTACATCTGAGCAGATAGTTTAAAAGCCATTGCATGGTTGGGCCATTGCTCTTTTTGCCTCTGCGGTAAGACCAGCAGGGGCTGTTTCTTCGGCTTATATATCCTGGCATGTAAAAGACACATTCAGCAAAGTCACAGAACTATAACAGTTGCAATGACATGGAGCATGAGCAAGAACTAAATGCTGCATGTCATAAGCCATTGGAATTTTGGGCTTGCTTGTTATTGCAGCCTTACCTAGCAGAAGCTGACTAATACACTCATTTAGCTAGTCACTTGGCTAAGCTGGAATTTGAACCAGGTTGAGTTCCAAATTCTACCCATGTTCTTTTCTTTATTCCTGTCATCCCTAATAGTCTACTCTCTCTCTCTCTCTTTTTTTTCTTTTTAGGGCCGTACCGTTAACATATGGAGGTTCCCAGGCTAGGGATTGAATCAACTAATATTCCACTCTTCACAGTATTTCCTCTGTGCATTCCGTCCTTCATTTTATTTTATTTTCGACCACCCACTTGAGGCACGTGGAAGTTGCTGGGCCAAGGATCAAGCTCATCCCACAGCACGGACAGTGCTGGATCCTTAACTGCTGGGACCCCAGGGAATTCTTGCACTCTGTCCTTGAAACAGTATTCTTACTCATCTGTTTTTTCATTTCAACACATTTATTTTAAAGGTAACTTTATGACTATATGAGTGGAAAAACTATCACCGTAAAGAATTAGAAACAATAAAAATGAATATAATTTTAAAAAAGTTCTCTTGTGGCGCAGTGGGTTAAGGATCTGGCATTATCACTGCAGTGGCTTGGGTTGCTGCTTGATCTCTGGCCTGGGAACTGCCACATGTGGTGGGTGTGGCCACAAAAAAGCCCTATGGGAGTTCCCGTCATGGCTCACTGGTTAACAAATCCGACTAGGAACCATGAGGTTGCGGGTTCGATCCCTGGCCTTGCTCAGTGGGTTAAGGATCCGGTGTTGCCATGAGCTGTGGTGTAGGTCGCAGACGCGGCTTGGATCCTGCGTTGCTGTGGCTGTGGCGAAGGCCGGCAGCTACAGCTCCTGTTAGACCCCTAGCCTGGGAACCTCCATATGCCGCGGGTGCGGCCCTAGATAAGGCAAAAAGACAAAAAAAAAAAAACAGTACTATGAAATTCTAGCAAGGTACCGTGGGCTGACAGGTATCTGAATTTGAAACATTGCTCCTCTGTCCCCCAAGGGAATTTAGCAGATATTAAGAGTGGTGTTCAAAACGTATAAGCACCAAACTCAGACTTTCTCCTTTGATAGAGTCACGAGGATTCGGTCAAAGTTCTGACAGGAGGAGTTCCCACTGTGGAGCAGTGGAAACAAATCTGAGTAGCCTCTCCACGAGGACGTGGGTTCGATCTCTGGCCCCGCTCAGTGGGTTAAGGATCCGGCGTTGCCGTGAGCTGTGGTGTAGGTCACAGATCTGACTTGGATCCCATGTTGCTGTGGCTGTGGCATAGATTCGAACCCTAGCCTGGGAATTTCCTTGAGCCACGGATGTGGCCCTAAGAAAAAGAAAAAAAAAGAACTGAAAGGGAAAACCACTTCCTCTTGTTAGAGTTTGGTGTGACTGAGTGCCGCATCCGTATTCCACTTAAAATTCCTTCACCTGCTCCCACTGCCTCATGCCACGTGCCTCACAGGAGTTTATATCCCTTGTGTTTATAGGTGATAATTGTAAACCCAGACAGCGTGGGCTCCGCGACAGGTACCCTATCATGTGCTTGAGGAAATAGAGGGCAGCAAGGGTAAGCCACTTGTCGCAGCTATTAAGAGGCAGGGCTGGGACCGAAAGCCAGGAGCGCCTGACCTTCACTCCTCCCTGGGGACTTGCAGTGACCGAAGCCCCTGGGGCCGCTCAGAGGGGCTGCTGCACCAGGGCATCGGCCTGGGGCCGTGCAGGCCCCCCTGCAGGAGCAGGTTAATTAGGATCCTGGCAGGGCTGCCGAGCACAGCCGCAAAGCAGGCCGTAAAGGCTGTTTCTGACTGTTCCCGTGTCCCCTGTGTTTCTCTCTGTCTGAGCATTACCCTGGTTGTATGAATTAGCGTCTTTTTCTCCCCCCCCCCTTTTTTTTTCTTCTTCTCTTTTTTACGGCTGTAGCTGTGGCATATGGAAGTTCCCGGGCTGGGGGTCGAATTGGAGCTGCGGCTGCCTACGCCACAGCCACAGCAGCACTGGATCGAAACCGCATCTGCAACCCATGCTGCAGCTCCAGGCAACGCCAGATCCTTAACCCACTGAGCGATTCCCAGGGATCGAACCCGCATCCTCATGGGCACTATGTCAGGTTCTTAACCCGCTGAGCCCCAATGGGAACTCCGAAATTAGCTTCTTCTTTATTACAAGCTACCCCCAACTGTACGGAAGTCTACAGGCTGAGAGGGCCGTCCTGTTGACCTTGGCTGAGCTCGCTGGTGTGTCTGTGGTCCCCCAGCAAGTTACGGGGAGCCTGGAAAGTCTGGGATGGTTTCACTCACTTGTCTAGCACTGGGATGTGTGTTCACTGGACCAGAAGAGAGACTGGATCCTGTGTGTTTCCCCATCCAGGGGCTACTCGGCCTTGTTCCTGGCGGCTGGGCCAAGTCTCACGGTTGTGAGAACACAGGCGTGCAGGGACCCACGAGCGTAGCTTCAGAATTGGCATACTGTCACTTTTGCTGCCTGCTCCTGGCCCAAAACCAGTCACAGGCCAGCCTGGGTTCGAGAAGGGGTGGGTTGCGGAGGAGAGAAGTTGCCAAGCCACACCGGGCAGGGTATGGACCTGGGCAGGGGACAGGAGCTGGCCGTCTCTGCCGCCCACCGATCTTGCTCCTTCTCGGGGCTCTGGAGCGGGGCTGTGTCTCCATCCACACGCCTGGCCCCCCTAGGGCTGGAGTCAGTGGGCCCCAGCCGCCCTGCCCTGTTCGGTCCCTTGGGTTCCCCCCTCTGGTTCCCCCCTCTGTGTCTCCCCGACTCCGCCCTAGGATCGTGGCCGCCCATCACCTCCACTTCAGCTCCATCGTCACCTTCACTTCGGCTCCATCGTCACCTCCCTGAGAAGCCATCTCGAGTCACCCGAAGTAACCCTCCGGCATCCTCATATTCCATCACCTCCGCTCTGCCTTTTGTGGCATCTGGGGCCGTGTGGGGACCCATCCGATGTTCCCTCTACCAGAGACGGAGCTTTGGGAGAGCAGGGCCCTGCCCGTCTTGCTCTCTGCTAATTTCCCAGCTGGCGCAGACCGGGCTCCCACCCAGCTTGGTCTGGGGGAGAGCTAGATCGGCATACGGATGGTTTCCCCATGGCTCTGGGTTTTGTCGGCGGCCACCCTGATTGCAGGAAGCAGCCCTTTGCTGGCCAGCTCAGCGGCAAGAACTGGTGGGGTCCCCGGGACACGTCTTCCAGGTGGCTTCTTTCCTCCGAGTTTCTGTGGCCTCTCTGTGTCTCAGGCAGGGCGTTGTGGGTCACAAGGGATGGAACTTTGCCCAAGCAAGCCGAAGCCAAGAGGTAGGAGAGCCAGTGGTTAGGTGAAAGGCCTCTGGAGCTACATGGTTCTGATTCGGATTCTGACCTGCATGTCCCCAGCTGGGTGCCCTTTGGGAAGTTAACGCAGATTCTCTGTGCCTTGGTTTCCTCACCTGCCGATGCTGGCAGGGATTAAAAGGGCAGTAATACCGTTTTCAGGGTTTTCAGAAAAATCCCATGAGTTCGTGCATGTAGAACACTTCTGCTGAGCTGATGGCAGCATCTCTGACTGCGAGTCGCTGCTGTTGTCACTGTTAGTGTTGGAGAGTCTGCCCTCGGTGATCCAAGGGCCGAAGTTCAGCCGGCTTCCTGAGTGACCGGATAGGAGAACTGGGAACCTGGGGGAACACAGGCGGCTGTGCTCTTCCAGCCTCTCTTTGTCTTCAGGCCCTAGGGTCTCGTGTTTTTGCACATCTGCCTTATTCTCCTTTCTCTGGCTTTCTTGGCCGACGTTGACGCTGGATCAACCTCTGGTCTTTCTGGCCGTGCTCATGCTGTTTTCCAACTGGATGGCATCGCCTAGGTCTAATTCTAAGGTTCTGGGATAATCCGATGATCCTCCGCTGAGTCAGGTGCTCACGCCCAGACCATTCAGGTATGCATGTGTGCGTGCGTGTGCATGCGTGTGCACGTGTAGGGAAGATCTGGACACGGAAGACCCCTTAGCTGGGATCCCCGCCTCCCATAGGTTTCAGAGAAGTGTTCCAGGGCTGTGGGGAAACCCCGAAGATGTCAACTAGAGACAGCTGCTGTCAGTGTACCTCCTTCAGTCCTGCTTGTTGGGAGTTTCAAACGTAGAGCCTTCCTCAGTCTCACCAAAATTACTATTTTCAAAATATTCCCCAGCACGCTTGCCTCTGATTACACTTGATGCTTTGCTTTCTGCCTCTGTAAACCGCTTGGTCATTTCCCGATCTTATGCTTAGCTGTCATGAATAAGGAAACGGCTCAGAATTTCTGAATTTCAAGGTTGGGACGGGAAAACTGCTCTTCTGTGCTTCTAACAAATACACACCTGCAACCATCTATTCATGTGCTTACTGAAAAAGTTTTAGGCTAAACGTTCAATTCCACAACTTTTTTTTTTTTTTTTTTTTTGCTTTTAGGGCTGCACCTGCGGCCTATGGAGGTTCCCAGGCAGGGGTCGAATTGGAGCTACAGCTGCTGACCTACGCTACAGCCACGGCCACGCCAGATCCGAGCCACGTCTGCGACCTACACCACAGCTTATGACGATGCCGGATCCTTAACCCGCTGAGCAAGGCCAGGGATCAAACCCGCAGTCTCGTGGTTCCCAGTTGGGTTCGTTTCTGCTGAGCCACGACAGGGACTCCCCATTCCACAACTTTCTGATTTCACCAAGTGTGTCTTTCCACGGCCACCTGCAGGCATTAGAAGGAACGGGCAGTGCATTGGAAGTGTGAACTAAGAGGTCTTGAACCTGTCCTTCAGTTTTAGCTTGTCCGTTATAAATAATGGGTTCTGAAGTCCCTTGTGAAACGTTATCACTGCCTAGAAATGAACCACAGCATCTCCCCCGATAGACCGGGGTTCACGAATTCAAATTCCTGTGGGAACCTGGCAGGTTACTGAGTGAAGCATCCTGGATTTAATAAATACCTGCATATGAAACCATGAAGATTCACGTGTACAAAGAATTATGTGATTTTTGAAACATACACTCCCCCCACCGTAATACGGCCCTTATTATATGATTGCAGAATATATATTTATTCGTAAGTATTATATAGGGAAAATAAGAGTCCAGTGTGATGTGAGTGGGCAGTGGACAGTCTTGGTAATGGAGAGACTGCAGGGAGCGGTGGGGACTGTGGCAAAGCAGAGCATACGCTGTCCCAAAGGAGTGGCCATTTAGTTCTAGTCAGTTGTTCCCACTGTGGGAGCACAGGCCTGGCATCGCCAGATTCTTTGTCTTTTAGCCGAGACAGAGTATGTACGGGAAACCTAATTTGGGAGTATTGACCATTCATTTACTTTCTTAAAAAAACTGAAAAACAGGAGTTCCTGTCGTGGCTCAGTGGTAAACGAATCCGACTAGGAACCATGAGGTTGTAGGTTCGATCCCTGGCCTCGCTCAGTGGGTTAAGGATCTGGCGTTGCCGTGAGCTGTGGTATAGGTTGCAGATGCGGCTCGGATCCCGCATGGCTGTGGCTGCGGCGAAGGCCGGCGGCTACAGCTCCTGTTAGACCCCTAGCCTGGGAACCTCCATATGCCGCGGGTGCGGCCCTAGATAAGGCAAAAAGACAAAAAAACAAAACAAAACTAAAAAACAATTCCTAGGCTAAACAGTATGTGGGCCACTGACTTGCAGTCCCTGTTGTAGATCATATACTTGAGTGACTCTCAAGTCGTTATCTGTATTTTGGCAGCTCTCTGAGCCCGCTGACTCACTCGCTTTTTTTTTTTTTTTTTTTTTTTTGCCTCATGACATCCTGAAGCAATTCAAGAGCGCTTAATCGAAAACCTTCTTAATCTAAGTTGCATGCCTGGACTTGGAAATTGGGTTTCTAGACCTTCTGTTTGCTGGTGCTAATTCTGTTCTGTTTCATATGTGGAGGGAGCTTCTTCTGTCTTCTGACTCATTTGATCCTTCCTTCCAGGCTTATTGTAAAAATAGTGAGAGACACAGAATGAGCCTTGCTAGCTCTCCCCCCTCCCTTTGCAGGGCTCACCGGCGCACGTGTTTTGCTTTGTTGGGGTCCAGGTCAGGCTGACCACAAATGTGTGTCAGTGGCGTCCCGATTGCTTTGTTTTTATGTTGTCAAATTTATTGTGTTGATGGAGAGTGGCCTGACAAGGCGGTGTTGATTTCTGCTGCACCACAAAGGGATTCAGTTATATGCGTATGTATTCTTTTTTCATCTTCTTTTCCACGGGGGTCGATCACGGGTTGTCGAATATGGTTCCCTGTGCACTCCGGTAAGACCTTGCTGTTTATGCATTCTTCATAGAATAGTTTGCATCTGCTAATTCCAACGTACTGTTCGTTTTGAATTAAAGTCACCTAAGGAACAAGCAACACAGGGAGGTGGCTCTGATCCTCTTTCTGTCTTGCCGAAGGCGGGAAATAAATTTCTCCTGTGGAAAATGCCCTCCTTGCATGTGGGGTGGAAGCCACTCGTAGTTATACCACCCGAGAGAGGGGACACAGGCCCAGAGCCGATGCAAACACAAGCCGTTTTACTTTAATTTGCTACCCCAGCAAACTCTGTTTATATTTTTCACTTGCTGGGCAGCCAGAAGACCCGAGTTTCTTTCCCCTGTCAATTTCTCACAAACGTGTAGTTCTCTGTCTAAAAAGGATGAGAGCTGCCTGCTTCACCCACTTCTTAGGTTCCATGTCTATGAGACTTCTGTGTGCACGAATAAAATTTGTTTCTGTTTGTTAATTTGTCTTGTGTCAATTTGGGGGGCACATGGCGGGGGCGCTGCGCCAGCAGCATGTGGAAGTTCCCAGGCCAGGGACTGAATCTGAACCACATCAGTGACCTGAACCAGCAGCAGTGACACAGGTCTGGATCCTTAACCTGCTGAGCTGCCTGGGAACTCCTGTCTTGTGTCAGTTTTATTCTTTGTCCGGTCACGAGAACTCAAGAGGGCTACAGAGGGGCAGGAGTCCCCCTCCCTGACAGTTTCAATTAAAAAGAAATAAGACGGGCATTCCCGTCGTGGCTCAGTGGATAACGAATCCGACTAGGAACTGTGAGGTTGCGGGTTTGACCCCTGGCCTCGCTCAGTGGGTTAAGGATCCGGCGTTGCCATGAGCTGTGGTGTAGGTCGCAGACGCGGCTCGGATCCCGCGTTGCTGTGGCTGTGGTGTAGGCCGGTGGCTACAGCTCCCATTTGACCCCTCGCCTGGGAACCTCCATATGCTGTGGGTGCTGCCCTGAAAGGACAATGAATAAATAGATAGGTAAATACATACCTAAATAAATATGATTCTGTGACGTTCAGCTCATTTATACTGTACACAACAAATTATGATGTATTTAAGTAAATTTTACAACCACTGAACCAACAAGGGCCACTCAGTAAAAAGGGTCCTGCCCAAGCCTTCGTCATTCAAGATCATTGAAGCACCCCTTGTGGCCTGGCCTCGATATTTTTAACCAAAGCAGTGTTTAAAATGTCTCCTGGCATTTGTGCGTCTCCAGGAAGATCAGCAAGCTGAACTGTGCTCCTGAAGTCAGCCTTGCAGAATAAAATAGCTGTGTGGCGTCTTGCCCTTATTGCAAAGCGGACTGGTGTTGGTGTACCTCCTAGCGGATTTCACTGTTGCCGTTTTTCTCCAGGCTTCTTTGGGGGTCCCGGGCAGCGGTTTGGGGACCTCCTTTGTGAGATCTCCTGGGACCCTGGTATGAAATTCATCCGGGCCCAAGAAACGGAACTCCTTTAAAAGCGCTGGGGGTATTTTAACGGTGTGTCTGCTCCGCTTTGTCCCTTCAGAGTATGATCGCTCAAAACAGGTGGGCAGAGTGGTTTGTGCTGGGATTTCCTGGCTTAGGTCAGAGGGGAGGGTGGATGGAAAAAAGGTGATCCTATAGATATCCGTGTCTTTTTCTTTTTTTTTTGTCTTTTTGCCTTATCTAGGGCCGCACCCGCGGCATATGGAGGTTCCCAGGCTAGGGGTCTAACAGGAGCTGTAGCTGCCAGCCTTTGCCACAGCCACAGCAACGCGGGATCCGAGCCGCGTCTGCAACCTACACCACAGCTCACGGCAACGCCGGATCCTTAACCCGCTGAGCAAGGCCAGGGATCGAACCCGCAGCCTCATGGTTCTTAGTCAGATTCGTTAACCACTGAGCCACGACGGGAACTCCGACATCCGTGTCTTGATTAGGATCCTTGGTTTTGAGTTTCATAAACAGACTGATTAATTTAAGCAAAAAATGAATTTATTAGTAGGATACAGGCGCCATCGAAGATGGGAAGGAAAAGATGAAGACGTAGGCTTTGGAGAGTCCTGGAACCGGGGATGCTCTGGGGATCTAGAAAGCAGGACCTCACGATTCTTTAAGACCCCGTAGCCAGGATGGTTCAGAAATGCAGGAAGTGAGCTTCTGATTGGTCTCTCTCGGGTCACATGACCACCCCAGAATTGCTGACCCCACTCAGACCCCGTGTGACACTCAAGGAAAACCGAAGCCTGTGGATGTCCCCCCACGGAGCCTTCCTCCCTCAACCTAAAACCGCTCTTGGCTCTGAGCTCATTCCCCAGTGGGTTTGGCCCATTCAACCCAAGTCAAGACCGTTTGGTTGTTCCGGGGTGGGGGTGGGGGGACACCCTGGTTCTCTCTCATTTCATCTCAGTCCTCGAGCTATGAATCTGTACACACAATAATAAAGGAAAATGCCTGCACAGCACTTCCTATTACCAAAGTGCTTTTCTGGGCGCCTTGGTGACACCAGCCCCTTTAGTTCTTGGGGCTTGCAGTTGGTGTGTCCTGTGCAGTCTGCAGCAGACACCGAATGAGTGAATCCCGAGCCCTTGCTCCTAGGGGAAATATGAGGTCAGGTTCCTGTGAGCCTCTGGCCGTGACGTTTCTGTCCACTGACCAGCACATAACCTGGTTCTATGCCTGTTTGTTTAGAGTCCCTTTATTTCTTCGAACGTGGCCAGCAGTGCCGCCCTCAAAGGAAACATCTAGCACACGTGGTTTCTTTGCAAGACGTCCCCCAACCCTCTTGCCCTTGGGAACACACCTGTGGGGGCCATTTTAAATGGAAGCATTTCCCACAAAAGGCACAAAAATGCAAAAAAAAAAAAACCCCAACAAAAAAACACCAAAAACCTTGTGGTACTAATTTCTCGCGAAAAGAGTGCTTGTATAAATTATAACATGAAAACCGAAACAAGGAGGCAGAGCCCCGGCTAGGACTGTGTGTTGGGTGACTCAGATCCTTCCCCGCTCTGCCTGTGTGTGAGAATGATCTTGAAAGCACCGCTGAGTACTGACTTGGGGCTTACCGGCACATTTTAGCAAGCGGGCAGGTTTGCAGGTGTCGGATCTGTAATGAGCATCACGCAGCTTCCATAGCTATCCCTGTGTTACGAATGGAGTGGAGATTAATCCGGTGTGCGCAGGCAGGCCGGCGGCTGGGGAGTGTGTCCTCTTGCGGCCGAGCGCGCGGTGTGGCCCCTGCTGAGAGCTGAGGTGGCAGGTTCTTAGGACGCGGAGAATCCTGACAGGCTTGATCTGCAGGCAGGACGGGAGGTGGCGGTGAGGACGTGGTTTTCTCGGGTAAGCCTGGCCTGTGATGGGCTACAGCGATATTCGACCCTGAGGTTTTCTATGTAATTTCTCCTTGAGATGAATTTCCTACTAAGTCACAGTAGGCTGAGAAAAAAAAACAAAAAACCCCGAAAACCCGTCGATGTGTAGTCTCTGAGATTTCTAGGACAGAAGAGTGTGTAGGCTCAGAGCGTAGCCTCTGGAGCCACAGCCTCCTGGGTGCGAATCCTGGCTCTGCCATTATTTATTAACCTTGGGGAAGTTATGGAATCTCTCTGGGCCTCAGTGTTCTCGTCTGTAAAATGGGGACGATAGTAACAGCCGTCCCCAGAGAGTCCTGGAGAAGATTAAACGAGGCCGTACCTGTAGTTGAGAACAGCACTTGGCCCGGAACAGGTGCTCTGGACCCGAGACGAGCCCGAGGGCCCTGGTCACAGCCCTAGACATGGTGGTTCAGTGGGCACCATGGAGCTGGGGCAGCTGCGTCTTTCCCATTCTGCTAGCGTGGCTGCCTGACTCACCTCCTGGGCTCAGGCAGATGACAGCTAAATAGAAGGGCTCTTTCCTCTTAGCATTAGCTTAATTATAGGGGCTCCCTTAGAAGGGGGTGTGCGGAATGTCCCTGTCTGTCCCCCCACCCCCCGGCCCCCACTGGTACCTGAAAGAAGCCTGAAGGATATTTACTGTCTCCTCTTTTTGGCCCTGGCGTTTTCGTCCCTGTGATTCCGCGCGCCTAAGCTTTCATCCCTGAATGGGTGCTGTTACCTTTTTGAATATTTTCTCTGCCCTGGTTTGAGTTCCAAAAGGTCTGCTTGGCTCTCTGTGGGTGCCTGGCAGCCTCTGCGGGTCTTTCAGAATTACATAACTGAAGTTTTGTATTTTTTGCTCCTCGCTGGGGTTTCTTTTGGTGCTATAATTTGACTCTTCGGGTCTTAGAATTTTCTTTGGGACCCCTAGTGTTTTCTCGTAAACATTTTTTTTTCCTACCATATTTGCTTCTTCAAAAGAACGCCTTCTCCTTGCTGAAGCAATACATATTCCTAACAGAACATTGCCAAATACACAAAAGCAAATACTCTTGCCCCTCCCCCAAACCTGGATACCTTTTTTTTTTTTTTTTTGGCTTTTTTAGGGCTGCACCCGCGGCATATGGAGGTTCCCAGGCTAGGGGTTGAATCGGAGCTACAGCTGCCTGCCTGCACCGCAGCCACAGCAATGCCAGATCTGAGCTGCATCTGGGACCTACGGCATGGCGCACAACAACACCAGATCCTTAGCGCACCAAGCGAGGCCAGGGATCGAACCCACAACCTCATGGTCCCTAGTCAGGTTCGTTTCCGCTTCGCCATGACGGGAGCTCCCAAACCTGGATACCTTGATGTGTATCCTCTCTCTCTCTCTCTCTCTCTGTCTGTCTGTCTATCTCTCTCTCGGTCTTTCCTATACACAGGTGGGCTCATGATGACACTTGAGACTGCCCATTTGTCAAATTCGAGTTCACAGTTTTTTTTTTTTTTTCACGTGACTCTGGTTTCTGCTGCATGGCTTGAGCATCGTTGACTCAGCCCGGAGGATGTTGTTGGGGACGCATCCATTTCTCACGATTCTAAACCCGGGCCGTGGAGTTCCCATCGTGGCGCAGTGGGTAACGAATCCGATTAGGAACCATGAGGTTGCGGGTTTGGACCCTGGCCTCGCTCAGTGGGTTAAGAATCCGGCGTTGCCGTGAGCTGTGGTGTAGGTCGCAGACGCGGCTCGGATCCCGCGTTGCTGTGGCTGTGGCGAAGGCCGGCGGCTACAGCTCCTGTTAGACCCCTAGCCTGGGAACCTCTGTATGCTGCAGGTGCGGCTCTAGATAAAGGCAAAAAGACAAAAAAAAACTAAAAAAAATAAAAAAAACATGTAAAATTTACCACCTTAATCATTTTTAAATGTACAGCACCCTTGGGTTAAGCGTGCTCATGTGACTGTACAGCAGATCGCCAGAGCTTTTTCATCTGGCAAATCTGAAACTCAGTCCCCAGTGTAAACAACTCCCCATTAGCTCCCTCCCCACCCGCGACCCGTGTTCTACTTTGTTTCTATGATTCTTGACTGCTCCAATACCGTGTATAGTGGAACCATACAGCAATCATCTTTTTGTGGCTAATTTCACTTAGCACTATGTCCTCAAGCTTCACCATGTTGTAGCAGATGTCAGTTTCCTTCCTTTTAAAGACAATAATATTCCCCCCCCCTTTTTTGTCTTTTGGGCTGTACCCGCGGCACATGGAAGTTCCCAGGCTAGGGGTCAAATTGGAGCTGCCTGCGCCACAGCCACAGCAACGCGGGAGCCAAGCTGCATCTGTGACCTACACTGCAGCTCATGGCAACGCCGGATCCTTAGCCTACTGAGCGAGGCTAGGGATCGAACCCTTGTCCTCATGGATCTTAGTGAGGTTCGTTATCGCTGAGTCACGATGGGCGCTCCATAGTATTCTGTTTTATGTGTACGCTCCATTTTGCTCATCCATTCATCTGTCGATGGACCCTTCATTTGCTCCTGCCTTTTGGCTCTCATGAATTGTGCTGCTGTGAACACGGAAGTGTGCCTCTGTCTTTAGGATGCTCAGTTCTTTTGGGTGAACACCCAGCCATGGCGTGGCTAGGGAGGAAGAGTCTCGGGCTTCTGATCCTGTACGGGGCATCTGGCATCTGATTCCTCCACAGTTGCTGCTGACCCAGCCATTTGCTCGCTTGGCATTTATTGGGCACTAGCCATGCAGCTAGAGATGATACTAAATAAAGGAAATTAGGAAGACAAATACGGAGTTCCCGTCGTGACACAGCGGAAACAAATCTGACTAGCATCCATGAGGATGCAGGTTCTATCCCTGGCCTCGCTCAGTGGGTTAAGGATCAGGCATTGTTGTGGCTGTGGTGTAGGCTGGCAGCTACAGCTCTGATTTGACTCTTAGCCTGGGAACCTGGACATCTCCATGTACCTCGGGTGTGGCCTTAAAAAAAGCAAAAAAAAAGAAAGAGAAATACAATATGATATCACTTCTATGTGGAACCTAAAATATGGCCCAAGTGGAGTTCCTGTCGTGGCTCAGTGGTTAACGAATCCGACTAGGAACCATGAGGTTGCAGGTTCGATCCCTGGCCTTGCTCAGTGGGTTAAGGATCCGGCATTCCCACGAGCTGTGGTGTAGGTTGCAGACGCGGCTCGGATCCCGCGTGGCTGTGGCTGTGGCGAAGGCCGGCAGCTACAGCTCCTGTTAGACCCCTAGCCTGGGAACCTCCATATGCTGCGGGTGTGGCCATAGATAAGGCAAAACGACAAAAAAAAAAAAGGATCAGGTTTTGTTGTGGCTGTGGTCTAGGCTGGCAGCTACAGCTCTGATTTGACTCCTAGCCTGGGAACCTGGAAACCTCCATGTGCCTTGGATGTGGCCCTACAAAAGCAAAAAAAAGGAAAGAGAAATACAATATGATATCACTTCTATGTGGAATCTAAAATATGGCCCAATTGAACCTGTCTGCAAGCCAGAAACAGGCTCACAGACGTAGAGAGCAGACTTAACAGCTGCCAAGGGGGAGAAGAGACAGTGAGATGGGTGGGGACCCTCGGGTTAGTAGACGCCAGCTATTACATTTAGAGCAATGAGGGCCTGGCAGACAGTGTCCAAGTAAGCAGTTGGAAACACTGGCTTGAGTTCACTTTGCGATAAGTGTCATGAAGGGATTGAACCAGCAGGCGACAGAGCGACGTGGCGAGAGCGGCTTCTTTGGGCTTCCTGATGACTGAGTGACCTCTGTCCTGAGAGCCAGCCTCGCAGAATGGGGGAAACCGGGCCCTTGGGAAGGACCCTGGGTGTCGCTGGGTCCTGGCGGACATGGCTTGGAGAGGCAGGTGGGGAGACGGGCCGGGCCGAATCCGTGGGAACCCTGAGCCAGGACCCACGTCTGTGCGGTGGGAGGCCGCCGGCGGGTGTCGGGGGCTGGGAAGGGTTGGGTTTGCATCTCAAATGTCTCCCATTGGCTGTTGAGCGGAGAAGAGATTGTTGGCGGCTGGGATGGAAACGGAGGATGGGTTTGAGACAACTGCCGGCACCCAGGTGATGGATGGGTGGTGATGAGAGGGACGTGCTGCGTTTGGGGGGGATTGGCAGATTTGGGAGTTGAAAGGACTTGTTGCATCCGATGTAGGTGGGGGAGGGGAGCGGACACAAAACTGGAGAACCAGTACTCTTTGTGTATGACATCTTTGTTTGTTTGTTTTTGTTTTGGCACTACCGGTGGGCGTGCAGAAATTCCTGGGCCAGGGATCAAACCCAAGCCACAGCAGGAACAACGCCGGATCCTGAACCTGCTCCGTCACTGGGGAATTCCACATGGCATCTTCTTTGACCTTTAGGTCAGCCTCCTAACGTTTTGTAGACCAGTGCTGTCCAAGCAAAATATAACATGAGCCTTAATTTTTTTTTTTTTTTGCCTTTATCTAGAGCTGCACCCATGGCATATGGAGGTTCCCAGGCTAGGGGTCTAACAGAAGCTGTAGCCGCCAGCCTTCGCCACAGCCACAGCAACGCGGGATCCGAGCCGCGTCTGCAAACTTCACCACAGCTCACAGCAACGCCAGATCCTTAACCCACTGAGCGAGGCCAGGGATCGAACCCGCGACCTCATGGTTCTTAGTTGGATTCGTTAACCACTGAGCCACGAAGGGAACTCCAAGCCTTAGATATTAATGTAACACGAGCCACATATGTAATTTAAAATTTTCTAGATAAACACTTTAAAAAAATCAAAAGAAACAAGTGAATTTATTTTTTTGCACTTTCATTTTTTTTTTTTTTTAAATGGCCGCACCTTTGACACGTGGAAGTTCCCTGGCTACGTCCTCACTATGTCGGGTTCTTAACCTGCCGAGCCACAACGGGGACTCCCAGTGAAGTTATTTTTGCTTAATGTTTTATGTAACTCTTTATATACCAAACATTATCCTATCAACATGAAATCAATAGAAAATAATTTATGAAATACTTAATTTTTTTAATACCAGTTTCAAATTTCGGCATGTATCTTGCACTTAGAGCATGTTTCCGTTCAGAGTAGCCACATTTCAAGTACTCAGTAGCCACACGTGGCTGGTGGCTGCCGTGTTGGCGGCAGTTCTAAGTGATAGAGGCTCAGAGAGTGTAGGTTACTCACTCAAAGTTCCAGAACTGGGATTTGAACCCCAACCTGAGTCTGGCACCCGTACACTGCTTGTGGCCCTGTGTATTTTTTTTCTTTTTTTTGGGGCCGCACCTGCAGCATATGGAGGTTCCCAGTGCAGGGGCTGAATCAGAGCTACAGCTGCTGGCCTACACCACAGCCACAGCAACACTGGATCCGAGCCGCGTCTGCAACCTACAGCACAGCTCACGGCAACTCCGGATCCTTAACCTGCAGAGCGAGGCTGGGGATCGAACCTGCGTCCTCATGGATGCTGGTCAGATTCATTTCTGCCAGGCCATGATGGAAACTCTGGCTGAGGCCTTCTGAGTAAGCGAGTCTCATCAGTGGTTCATAGACGTCCTTTATTTATGCCGGACCAGGAACTTACAGTGGTCACGCGTTTACATTTTCCTTTTGGGATCAGATCAGTCCCGAGTTCCTTTCCTCATTCCAAGCTCCTCTTTACAACGATTCCTTCATTGGAGAGCCATTGATCTTCTGTTTGACCACCGCATCCCAAGGGCCCTGGGGACTTGGACGTCACCTTTTCTTTTGGGGTGGGACTTCCAGCAGCCCTTTTGTCCCTGGCGTCCTTCATTCATTGAGCAGATGTTGATCGATTGGGCGGATATAGGTGGGTGAGATTAGGTTCAAGGGCTTTGGGAATCGGACAGGCCTGGATTTGAGGAACCAGTTCCAGGGTGGACAATCTTGGGCACGTTATTTCGTTTCTCTGAACTCCGGTTTCCTCATCCGTAATCTAAAGATAGTTATAGCAGTACCTGCCTTTTGGGGGTTATTGTGCAGATAGACGTGACACATGCAAAGTTTCATGCCAAGGAATCAAAAATAGAAATGATGATACTGCTGCTAATAACAATGATATTAACTATTGCAATGATAATTCTTCATCTGATTAATAATTGTCACAAAATAACAATTTTTCTTAGTAATTTCGTTCATTAGAGCCTATGCGCCAGCCACTAGCACAGTGATATTACCCTGCCCTGCCTTTATTCTTATTATTTCTTTGGGAGTGATATGCACTAATCATTGTGCTTTTTATTAACCCAGTCAGTCCTGTGTTTCTTAGGTGGGCTGGGAATCCTGAGGCTTTTTACCACTTTCCTTCGCTTTTCTTCTTTTTTTTCTTTTCTTTGGTCTTTTTGCCTTATCTAGGGCCGCACCCACGGTGTATGGAGGTTCCCAGGCTAGGGGTCTAACAGGAGCTGTAACTGCCGGCCTTCGCCACAGCCACAGCCACGCGGGATCCGAGTCGCGTCTGCAACCTACACTACAGCTCACGGCAGCGCCGGGTCCTTAACTCACTTAACGAGGCCCGGGATCGAACCCGCAACCTCACGGTTCCCAGTCGGATTCGTTAACCACTGAGCCACAGTGGGAACTCCCTTTTTCTTTTTTTTTAAACCCTCTTCTTTTCTGACTGCACCCACAGCATGTGGAAGTTCCTGAGCCAGGAACAGAACCTGCGCCACACGTGGCCTGAGCCATAACAGTGATACCACTGGATCCTTAACCCTCTGTGCCATGAGGGAACTCCTGAAAAAAAAAAACAAAAAAACCTCTTTATGTTCCTGGTTGGCCCTCGACTTGACTGCCCCTGCTTCCTCCAGAGTGAACCTATTTCTGCACTGAGTTTGTTTTTAAATGAGGAAATGAAAGCCCTGTGTGCTGGAAAATGTATATTTTAGACAATAGGAAGATGGTGGGGTAAGCATTTTTTTGAAGGTTTTTCTAGAACCTTTAAACTGCTCTGCGCCTCCACCAAATCGATCTTCTAATAACATGACCCACATCTCAGTGTGTTTCTCTTTGATCCCATAACAGACACCGGCAGGTCCGAGACGCAGGATGTTAATAATATTGGCACTTGCTCACTTTAATTGATTGATTGCCATGTACCAGCACTGGGTTCACAGCATTGCACCTGCTTCTCCTTTAATCCTCAAACCAACCCTTGGAAACAGATACGCTCCTGGCGGGGAAACCGAGCTTCTAAGAAGCTGACAGATTTGTTTGAGGTGATGGAGCTGGGGGTTCGAACCTGTTAAATAAGACTTACCCTAAAAGGCGTCCCTAACCACCCATCTCTGCTGCTTGTTGGCATCTGACAGGCTCTGCCCTGCGAGAGCTCCCTTGGCCTGGGAGCTGGATCACTTCTTCTCCTGAGAGGGGCCGCTCTTGCCTGGTTCTTTTCCTTGCTTCTTTTCCTCTAGAAAACTCAGCTCTGGAATATGGTACCACACATTCCGCAGCAGTGAAAACCAACCAGGAACATAAAGAGGTTTTTTTTTTTTTTTTTCCAGGAGTTCCCTCGTGGCACAGAGGGTTAAGGATCCAGTGCTTTCACTGCTGAGGTTCCAATCTCAGCTGGTGTGACCTTGGGCAAGGCGTTCAAGCTCATCTTACCTCTTAGAACCCTTAGAAGGGCTGGGAGTTAAGGAGTGAGAAGAGACCTTGGACTCCAGTGGGGGTTATCGCTCTTCTTGCTGTCGTCTTTCTCCTTTGGTATCTCATGCTGTGTTTCCCATTCTTCTTCTTTTTTTTTTTTTTTTTTTTTTTTTTTTTTTTTTGTCTTTTTGCCTTTATGTAGAGCTGCACCCACGGCATATGGAGGTTCCCAGGCTAGGGGTATAACAGGAGCTGTAGCCACCGGCCTTCGCCACAGCCACAGCCACGCGGGATCTGAGCCGCGTCTGCAACCTACACCATAGCTCACGGCAACGCCGGATCCTTAACCCACTGAGCAAGGCCAGGGATCGAACGTGCAACCTCATGGTTCCTAGTCGGATTCGTTAACCACTGAGCCACGACAGGAACTCCCTGTTTCCCCTTCTTGTCTGCCTGGAGCACCGCGCCAGGGCTAGCCCTTTTCTCTTGCTGCATATGCTTCTCCTTCCTCCGTCCCCGTCTTCCAGCTCGACCCAGTTCTCTGCCTGTCGTCTTGACCTTTAGGAAAGGTGGCTCTGTTTTCACCTGGACGTTCTTTCACTCCGTTCCCTTCCCAGAGATGGCTCTGGAGCCAGTCCCCAAATCCCAAGCCTGGCATGAGCTCTCTGAGCGGCTGGCATGCCGTTCCTTGCGTGAAGCTCTAGTTAGGCAACCATGTGCCTGGGCTCGTTTTCTCCCCGGCCTTGTTTCAAGCATCTTCCCAGGTCTGTTTCTTTTTTTTTTTTTCCTCGAGCACTCCTGGCTCTTACTGCTAAGTCCAAGAATCTGACTTGCTTTCCTCGGCTCTCCCCCTTTGCCTGTAGGCATTTTGGGTCCCTTTTCCATTTTCCTGGCCTGCTTAGAGCAAAGGCTCAGCTAGAAGAGAACTTCAGGCAAGTCCTTTCTCCTCGGTGAACTCCTGTGACCTTGGCAATGGATTGGTCCCCTCTCTTGACTCAGCCTGCCTCCCGGGACTCATGCTGAATCTGGGTGGCTTTTGAAGTTGTTGAGTCAGTGAGACATGTGGGCTGCGCGGTGGAAAGCACAGCATGGCTCAGCTAAAGGAAGTGCCATAAAAGCTCCTTGGGTGGGCCTGGGCCCTCCTTGGCTGGAGGAGGGCAGCGCTTTGGGAGTAGAATATTCAAGTTCAAGACTATCTGCCTCTCTGCCTTTATCTATTCTCTTTATCCAAGAAGCTAAATGTTGTTAGCAAACAAAATGCTGCCTGGTAACTAACTTCCCATTTCAAGTAAGTTCTCTGGCACCAGCACATTTTAAGCGTGTGCTGCTGCCAGAGGGGGAAATCCTTAGGACCCACTGATTGTGACTGAGGCACCACTGGTTTTGGGGTGACCTCCAGTTTGTCCCCCGTCCCTCCACCAGCCTACTTACGTCTGCTTTTTCTCAAGCACAGCCTGAGTGTCCCTGACTTTGTCTCTAAGGAGTCATTGCTCCCCACCTGCCAAGAAGGTGGGGACTGGGTGGCAGGCTTGTGGTTACGGGATGGCTGAAAGTATTTCACTGGCAAGCATAACACTGTATTTACATGGGCCTCTGGCCTTCTGCTTAGAACCCCGAGACAGCTTCACCGCTGGAGCTGTTGAGAACGTAAGTGGTGACATAGCTGGATGACCAAGACTGGTGAGACCTGCAGGTGTCTGTCCTCTTCTACTGGTCGGATGAGTCGCACTCTTATTTTCCTAATTAATATTATTATTGCCAACCAACAAGACTGGTCATCCATCCACCCACTCATCCATCATCCATTCATCCATCTGTCCATCCACCCTCTCATCCATCCATCCGTCTATACATCCATCCATCCACTCACCCACTCATCCATCCATCCATCCATCCATCCACCTATGCATCCGTCCACCCACCCACCTACTCATCCATCCATCCATCCATCCATCCATCCATCCATCCATCCATCTGTCTATGCATCCATCCACCCACCCACTCATCCATCCATCCGTCCGTCTATGCATCTGTCCACCCACCCACTCATCCATCCATCCATCCGTCTATGCATCCATCCACCCACCCACTCATCCATCCATCCATCCATCC